>CM051390.1:3833284-3908284 GCA_028015245.1 Cardamine occulta
AAATAGAAAACTTGGTCAAACTTTCAAACACATTCTTCACTCAAATCAAATTCAAAGCCTTTAAATTCCAAAAGAGCACTCTTTCTTCTAGCCACAACTCTCAAAAATCTCATCATCAAAATTACCAAAACTCTCTCAGCTTTTTCTCCTAAGCCTCAATCATATGTTATAAATCTTAAACCTTACTATATAATAAGTTTAAAGTATCTTCTTTTTATAAACATCACATTTCTTTCTTTCAATGTCAACAAGAGTATCGTAATTTTACAATTGTTAAATATCTCTTTGCCCGAGACATTGAAAGTGACCAAATTACCCTTTTGGTGTGATATTATGGAAATGATGAATTGGGAGCACAAGAATTTGTTAAACGAGCTGATTCATGGACTAAACGCGGCAAAGCAACTCCAGGCTTCACCGTCGCCACCATCTTCGTCTTCTTCTTCATGTTTAACAACGGAGATGAAGGAGACTCTCTTACATCAGATCGTTTCTTCGTATGAGAAAGCTATTATGATGCTAAATGGATCACACAATCCAACGACGGAGACGGCGGAGCTTGCTGTTGATTTGGTAGCTAATTCCGGTAAGATTCCGGAATCTCCGGTACCGATTACTGAAAGTCCAAGAAGCGAAGAGGCTTTTGATCCCAACACAAGTTCTAAAAAGAGGTAAAAATTTTGAACTTGAATTGGGGTTTTAAGAAAAGGGAAAAATCTAAATATAAAAATTATTATTAAAATTTGCCAGAATTTTAATTAAGGATATGAAAATTTGCAGGAAGTTGTTGCCAAAATGGACAGAGCAAGTGAGGATTAGCCCAGAGAGAGGCTTCGATGGACCTCATGATGATATCTTCAGCTGGAGAAAATATGGCCAGAAAGACATTTTAGGTGCCAAATATCCAAGGTAAATCATCATCATCATCATATTTAAGGATAAGTTTATGTAATTTTCTTATGATATATATTTAATAAATTTTCATTATCCAAGTTGATTATGTAAATTTCACCTTGTCCAAAAAATGAATAATTACCCAGAAATAAACAAGCTTAATTATGTTTATTTTCTGCAGGAGTTATTATCATTACAGATGTTTATTTTAATTAATCGACTAATTGTTTTGTCTTTTTGCTGCAGGAGTTATTACAGATGTACGTTTCGTAACACGCAGTATTGTTGGGCAACGAAACAAGTCCAAAGATCGGACGGTGATCCAACGATCTTCGAGGTAACATACAGAGGAAAACACACGTGTTCACATGGGATCCCACCTCCCCCAGAGAAACGAGAAACTAAACCAAAACCCACAGTTGTAAATTACCAAAATGACCTTCTCAACAATCTCAAGACCAACCTCACCGTACGCACCGACGGGTTTGAAGGCGACGCTTTCTCATTTCCAGTCACGGCGCCGTTTTACTCTTTCGAGTCCATCACCGGAGATTTCAGCAACGGTGGAACTTTTGGTCACGTGGGAAGCTCTGGTCCGTTGGATTTCATCGGATTGACCTCCACTAACACTTCAACTGGAAGTTCCCCAATTTTCGACGTTGACTTTCCTTTCGATCCAACGGCCCAGATTGATACGGGTTTCCCCACTTTTTTACACGATTAATTATAGTGACTAGAAAAAAAACAAGATTTTAATTTGATAATTAATTGTAGAATCATCAGAAACAAACCTTAAGAATTCTTAATATTGAAATCCTAAATTTTTTTAAAAAAACAGAGTAATTTTTGCATAAAGAGAAAGATGTTCAATATGACTAAACTTGAACATTCTCATTTTTTTTTCTACTACTGAGTTAGTCTACGAAGACGTAGTAGTCTTGGTCTTATTGTACTCTTCCACTTCTTTCTTGTAAGCTTCCATTAACTCCGCAGCTTTTCCATTGTAAACTTGTTTCTCTTCTTCACCAAGTTCCTACAGCAAGATTCATTTTCCAAAAATTAGATTTCACAAAAGATGATAAAACCATACTTATTGGATTGAGATTTTCATGATTTATTATATACCTTCCATTTCAATGAAATGTGAGCTGTAAGAGTTGAATAGTTGATCCCAGGATGTTCTTCTGACAAACTCTTTCTTGCTTCTTTGCTGTAAAAAAATATATACATACAGTGAGAAAAGATTTGAGATATCTGACTGTTTGTGTTTTCAAGGTTTTAAAGTATATACCAGAAGAGAAAGAATGAAGAAGCAGGCTTCTTGGGTTTGTTAGGATCAACATTCTCGTTCTTCTTCTTGTTCTTCGTTATCTCTTTCTCCTTCTGCAAGAAGCAATGTTTTGTGTTAGTGACTGACTTAGCCCGAAATAGCTCAAGGCATTGTGATTTGTGAGTATAGTAACAACCTTAATGATATTATCGGTTTTCTCTTTCTTCTTGAGAAGTTGAAGAGCTTCTTGTTTATGGAGTTTCATGAGTTCCTCTTCTTCTTTCTTCTGGCTCATGGCTTCTTCTTCCTTTGACCTTTTATATCCTTCCATTTCTTGCAGGTACATCTCCTTGTTCTTCTTTGCCATCTGTTACAAAAATTTCAGAATGTGCACACATACGTTAGAATTTTTTTAAACTACTTCACTTCTTGACACAACAGTGGCTATGAAGAGAGTATGGAACCAGACCTTATCGTAAGGAGCCTTTTGTTCCTCTGACAAGTTCTTCCACTCTTCTCCAGTCATCTTAGCGACCTATACGCAAAATTCATCCACACAATTTAGCTTCAAGAGTTTCAAATGACATTGAGAAAAGACAACTCCAAATTCTTTACTTACCTCAATTACGCTTTTGTTATCTTCTCGTAAAGCAGCTCTCCTCTCGTTTGCATAGATCAAGTAAGCAGATATGGGTTGTTTAGGCTTCAGGGGATCCTTTATCTTCCTATATAAAACGAGAATTGCAATCAGTTAGTTATCTTCCTATAGATCATCAGTTCTCAATTAAAATGGTGGAATCAGTATTATTACTTTGCCTTTTTCTTGTTGTCTTGTTCAGCTTCCTGAACAAAGTGAAGATATTGATCAAGTAGTTCCATTGCAGTTCTCTGCTTCTGCTCATCATCAAGAAGCTTCATAGCTTCCCTCTCGCGCTTCTCCTTAGTAATAACTTGAAGATAAGCTTCCTTATCTGCTTTGTACTTCTCCTCGTAAGGCTTCTTCTCTTCTGCACTCAGAGTCTTCCACTTAGCACCGAGAATGTTCGAAGTCTCCTTGAAGTCAGAGTCTGGATTTTGCTTCTTGACTTCGTTCCAATTATCCTTGCACCATAAGATGTATGGTGTTGATGGTCTCTTTATTTCAGCACAGTCCTTCTTCTTCTTCTTTCCTTTCTTTTCTTCTTCAGTTTGTGTCGAAGATTGACTGAAAGCAAAACTCTGAAAAGCAATACAAATATTCCCAATTCAATCACCAAATACACAGATAAGCAGAGAAATGTAACTAAAACAGACAGAGAACGATCATTTGAACATTCGATTTTGAACAAAAATTAAATCATCAATCCAATCTCATGCAGGTTGATCAGACCATAGATCTGTAACGAAGGATTCAAAGAACCATTCATTCATCAACATTAGGAGTAATCTAACATCTCTGTGAGAAAACTAAGTCTCAGATCTAAGCCTAAACTTCTATCAAGCAATTCAAGCATCAACAAGCTCAATAACACATAATTACCAGATTTTCTGAATATATCTGAAAGATCATCTTTAACCAGAGCTAGATCTAGAAATCGTTACCATGTTAGGCTTGAACTCCTTCATCTTCTGCAATTTCTTCAACTCCACCTTAAGTTTCTCCTGCTCTACGTCCCTCGTCTCGAGTTCCTCTTCCTTCTTCCTCAGGATCTCGTCCTTTTCCTTTAGTAAATCCTCAGTTTTCTCCTTCTCGATCTTCATTTTCTCCAACATCGCTTGCATCTCCATCAGATCTTTCTCAAACGACTTCGCTTCTTTCCCCTTGGCTTTGGCTGAGACCGGCGACAACAACGGTGACTCCACGATCTCATTCTTCTGTTTCAACGCTTTTCTACTGTTTCTGGATTTCTTCGCCGGAGCAGGATCTGAGACTGTCGCCATGTTAAGAGAGATTGAACGAGAGCGGTTAGGATTTTGAGAAATGGAGATCTTAGAATTTAGGGTTTGTGAGTAAGTGGAGCCTCTGAGTCGTTCATGGGGTTTATATAGGAAGAAGACCCAACGGTCAAAATTTTGAAATTCAAAAATCTGATACTTTTGTGGATTTAAGAGACGCTTGACGTCCGAGGCTTATCCAGTCAATCACTCGATTAACGTATTATTATGACCGTTGTAATAGTATTTTTAATTAAACCAAACTTACCTACTAACAAAACCAAACCAATTTACTTATCCGGTTTAGAACACAGTTTTTTAATACTCACAAAGTCACAAGTCGCAACATCTTGCTTTTGAACATATAGAAAAAAACCACAAACAATGTTTCAGCAAAACTCTAACTGCTTTACAAAAATTGATCCATAAGAATAGCTTTCTTGAACCGAACCGGTGTTCAATTCCTCTAGGGGATCTTTCCGGTTCACTGGGAATTTTACTATGAACCAAAACCTCTTCAACCTTACCAATTTACACAATGGAGACCAAACTCGTATATTCAATTCATCCATTGACTAAAGATACAATCAAACTGGTTATTTCCCGGTTCGATCACTCACTATAATCTCCAATATGACATCGTTCAAGTAATCAATGGGACCAGGCAAGCACCAATGTAGACAATCGTTCTGTACCTTGGCACTCTTGTCCTTATCAAATGGTCTAAACTCTCGGTATGCACCGGGATGTCCATCGGGTCGAGTCAGCAACATTCCAGCAAAATCCAGAAGCTTTAGATTCCCAATCTCCTGACCCATCTCCATAACTACTCTCTCAAACTGACTAATCTCAACATCTCTCAAGATCCTGTTCAGAACCTTCATCTCAACCTCCTCCTCGCTCACTGGTTCTGTTTTCTTACAGGTCCCTCCGTTATGCCATTCCCCATCTTCAAAGTGATCTGGTATCGAAGTCCGGAAAAAGATCATGCCTTTAGTTTTAGATTTCGCGATGAAGTCCATAACATAGCGCAGCGATGTATTGTAAGCATAGTCAAATCCTATATCAGTCATGTTTGAACTTTCTGGACAGCCATGACATCCGACGGTATTAGCATTCTCATGATAGACTGTGGTTTTCAGAAACCATTCCCCTGAAGAGATGATCGCATAGTCAAGGCTCGGAAACAGATCAGTCCATGTATTGTCGAGTTTGTCAAGGTGAAGCTGGACTGCAGCTGATGAGACACCATTGGAGTCTTCAAAGATGGCAGCTTGAACGAGAAATGGTGACCAAATGTTGGATATTGTGAAGTTGTATGAAGGAAAATGCCAACGCTTTGATCTATAATTCTCATCGTGATACACTTCAGCCGGTTTTTCAACCTGAAACATGGAAAAGAAAGATAACACTTCAATTTA
Organism: Cardamine occulta; assembly: GCA_028015245.1. Taxonomy (NCBI): domain Eukaryota; kingdom Viridiplantae; phylum Streptophyta; class Magnoliopsida; order Brassicales; family Brassicaceae; genus Cardamine; species Cardamine occulta. The sequence continues at coordinate 3,838,784 of CM051390.1, forward strand.
CAAATCTTATTTTTTGTTCAAGTCTGCAAATAGATAGCAAGCAACAGTTAAAAACCTTACTGTAGAGAGCATGCAAAGCAAAGACTCGACATGATTACGAGAAATGGAGTCACCAATTAAAGCCCAAGACTTATTCCTCATAAGTTGCAAAAACCTCTTAGGATCAAAGCGAGGCAAGGAGCAATCGTTAGGCTTCCATTTCCAGTAGAGAAAACCAGAGTCAGGTCGGCCATTGGTAATACAATTCTGGTGACCATCTACAACAATACCACAGGTTTTGTTTGTGTAGATTGGTCCCAAAGGGTCTTTGATCCATTTCCCAGTGAAAAGATCACATTTCTCCACCTCAATATCTAATACAACAAACAAAACAAAGAACACAGTCTCAGTATCACCTAAAGTTTTCACAAAAACCAAGATGATGAGAATCATAAACTATTTACAAAGTCTGGATTGAGATAGCTGCAGAAACATTCATAAAACCACACTAAGAAATCAAATACTGAGGATAGATTCAAACAAACGAATCAAAACCATCACATTTGAGAAAAAGCTTGAACCAATTGATCAAATTATCACAAAGGTTTGAGAAATAATTTGACTAAGATTAGAAAACTTTCACATAAGCTCCATTAGAATCATCAAATCATAACATTACAAATGTAATAACTTAACAAAAATTGGAGACTCTCTTTAAATCCCTAGATCTCAAAACTTTCCCCAAAAAAAAAAAACAAGCTTAACAAAATGCAACAATGGCTAATTCACAAAGAAATCATAATATATATACTTACCTCCGGGAATTATATCCTCATTATCCGATAAGATAACCGACGGCGGAGAAATCTGAGGATCGGAGTTTCCATTGACCGACACTTGAACTGGAGAAAATTGGCTGAAACGGAAAATAAGGAAACGAAAAGCGAGACAAGTTATAAGAGTAGCAGAGACGAGTTTTATGAGAAATGTATTTTGCTGAAACATAGAGATTGATTCCCATTTTAGCTTCATCTTCTTCCTTTCGCAAAGGATTGTGATGAAGTGGATGTATTTTTTTGTTTCTTTGTTAACGGTGTATTTATTCCGTGCTTAAACAATAACTAATAAAATCCAAAACAGTTAATGACTAAAAATTTAAGTGGAATTTAGAAATTTATGATGTTTTTCATCCAACTGGACAATCTATACATTTTTTATTTTTTATAAAAATTTTGGGGAAATAGAGTTTTTAGTATTATAAACTCCATACTAGTATTATGACCCATCCTATAGACGGGAAAAGTCTTTTTAATATTATTTTAAATAATGTTTATGTTTGTGATAAAATTAAAATATTATGCTTGAATTATAAATCTAAATAGCGACGATTTTAATTATTAAATGTTTGAGTTTTGTAAAACAAATAACATTTTTTCTGAATATTGATTTGAACGAATACACAGGAAAACAAATAGCTATTCTGAATATTGATTATTTTCTTATAATTAGAGCTAGCAAACAAAAATTAGACATACATGGGAGTATTATTAACTTACATATAGAGATCGATAATGAGAAGAGCGTAGTGTACACATCGATCTTTCTCTCATTTTGTTTATGAATCAAATAGAAATGCAGAGAAATTATATTTGTTCAAGTTCAAAGATTATAACTTCTATGAGTATTATATTGGAGATAAGTTCTTGGATCTTCAGATGGATTTTTTTTTTAATTATGGAAAGCAGGAGAGAGCGAGAGATCATGAGTCAATGTGAATCAAATTTTTATAGGAAAATAAAAACGGTTTAATTTATTTTTTGTGATGGTTTATAAAAGATGTGTAATGTAATTGTGGTGTAGTGTGTGAAAAAATTTAGGGATGTTTACTTTTGAATAAATTGTTTGTTTTTTTCTATTTTTGTTGTTGTTAAGATTTTTATTTCAAAATATAAAATCTGAAGCAGTTGAGTGTTTTTTTCTGATATTTTTTTTCTTCTTAAATTAATATTATGAAGCAAATCCTATGTGTCATATTTTTATTGGTTAGGTGACATATGCTTTATAATATAAAAGATACATATTATAAACCTATAAAATTGAAAATTGAAAATACTAAAAGTCATAACAATCTTATTATAAACCAACTAGTGAAAAAAAATTAAAAACCTTATCCTCTTTTAACAACACTCTTTCGACGAAATTACCCTTCTTCTCAACATCATCGGTGTGCTCTCTCGATTAGAATATAAAATCTACAGAAAAATAAGAAAATATATTAATATAATATAAATTATTAAAAGTATTATTATTATATAAATAACACGGATCAAGATATCCAGTCTTATTTTTCACATTATCTGGATCCACAATTTTATCATCCATACCCGGATCTGGTCCATTCGGATACTCTGATCTGATCGGAGCGGATCTGGATCCGAGATAATAGGTCTAAGCCTACTTGAAAGTATTGAATGAATGAAAGAGTTATACCATGTCTAGAATTGTATTACTAGATGAATTAGTTCAATATAGTTGAATTAAAGTGAACTTGTCTATCATTTATCATAACAACAGAATGAAACTCAACAGTAAGATATTTAGGTAAATAATTGAATTCCAAATCAACCATATTATCTTTTATTTCATAATCTCTTACATTTTTCCTCATCAACAATCAATATTCACTTTTTGCTCTAAAAATCTACTTTAAATTGTCTAAAATCAAAAGTTTCTTCTTTAAATATTTTTCATAGTTGTGTGTTACAAGCTTATATGGTTTTTAAAAAAATAGTATTAATCTACTAGTTTGGTAGCTAGAGTTTATGATAAAATAACAATAACAATTAAAAAAAAAGTTTACATGGACAAACTTTTAGATAAAAGAAACTCTTTTATTTATAATTACGTATTAACATTATTTTGGGATTGGCAAACAATTTCAGTTACATTCAGAATATTTAATATTTTTAACCCAAAAAAAATAAACATACGAAGTTTTTAAATACACTGCGAAGTGAGAAGCCTTTAATTTCATTTTCACCTATTTCTACTGCTTTGCTTCTTCGTCTTCCCTCAATAGATTCTCTTCTAGATTACTGGGTAAGATTTTCTCGGGAAATTTCCCTTTTTCTCTTAGTTTCCTTCTGTTTACACTTTACATTACCAAATGAGTGAAAGAATCTATTTTTGTTTCAACTCTACTCTCGTCGTATTACTCGCATTTCATCTCTGAATCCTCTGAAACCCATTTTCAAAAATCTGAGCTTTTAAGCTGGTTTGAGCTCCGAGACACATGTATCTTCATACCCTCTTGTTGATCCATTCAAAATTGCATTTTTCAGCCCCAACGAAAACTGAAATTTGGGGTTTTTAGGGTTTATGTAGAAATGAAGTTAAATTAATGATTAAGCTGTTGAAATTTGTTGATCTTTGTTTCAGGTTTGGAAAAAAATCAGAGAACAAGAAGAGATATGTTTGGTCAACAGACAAAATTGTCATTCGAGCATCAAACTTTGAAGGAGAATCATGAGACTTTGGTGAAAGATTATGAATGTCTTGAAGAAAGATTAAAGCTTGTAGATGAGACGTATGAGTTGTTTAAGTTGCAACTTGAGAACAGAAATAAGGAACTTGAGGTGAAAAATGCAAGCTTGCTTGAGGATTGTGTGAGAGAGAGAAACGAGAAGGAGAAGTTCAAGAAGATGTTCGAGGAGATAAAGAAGAGAACGGAGGATGAGAGAAATGAGAAGGAGAAGTTCCAGAAGATGTTTGAGGAGATGAAGAAGTCAATGGAGGATAAGAGAAATGCTGAATTTGATGAATTGAGGAAGATAAATCTGGAGCTTAAGTTGGTGAATAAGAAAGAGGCAGATGAGTTAGAGAGAATAGAGAAGAAGTATGTTGAGTTAGCTAAGAAGTTCTGTGTTCTTGAAGTTGAATGTGCAAATCTCTGTTATGCGGAAGTGGTAGCTTCGGGGACTCTAAGTGCTGTAATGTCAGGGATTGGAGAGACTGAGAATCTCATCGGTCAAGGAGAGAACGAAGTGAATCATAACGCGAACAATGGTGTAACAGGTATGCATACATAGACTTGTAATGTGACCAAGTGTTTTTGATTGAACTGTGTAAAATTTGATTTTAAAATGAAATGACATTTTTTTCTTGAATCTCCCTTTGTGTGCAGGTGCGATTGTGATAAGTGAGGAAAGCGATGCTGAACATGAGAATCCTCCAAGAGAGAGCAACATAAGCTCTCATCAGTTTGCTGATATAAAACAAGAAGAACAATTCAGGAACATAGCAAATGCATCAAATGAGAACCAAGCTTCGGGAGAAATCTTCACCCCGAGATCTACTAACCATGGAGCAGCTTTTACTGCTCCGTCATCATCTTCATCTTCATCTTCATCTTCGGATAGCTCTGAAGTTGCGGTTAAGTTGCCAACTAATTGGCCCGAGTGGATGAAAGGTCCCGGGAACGGTTCCAACAAGTCTTAGAACGTTTCAGATGCAGAGAACAAAGAGCCGATTAGAAATGACTTTGAAGTTTCAATATGTAAAGATGTTTTAGCTAAAAGCTCTAGATTTAAAAAACTACATAAATTATTGACTTTTTAGTGTTTTTATTGGGGAATTAGAGCAAACAATTCTATCTACTATCAAATCAATTCCATATTAATCTATCATAATTCATAAGTCCCCATAAGTATGTAGTTTGTTTATTATGTAAGGACTAGATTCCAACCTGCGATGTATGTCAATTGTTTTAATATAAATGTGTTATTTTTTTGTTTTTTTTACTAAATATTTATATTTTATTCTAGTAAGTTAATTTACTATTTTTGTATTTCTTTATGGTTTACAAATATTTTTATTTTTTTTGTTTAACATATATTTATAGTATTTTATTTTTTTACAGTTTATAATATGCTTTAAACCTATACCAAATCAATTATGTTATTTATTCTCATTGAAGTAATTTAGAGCAAATCTTATCGCATTAGATATTAAATTAATCTAAATAAAAAATTTCTAATTAAATAAAAACCAAAACATGTATCAACATCATCTATCAATACCAAAAAAACAAAACATATACAGAGATTAATCGCTTTTGGCGGTGTCTTATAACTTATGATGTCATACACTTACATCGTTTTTTACATTACTAATTAAAAAAAATTCATTACATATATATATATAGTATATATTATATGATTAGTTATCCTATATTTGTCTTAAACCTATCCATTTTAGGACGGAAACCTGCCATGTCTAGTATTCGTCGGAAATTTCTCATCCTATAACCAATCTCTGTTATATAATTATCCGTTTTGGAATGATAATTTTAATCTATTTGTATTAAAATTTAATTATTATAAATAGGTAGTTATAGTAATATATATATATAAGTCAATATTATAAAATTAGTTATCTGTCCATTTTGGGACAAAAATCTATCATATCCCGTATCAGTCGGAAGCTCTATGTCTCGTAACCGATCTATTTAATATAATTACATATTTTGCATTGATTATTTTCGTCTAACGGGTAAGCAATTGGGTAAGAGGTTACAACAACATATCCGTATAATGATTTTACAAACCCGTTGATCATTATGATGTTTTAAATTATTTTTAATTTCATTTATATCCTTTGTAAATAAAATAAAAAATTAGTATATCGTTAGTTGCATTTCATAATAACTAACACATATAAATTATTTTTTTAAATGTACTTCTCAAATAATAATATAGAGATTTCTTGTTTTTTAAATCTATGTTGAATTGATAACTTTTCTATATTTTTAATATCTAAAACTAATTTCAAATTTTTATCTAAACAAACGTATTAATATATATTTAATATATTAATTATTTAAATCAAAGATCTTGATAATTTAATATTTAAACAAAAAATATGTCTATGTAAATCAAATATTTAAGAGATTTAATTTCAGTGAAAAGAATTAATTATTGTTAATGTAATGATTATGAAAAATATAAAAGAAAATACAAAATATTTTTGGTACCTTAAACATCTGTGTACTATTTTTTAACAAACTTTTTATTTAAAGACATATAATTTGGATCAATTTCAAAGTTTTCTTTTAAATGGTCATATTTTCTATATATTTTAAATTTTTATAGAGTTTAAATATTATTAATATATTAAAAAAATTTATAGAGTTAAATATTATTAATATTTTAAAATTTTTACAGATTTTGAATATTTATATATTTTTAAATTTTAAATTGGTTCAACTAAAACAAGATTAAACAGAATAATTTTTTTAAATTTGAACGCATGATAAGTTAAGCTTATTGTTCATTTGTATTTAGAATCATTTTGATATTTTTAGTAATATGTTTCTGAATCATTGCCTAAATATTTTAGCCTATGTAGAACGTAGAACACACATTTTTTCTTCATAGATTGAATAATATATGTCTGTTTAAAAAAATTTAAATCACAACATATGCAGAAAAAAATATAAACTTTTTATTAATTATATGTATTATATAATTATTCAAAATAATTTGAAATTAGATAAAACAAAGGTGATATAAGAATCATAATTCATACTATTAAATTGCAATATTAGATAAGGAAATATTTGTGTTTGGTTGTAAATATTATAAAATATTTGTGTTTGGTTGTAATATTAGATAAGGAAATTAATAGTGTTTGGATGCAGAGCTGAAAGTATTTCATTTAAGTATTCTTAAAAATCTGATTGGCAATAGGTCCATGATTACCTCTCTTTTTAATAGTATATCCGGTAAATATTTTGTAATGCATTTTATGGCAAAAAAACACGGGAGATAGTTTTAAGGTTTAAAGTGTTGTGAAAATAGTTTGAAAGTTTAAAATTTTAGTAAAAATAGTTTGAATATTTAAAGTGTTAGTGTAATACTTCTGAGGTTTAAAGTGCTAGCATATGACACTTTCAAAGTTAAAAATGCTATTTTAAACCTTCAAAATATTTTCAGTATCATTTAAAGAGAGAGAGAGAGGGAGGGAGAGAGGGAGAGAGAGAGAGAGAAAAAAAGAGAAATTTTTTTGCTATGAATCCCGCTCTATTACAAGTTGTAATCTTTTGACTTTAATTGTCAATTATATATATATATATATATCAGAGTTAAAAATATGTGATAAAAATTCTAAGCTGGAAGAAGAGAGTTTATGAAAAATATGTGAAAATATGTCAAATAATTGGTGGTTAATTAGTTAGTTAGAAAAATAAAAATATAATTAAAAAAATAGGAAGGAGGAAATATATATTCAGGGAAATTACTAAAAATTAGGTGTTTATGATGTTGGTTATAAAATAAATAAAATCAAAATAAAAGAAATTTAGTAATAAGATTTAAATAAATGGAATGGTATAAATACATATTTCGTGTTTATGAAGTTGGTTAAAAAGGAAAAAATCAAAATAAAAGAAAATTAGAAAGGAGGAAATGTGTCATTTTGGAAGTGAGCACAAAAGGTAACTCTACTTTATTATATAAAATATATAATAATAATAATCATAATAATGTAATAGACGACACAAAACAAAACTATGGTTTAATTGGGCCTAAAAGTTTTTTATACATAAGCCCAAAAAACTATGTCAATAATTAATGGATATGTACGGCATATTTAACATGGCTCAAATTGAAAATAAAAAACAAAACCCTAATTTTTAGATGACAAAAACAATATTAATATTGTCGAACAAAGAAAAAAGAAGCAAACAAAACCCCTAATCTTCTCAAAACGAAAAGTCGATTTGACTATAGAAATGACAATTCGAGTCAAAAATCATGACCATATTCTTCTTCTTCTTCTAATTGCATTGAAAATAAATTCAAAAATTACTCCATCGTCGTCTCTACCATTTCTTTTTCTATGGACTCTTCAATTTCATCTTCTTCTTTTTTTCTCCGACAATTTCATCTTCTTCTTCTCCACCACGAAGGTTAGAAGTCTGGCACTATTGTTATTGAAAATCTGTTATATTTTCAAAATATGCACTCTTGTTGTTTTGAAATTTATTAAGTTTTACAGACATTGAACTTAAATCTTGTTAATCGGAATATAAGACTATATTGATTATTTTTTCTAGCGTTTTGAAATAGGTATTCATGTGTTAGAAATCTGAAATTGATTGCATAATTTGGTTAATTTGCTTCTCAATTTCCATGTCATATAACCACCTCGTGGATAATAGGAATGAATTAGGTTATGCCTTTTCTATAACTTGTAAATTTCGAAATAGTTCAAATATAAATATCAATTCAATATCTATATCAATGTCATTTGTTGTTATATCAATGTCATTTGATGATTTTCTAAATGTTCTTCGAAATTTGACTAACTTAAAGATTGTTCTTCTTTGTTTGCAAACTTATACTGAGCCTACATTGCCAAAGAAGAAGATGACGAATGCATCACTATACACTAAAGATCTGCACAAGGTTAGTTCATATGTCTCTAATATGAGCCTTTGGAAGTTCGTACAGAATGGTTAGGTAGTAACTGATTCAATTATTGATTTAGTAGAAATTCTCTAGGAATAAATAACAATAATACTGACAAAAATATTGAAACTATTAAATAATCATTAGATTAAATGAAAATAACATAGTTTAAAATTAAATTAATGAAAGATCATAGGAAAGTAGTACTTTTTATAACACTAAACATAATGAATGAAATAAAACTTCGTATAGAGAAATTCAATTCATGTACATAGAGTTATGCAAATCATTCATCTTCACCATCAGATCCCAAGTGATAGAGTTTAATCCTCAAATAACAAACTAATAACAATATGAGATAATATATTTTGCAAACTTATAATGTAATTAATAAAAATACGAAGAAGAAACTGAACGTGGAGTATCCCACTCCTACAAACTTGGTGATTGGGAAAATGGGAAAGATGGTTCCTCAACATGAGGGAGACCTAAGTCTTTCATTAGTAACTGAAATACAAACTGAAACATAAATCAATTTCACTAAAAAAAACCAGAGCTAACCAAATTTATTAACTCAAGTACTTCAGGTTTGGAACTCTTGGTAGAGTTGAATATCTCATAACCAGTTATGTACTTTCCCCGACTCCATCATTTCACATTCAGCTTTAATAACGCAGACTTCTCCTAATTCAACAAAAAAATTCTCTATTTTTCTCCAACTCTTCTTCCTCTTTCTTATTCGCCAACAAAAGCTCCTGACTTATTTTCCTCAGTTCATCAATTTCAACATTTCTCTTATCATCTATGTTCTTCTTCATCTCCTCAAACATCTTCATACAGTTCTCCTTTTCATTTCTCTCTTTCACACAATCTTCAAATAACTGTGCTTTTTTCACCTCCAGTTCTTTCTTGTCTCTTGACTAAACATATATGTTCTTCTCTGATTTTTCTGAACCTGAAACAACAATAGACCTTTAAAAAATGGTATAACCAAATTAATATAAAAATGAGTATCTGCGTCGCAATTGGTTATATTAATTTGGTTATAACATTTAATTTTAAGGGTCTATTATTGTTTCAGGTTTAGAAAAATCAAGAATAACATATATGTTTGCTCAATAGACAAAACTAACACTAGAGCATGAGATCTTAAAGGAGAATCATGAGCTTCTATAGAAAGATTATGAGTTTCTTCAAGAAAGACTTAAGCTTGTAGAAGAAACTTCTGAGTTGTTCAAGTTGCATCTTGAGAGCAAGACAAAAGAACTCGATGTGAAAAAAGCACAGTTACTTGAAGATTGTGTGAGAGAGAGAAATGAAAAGGAGAAGTGAATGAAGATGTTTGAGGCGATGAAGAAGACCATAGATGATAAGAGAAATTTTGAAATTGAGGAAGATAAATCAGGAACTTTTGTTGGTGAATAAGAGAGAGGAAGAAAAGTTGGAGAAAATGAAGAAGAAGTTTGTTGAATTAGGAAAAGTCTGCTCTATGAAAGCTGAATGTGCAAATGATGGAGTCTGAGAAAGTACATAACCGGTTATGAGACATTCAACTCTACCAAGAGTTCCAAACCTGAAGTACTTGAGTTAATCAATTTGGGTAGCTCTGGTTTTTCTTTACCAAGTATGTATTAGTCGGATACTCCATGTTCCTCCAAGAAGAATTGAAGGAAATGTGAATAAGATTAAAGATTTATGGGCGATCACAGGATGCATCATCTTATGCGTGATTTGACCATAAAGGTCTTGATCTGGTTGCTTTTATTGCATATTCTCCAGCAGGTCCATTGTATCTCAAGTCCTTTGATGTTACGAATATTGAAAATGATGGCAATGCCTTGTTATCGTTAGTCAAAGGGCTCGTTGAAGAAGCCAGAGTGCATAATGTAATTCAGATTATTGTAGATTCAACTTCTGGTTGAGTTGACAAATTACGCAATGTTTTGTAGCAGGTTACCGTAGGCCTTAAGTTTTCATGTTTGCGAGTCTATCTTACTGTCTCGAACTTTTGCTCGAGAAGATTGGGAAAATGCATTCCTTTGGATTAAGTGTTATGTTTAAAAAAGGGATGCATTTTTCCAATCTTCTTGAGCAATAGTTCGAAACATTGAGATATACTCGCAGACCTGAAAACTTGCAGTCTGTTGTGGCCTGGTACAAAAAGATTGCCTAACTTATCAAGCCAACTAGAAGTTGAATCTGCAATAATCTGAGTTACGTAATGCACTCCAGCTTCTTCAACGAACCCTTTTACTAACGATAACAAGACATTGACATCATTTTTAATATCCATAACATCAAATGATTTCATATACTGGACCTTCTGGAGAATCTGAAATAAAAGCAACCAGATCATGACCTTTATGCTCAACCCATGCATCTAACAAGATAACGCATCATGTGATCGCCCACGAATCTTTAATCTTATTCACACGATCTTGCACTTTCTTCAATTCTTCTTGAAGCATTCTTCCGTTAAAACATTGAATATAAAGATAAAATTTTCATAATGCATTGAATCATTTAATCCCTTTTATTTAAGAAATATTTTTTACGAAGGTTACTATTAAGTTCTATGGGCTTCCAACTCAAAACCAATTGGCAATGAGTGGATTGACCCATATCCCTTATATACTAGTGTTAATCCCTTTATATAACCGATGTGGGATATTAACATGCCCCCTCGAGATGATGGCTCTTATCAGCCTATCTCGAACCGAATACCACTTTAGGACCGATAATAAACCCTTCTTGGGCCACCCTATTTGGATCAACAAACGAGACTATGATACCATGTTAAGTTTTATGGGCTTCCAACTCAAAACCAATTGGCAATGAGTGGCCCATATCCTTTATATACTAATGTTAATCCCTTTATATAACTGATGTGGGATATTAACAGTTACTAAACGAATCCACACAATATTGCAATTAGCAAGTGTGTAGCTATAATAAACCTTCAAATGGATAATGTCTTTCTTTCTTTCGTTTTCTTTCTAGGAATTGATTATGTATTAACTAGTGATACAATCTACTAATACTATCTATATTGAAATATAACTAATTGTAATACATATTATCGTTTTTATATAAATTTTGTTATAGCATTTAACTTTTATGGTCTATTGTTGTTTCAGAGTCAGAAAAATCAGAGAAGGACATATATGTTTGGTCAAGAGACAAAACTGACATTACAACATGATATTTTGGAGAATCATGAGATTCTTTTGAATGATTATGGAACTCTTCAAGAAAGACTTAAGCTTGTGGAAAAGACATACGAGTTGTTTAATTTGCATCTTCAGAGAAAAACTTAGGAACTCGAAGTGAAAAATGCATACTTTCTTGAGGATTGTGCAAAAAGTATATAACCAGTTAAGAGACATTCTATTCGACCAAGAGTTCTAACCCGGAAGTAATTTAGTTAATCAGTTCGGTGTCTGATTTTTCTTTATTGCAATTGCTTTATAATTCAGTTGTTGTTTCAGTTAATAATGAAAGACTTGGGTCTCCCTCATGTTGATGAACCATCTTTCCCAATTTCCAAATTACCAAGTTTGTAGGAGTGGGATACTCAACGTTCAGTTTCTTCTTTGTATTTAAGTAAATCAAAAAGCCATAAATAGGCGATTTAGATTGCCAAAAGAAAAGTGTATTTTACTTATTGTTCTTCAATCTGAGACCTATAAGCAAATATTTATGATGCGGAATTGGCAGCCTCGGGTACTCTAAAGGGCTGATTGGTAGAAGACTGTCAAGACTCTTTTTTTTTTATTGTACAATCCTTGCAGTTTTGTTTTTACCAATCAGGTTGTAATGATTTTGTTCTGTTTCTGAAGTCTCAAAAGTCCAATTTCCGTTTTTTCTCTATTCCAAGTTTCTTTTACTAAAGCCACAATATTGTGACTTTTTAAGATAAATTCTTTTTTCTTATTCTTTTATTCCTCAAAAGTTTATAACTTAACAAAAAAAAACCATCCCCACAAAAATTTTAAAACTCTTTCTAAAACTACTCTTCTTGTATCTTAAACTAATTTTATTTTATTGATATTTATTATTAATTTTTTTATTCGTCTGAGATCCACTTCACTCTAGAATGGGTAAACTATATAATACTCGCGTTATGCGCGGGAGGATGTTACCATTAAAATTATGTAGATTTATTTATGCAATAAGATTTTGAGATTAATGTGTAATAGTGACGAATATTTTTAATCTTAATTTTTTATTATTTTCATATAAATATAGTTTAAAATATAGACTAAGCTAATTCTACAATTGCAAATCATGGTTGCACTTATGTTGTATAGTAGTTTCAATTATGCGGGCAGATGATAGAGTCTAATAACAATATATGTATTTTTAATAAAATAGATTTTGTAGATTTGTTTGATAATAGGATAGTATATTTAAATTTTTAGAAATTTATAACCTTAATAAAAAAAAGATTTATGCCGTAAACATATAAAGAAATTTGTTTGTTCTTTATGCTAATAGCATAAGATGAAATAGGCATGGGCATTCGAGTATTCGGTTCGGGTTCGTGTCTTTCAGATGGAGAAGTTATGAACCCGTATACATACCCATAGAGTTTCAAATCGTGTTCGGATCGATTCTGTTTGGCTTCAGGTCGGTTCGGGTAAACAAAATTGTTACTAGTAAAAAATCCAATTTATTTTGGGTACAATTTTGTTCGGGTATATTGGGCCCAAATTTAGTAATTTTACCCGAAAATACTATGATAACTATCACAAAATAAGTAGCCATACAGAAAAAACGAGGTTGGGTTTGGAAGTTCAATCGACAAACACATTTACATACAGAAAAAAGCTTTAAATGAGTATTGGTCTCCTAAGCATCTATGTGTGTTAGTATATTCCGTTTGGGTATTCGGGTACCCGATCGGGAATCGGGTAATACCCAGACCTGAACCGATACCCACAGTCTATGTGTGTAGAAACCAATGGGTAATTTGAACATAACCGAATCCGATCTGAACCGTATTTTTTGGGTTGGTTCCGGTTCAAGTAATCGGGTACGGGTATTATGCCCAAGGCTAAGATGAAATAATAATAAAAATAATGTTTTTTAAAAATATATTTCCTATTAAAGTAACATATTTTACATCTTTGCAATGAGGTTCTAATAAATATGAAAGTGACAATAATAGTCTTTACAACAAAAGTCTCTAAAATCAAAAGCATACAACAAAAGTCAACAATAACAATTCTTACCAATCAACCCCTAAGTGGTGTAGGGAATGATTGGTTGTAACTTGTAAGACTTTTGCTTTTGGTTTTATTTTAAATTAGTGACTTTTAAAATTATGGCTTTGAAAAGTATGTTGTGACTTTTAAAAAGTTAAAAGTTACATTTTGTTGGTTTTGAAAAATTTACTTAATTAAAAACAAAATAAAGCAATTGGACTGAGAAATTTAAGGAAGATTTTTAGAATTGTTAATATGATAAAGTCTGATTAGATATAAAATAAAGTAGTCTTTAACAGTTTTGAAAGTCTGGTAAACGATCGGCCATGTAATGTCAGGGGTTCGAGAGATTGAGAATCTCATTGGTCAAGGAGAGAACGAAGTGAATCATAATGCGAACAATGGTATAATAGGTATACCTAGGTATGTATGTGCCCAAGTGTTATTTATGAAGCTGTGTAAAATCTTGATCTTAAAATGACATTTTCTTTGAATTTCTCTTTATTGCAGATGTGATAGTGATAAGTGACAAAAGCGATGTTGAGCATGAGAATAGTCTACAAAAGAGTAACAGAATCTCTCATCGGTTTTGAAATTTTCCTAGAGACTAGATAATTTATATTCAAGGTGCAGAAGCGATTAAATAATAAAATCAACAAATAAGACGACACGAAATTTAACGAGGTATCGGTTGGTTCTCTTTCAAACCAACCACTAGTCCTCGGCTGCAATAAAATTTTATTAGATCCTTTTAAGAAATACAAGATAGACTAGAATTTCTACAAAAATTCTAATACATCTATCTAAGAACATGAAATAAGATTAACAAGTAAATGATTTTACTCTCCCTTAATCATGTATGCATTCTTCTTGCGGAAGTCCTTGCTTCGTGCTCCTCACAGCGACAGCAACCTCTTCCCAAAGTGATATCTCTCAAACTCCACATCACGACAAGCTTCACACAAGCAAACTCTGTTTTCTCGCTTCTCTGTTTTTAAGAGTAATCTTGTGTATTTTTTTCAAAACTAACACATCTTCTTCTTATACCAAAGACGTCAACATCTCTTTCCTTTTCTAGTAAGGAATCATATAAAACACAATCACAAAGTTAACATTAGAGAATAAATCATTGAGCATATCTTTATATATAAAGAAACACATATAATTCTCTAATCACACCAAGTGAACAAAAAGGCAATCACTATAAATTTCCAATATTTTAGCCAAGATAATACTTTCTCAGAAAGTCAAAACCAAATAAAGAATCTAATTAAATAAATATAATTTATAATATTAATAGATTCAACAGGTTTGCTGATATAAACCAACATAGCAAATGCATCAAGTGGGAACCGAGCTTCTGGAGAAATCTTCACACCGAGATCTACTAACCATCGAGCAGCTTTTACTGCTCCATCATCATCATCATCATCTTCTTCATCTTCATATAGATATGAAGTTGTGGTTAAGCTGCCACCTAATTCGCCTGAGTGGGTGAAAGGTCCGGGAACGGTTCAAACAAGTCTTAGAACATTTCAGATGCAGAGAACAAAAAGCCGATTAGAAATAACTTTTTGAAGTTGCTAGGTACGGCAAGTTCTTCTTAGTTATGCATATTTAGAAGAATTCGTCAGAATCAATGATTTGTTCTTTTTCTTCTTTGTCTCTTTTATTTCACATAATGTAAATTGTAAGGCAAATAAGTTAGCACAGATTGCTAGATTTTATCCGCATGATATTACTTATGTAAACTTTATATCTCCGGTTTGATTTCTAAACTGTTTTCATATATATCTGATGACAAAAAAATTTTGTTATTGAGGAACTAGAGCAAACAATTCTATGTATGTACTATCAAATCAATTCCACATTAATCTATCATTCATGAGTAATATAAGAATTTTTTTCTTATAACAATTCTACTATACCTAATGTTGCATTGACATTTGAATCCTTGAGACGCCATTAGCAATGTATAAGTATCTTGATTTGAGCAGCAACATGACCTTTTCTTATACTGTTAATGAACTGAAACCATTCTGTATCGTTTGAAAACTTAAGCCCCCGGTCTTCAAGAAGCAATGCTCGACGGATGGTCTTCAAGCCCCCGGTCTTCAAGAAGCAATGCTCGAGAGCATAGATTGGCATTTCACTTGTTGTTTATTGAACTTATCCAGCTGCTCCTTTAAAGCCATCTGAAAGTTTTCACACAAAACATAATCCCATCAAATGGTTTATGAATACAGAGACAATATAAGCCGAACAAAGATAACTTTCAAGAACAAAATTTTAGAAACTACTAAAGCTTTATGATTTGTTTACATAAAACCGGAATCAAAAAATTTCATAGATCACTATAAGAAGAAAATTAACATCAAAGAAGATCATGATACAAATAACTGAATCAACAAAAATATAATTCGAGCTTGATATGGAATTAACCGACTCAATGCAATTTACAATAAACCTAAACATCATAATTAGGGGGTGTATTGAACTTAATATTTGGAGAGATTTGAGTTTTAATGAGTTTTGAGATGATTTGGTGAAATTTTGGTGAATTAAGAATTTTGTTATTAAATTTTATGAAATCTCAAATAAACCATGAAATTTTGGTCTTTGTATTTTTAACTAGGGTTTATTAATCTGCATTGATCAAAGATAATTTTACGATAACCTCTGCTCCAATTATGTTGCATTGCCATTAATAAAAACCAACAACGCTTTATCAAACAATTTTGTTATTCTCTCTTCACATTTATCAACATACATAACCTCAATCTCAATGAGTGAACTTGAATTACGATTGAAACTTGACAATCCTACCATTTAAACACTTAACCTCAATTTCCCCTCTTGCATCCTTATTTTTTTTGTTCAACTAAAAACATGGATAATCTATTCTAAAAAAATGGTAACATAAGCTAAACAAACACAATAGATCTATTGAACATTTCTAAAGCTTATTTCCAGAAATGGGGTCAAACAAAACAAACGTGGATAATCTAAAAGTTTGGGTTTTTAATGAAATTTAAGAAATTTTTTTTTTTGGGTTAAGAATCTACACAAAATAGCAAATTAGCTAGTGTGTAGCTGTAATAAAGCTTAAAATGGATGATTGTCTTTTTATGTCTTTTTATGTTGTAATTAGTGACACATTCTACTAATACTAGATTTTTTTAACTAAAAATATCTACTAATACTAGATATACTGAAAAATAAACAATTTCTACGTAGATAATCATTTTCATATAAATATGGTCGTAAAGGGTTTGTTATTTTTGTATCAAGTCTAGAAAAATCAGAGAAAAACTAATATGTCTAGTCAAGAGAGTAAACTGGCACTAGAGCTTCAGTTCTTAAAGGAGAACCATGCACTTCTACAGGAAGATTATGATTTTATTCAAAAAAAACAGAAGCTGGTAGAAGAAACCTATGAGCTGTTCAAGCTGGATTTTGAGAGCAAGAAAAAAGAATTGGAGGTGAAAAACAAACAATTACTTGAAGATTGTTGGAGAGAGAGAAGTGAGAAGGAGAAGTTCAAGAAGCTGGTTGAGGAGATGAAGAAGGACATAGAGGATAAGAGAAATGCTGAATCAGCTGAGAAGTTGGGCTCCGGTGAAGCGGAAAGTGCAAATGCTGGAGATGCAGAAAGTACAGAACCGGTATGCAGACGTTCGGCTCGACCAAGAGTTCCAAACCGGAAGTACTCGAGTTAATCCGTTTGGTTAGCTCTGATTTCTTTTTTTGCAATTTTCTTTCTGTGTTTCAGTTAATAACGAAAGGCTTGGTCTCCTTCATGTTGAAGAACCATCTTTCACATTTTCTCATTACCAAGTTTGTAGGAGTTTGATACCATGTTATCCCTTATGTAAACTTGTACCTCTGGTTTGGATTTCTAAACCAGTTTTAATTTACATATGATGAAAATAAAAAATATTCTTAATCGAAAACTAAAGCAAACAATTCCATGTACTATCAAATCAATCTATTATTCTTGAGTAATATAACACTTTCTGTCTTACGATAATTTTACCATTACTCAAAATTGTATTGATATTTGAATCCTTGAGACGCCATTAGCAAATGTATAAGTATCTTGTTTCATATAATATAATATACGGATTAGTTTTTCTACAGAACCCATGAAAGTCATTGTAAACTCAAATAAAACAAATACATATTTTATCATCTGATGTAAAACACGTTTTGAGTACTAAGAAATTTGGGCTCACTCGCATAATCGTGTGTCCACTTATGAGGTTTAGTTCCGGGAACTGCTGGCGTTAAGGTTCTGGAAGAGCTCGGGAAGATGGGCGTTGGTGAGTTTAGTTCTCTTGCTGATCTCTTGTTTCTTCTTCTTCTGCTTCGGTTTATTCGGCATGCCATGGATCTGTGCAGCAGCTCTCCTCTCTGCAGTGTTCATCACCGGCTTTAAACCAATCTTCAGCAGTTCCTTCTCCACGTCAAGCATGTCGCTTGGGATGTCTATATCGCGGAATAGAGATTTAAAGTCGTCATCAACCTGAATCTGACCCTTGAAATCATTTGGATACGCAATGTCCTCTTGTGAATCAGCGTTTGACAGAAGCCATATGTGTCCTGAAGCTTTTAAAGCCTACAAAAATGAAAGACAATCCTGAAAACTAAACAAATCTACAACGTCTTTTGACACCATTTAAGACATGAGCAAGTACTATATTACCCAAGTTTCCGAGTTAAACTCAACATAGAAGTAAAGCTCATTACCCATATCGACATTGATCACGGATCTGTTACTGAAAGTCTCACTCAGCTGTGTTTGACACAGAACCAAAGTCTATTCTAAAACATAACAAAGCACACCTGTAAATCTTTCATGACATTCGGGTAAGCGTCTTTGAGATCAATCGCAGCAATCCCAGCAGGATATTTATTAACCAACGAAAGAAGCTGATTCTTATCTTTGACATCGTGCTTAGCCTGCGTAAGATATAAAGATCGTTAACAAGTGAAAAACTTTATCAAAGAGAGAAACTAAAATAGTTTATACCTTATAAGAGAACCTTCTTCCATCATAATGAACTTTCAAATTATTCCTCAAACTCTCAAAAACAGCTTTATAAGCATTCATATCAACATAACACTGTTCGTTTATCTGCTCTGGCGTAAATGCTTGCCGTGTCTACAAGAAACAAAAGAACTCAACTTTCATAATTTGAAATGATATGAAGCAAAAACAAGAACAACACAAACCTCAAACAAAAGATCAATGACACGTTTGATTTGAGCACCAACAGGACCTTTTCTTATGCTATTAATGAACTGAAGCCGCTCTGTATCGTTCGAAAACTTAACAGGAGGAGCTGCAGGCTTTTGACTGATTGCTGCAGGCACGACGGATGATGGCCTTGTAGAAGGCCCCGGTCTTGAAGAAGCAATGCTCGAGAGCGTAGATTGGCATTTCTCATACTGTTTATTGAACTTATTTAGCTGCTCCTTTAAAGCCATCTGAAAAATTGTTCACACAAAAACCATAAATCAAAACTTTTCAAATGATTTAATGAATACAGAGACTACTTAAGCTTCATGATTTGAATCAATTTAACCTAAAAATCAAATCTTTTTATGAGAATATGATCCCAACTTTTCAAATGATTTAATGAATACAGAGTCTACTTAGGCTTCATGATTTGAATCAATTTAACCTAAAAATCAAATCTTTTTGATGAATTGAGGATATGATACCAATTTAAAGATCATACAATGAGAAAATTCGTCATCATAGATTTTGAAAACATCACGACATGAATAGCTTAACTCTAAAAGGAATTATTTGAGCTTTATGGATGTGATTTTGCAATAAGAAGGATCTGAAACCTAAACATCACAATAAATGTCTATTTTTTTCCCCAATCTTAGAAGTGGGAGAAACTAGGGTTTATCGATTTCTTTAGTTAAGTTACTTAAATTCCGATCTGATTTGGGATCGATTACGAACCTTGGAGAAACCAGGCGAAGAAGATCGAAGAAAAGGTTAGATTTTTTTTTTTTGCTTGCTTGATCGAGAGAATTTGAGAGTGTGTGTCAAATTTACGAGATAAAATGATAAATTTGAGAACAGAGACGGCTTTTTCATAACTTTTTTTTTTTTCGGCGTCACTTTCAAAACTCTTTCTTTATTTTTATTGTAAAGCCTTGTGAGTCCTGAGAGTTTTTTTTATACCGTTTGTTTCCTATTTCCTAATTTCTCTTTATTAATGCACATTAACGGCTAAGTAATTTCGAAAGTGAAACTATGGATGAAGTCGGTTCGGTTCTGGCCCTGTTCGTTTCCTCGCCCGGATGCAAAATCGGGATGTAGATGTCAGATGTTGTTTGTTTTGGTTTATTTAATTTTGCATCCGGATGCTGAAATGAAATTCAAATCTAAAATATTCGGATATTTTAGATGCTAAAAAAAATGAATTTCCAGATGCTGCATCTACATCTCAAAATCCATAAGTCTAAAATATCTTTAAATTTTAACAAAACCAAAATTATTTTTATTAAATAATATTTCATCATTTTTCCGCCAAAAAACGGAAGCACATTTTCCGGCCAAAACACGGAACATGTTTTTCGCCAAAAACATGGAAAACATATTTTTCTGTCAAAAATGCAGAAACACTTTTCCCTCAAAAAACATGGACACATATTTTCTCGAAAAAACACGGAAACATGTTTTTCCGCTAAAAACGCGGAAACACATTTTCTCGCTAAATATGCGGAAACACGTTTTTCCTCGAAAAACAAAGAAACACGGTTTTCCCGCTAAAAACGTGGAAACACATTTTCCCGCTAAAAATGTGGAAACACGTTTTTCCGCACAAAACGCGGAAACATGTTTTCTCGCAAAAAACGTGGAAACATATTTTTCCGCTAAAAACGCGGAAACACATTTTCTCGCCAAAAATGTGAAAACACGTTTTCCCGCCAAAAACGCGGAAACCCATTTTTCCGCCAAAAATGCAGAAACACATTTTCCAGCCAAAACCTCAGAAGCATATTTTCCCGCAAAAAATTCGGAAGCACATTTTCCCGCCAAAACCTCGGAAAACATGTTTTTAAATAATTGCTAAAATTAAATTTTTATTTGAAATTATAATTATTTTATGAAAACAATATTTTAATAATTCTTAAATTGCATAATTAAATTAAATAATTTAATATATATATATATATATTAGTATACAAGCATGTCCTTCTTAGTCATTTTTAATTAGTTGCATCTGGATACTATTACAAACTCAAGAACGAACAAACTTACATCTAGATGCTACATTTAGATGCAAAACCTATATACCAAAACGAACACCATATGATGCTACATCCAGATACTGAATTCAGATACTGAATTCAGATGCTGAATTCATATGTTGGACGAAGATGAGGAAACAAACAAGGCCTTTTTTTTTTTTAACGTTAGAAATTGGTTCATCGTCTGGGTGAACACATTAATTGATAGAAAATATTAGATTTAATGGATATAGTGGAATAAATTTTCTCTGTTAAATTGAGTTTGGTTGACTTCTAGATTATTCTTGAGCTCTCTAGTGTCATTATTGAAATAAATGTTAAATTTTTATTGGTTTTTTTTTCTTAAATTTTTTTATTTTTCTTTTTTTTATATATAACAATCGTTCTATATTCATTATGTTCTCTTAAAGGATACTTATTTTAAGATAATGAGTTAAGCACGATAGTTTACAAAAAAAAGGCAAAAAAAGTTACGAGTGAAAAAAGAAACATATGTCAAGTAGCCATATAGCTAGATGAATATTCAATGCAACATATGTCAAGTAGCCATATAGTTAGATGAATATTCAATGCAATAAGGATAAAACTGGATGAACGTACATGAACCAAGTAGATAGATATGATTTTGAGGGAGTATAACCGATGATGAGGCTTGAGGTTTAGAGTGTGATGAACGATCCAAACTAGTAAACTTAGCACGAAAAGCGAGTTGGATATCCTTAACCAGTTGAGTTGGAGCTTTAGAAATTGATGAGTGAAGTCTTGTATTTCTTTCCTTTCGTAGTGAATAGACAATCTTGAAGTACAAACTTAATTACAAGTTGTGTTGAGTTTTGAGTTTGTCGTTAGAGAACCCATCCACCTAACAATCCCTTCAAAACTCTAGCAGTAGTAAAAGGAGAGTCTCGTGCCTGAAGAATGAAAAATATCCCAATATACTCAAAGAAAATATCAATCTTCCTTTGTTCTTTTATTTCTTTTGTATAGACCGCAAAGTTTTTTTAGTATAGTTCTTTGGATAATTCTTGTATGGATTGTAAGATCAATACTTTACTTGACTAATATAACGGGGATAAATATTGTCGGCTTTTGGTTCACTTAGGTCCATAATGAACATTTAAGGATAAACAAAATAAGTACTATATATTGTGAGACAATAAGACGTGCATAGCCGAAATGTTAAATTAGTAGAATTCAACAAAACCTTAGTTGTTTTGCTTGTTGTTAAATTATGTTTATGTTATGCTTCAAACATGATGCCAAGATATATAGCCCATCGAAATTACGAAGAACTTAAAAGAGAATTTTAAGATTTTATCATTAGTGGTTGTGTAACATAAGATAATATTTTCCATTAACTTAGTAGAACTAAAAAATAAAACCTAAGAAAAAAAGGATTTCAAAAGGGTGAAAGAGAATTTTAGATTTTGTCATTAGTAAGTTATGTAACATAAGATAAGATTTTCCATTAAATTAGTACAACTAACATATAAAACCTACTAAAAAAGGATTTCAAAAGGGTGGTGAATCAAAGTTCAAAAAAAAAAAAAAATATACACAGAAACAAAATTAGATCTTCGATTCATCTAGAAAAAGGATTTAAACAAAACCAAATCCTAAAAAGACAAGGATTAGGATTAGAGATCGTCAATCATTATATAAGCATTGAGAGGGTTCTCTCTTATTTCTCACAAACACATTCATCAACACAAACTCCAAATTAAATTCTCTCTCTATATCTCTCTTATTCAGCGAGTTTGAGATCTCATCATGGCCACAAAGAAGATCTTCTTTGGATTGGTGCTTGTGGTGATGTCCTTGACGGTTCTCTTGGGTTCTTGCTCGGCGAAAACCTACAAAGTGGGAGATTACCATGGATGGACGGCCAACTACGACATGTATTACTCTTGGACTAAGGGTAAGGAGTTTCACGTCGGAGATTCACTCGTCTTCAACTATGATCGCAACGTCAACGACGTGACTCAAATCTCCGGTGGCTTGAAGTACCGGTTCTGTGACTCTTCTTCTCCTAAAGCTGTTTACAAGACAGGACAAGATGTCGTAAACCTCACGGAACCAGGATATCACTTCTTCATCACCTCAAATCATAGTCTATGCATCTCTGGACAGAAACTCTTTGTTCTTGTCGTTCAAGAAACACCGAGCAAGTCACGTCCGATTCCTCCATCACCACCGAGCAAGTTACGTCCCATTCCTACACCACCACCAAGCAAGTCACGTCCGATTCATCCACCACCACCGAGCAAGTCACGCCCCATTCATCCACCACCACCGAGCAAGTCACATCCCATTCCTCCTCCACCACCACCGAGCAATTCACATCCCATTCCTCCACCACCACCAAGCAAGTCATGCCCCATTCCTCCACCACCACCGAGCGAGATCCTTCCGATTGGAAAGTTTTACAAGGTCGGTGACTCGAGAGGATGGAGCGTATATAACAGTTACTACTATTACACGTGGAGTGAGCCGAAAGAGTTTTACGTTGGAGATAATCTATTTTTCCAATACAACAAAGACCTTAACGACGTTATAGAAATCAGCGATGAGCTTGAGTTCAAATCCTGCGAACCCACTTCTCGTGTAGCCGAGTTTAAGACGGGACATGATCTTATTAAGCTAACGAAACCAGGAGTATATTATTTTATAAGCTTAAAGACAGGTCTTTGTCAGGTTGGTCTTAAGCTTAAAGTCACGGTCCGACCATTACCACAAGCCGTTACTTCTCCGAAT
Organism: Cardamine occulta; assembly: GCA_028015245.1. Classification (NCBI taxonomy): domain Eukaryota; kingdom Viridiplantae; phylum Streptophyta; class Magnoliopsida; order Brassicales; family Brassicaceae; genus Cardamine; species Cardamine occulta. The sequence goes on from CM051390.1 coordinate 3,862,470, forward strand.
GTTCCCACGCAGAGGTTGTCTCCTATCGAACGCCTCAACAGGTGGTTACGCTCTTTCAGGCCTCCTCCTCATCACTAACCACTTTCACATCATCAGCGACATTAGTTTAAGAGCTTTTTTGTTTTTGTTTTTGTTTTGTTAGTTTTGTTAGTTATTCTTTTCGTTTAGACTGTCTCTCTCTCTTTTCTTTTTTTTATTAGTCCCTTACATTTTTTTTTTAGACTTCTGTCTCTCTCTAGTTGTTATGTTCAATTGCTTAAGGTTTTTTGAATTAATTTAGTAAATATGAAATTTTACTTCAAATTTTATGTTTACTTAGAGAATGCCCTATAACACGACCATGTAAACAAAAACAACGATCATAACCGAACCGCGCTAACCAAGAAGTACGACATTGTATTTGGAGATATAACCGACATAGAAACCAAGTAAGAAAAGTATAATGGCACTGTTATCCATAGAAACCACACCATATATAACCTTCACCAGCTGCTAACAAACAAAACGCCAAGAAAATAGCCATACTATTCTTTTTTTTTGTACATGAAAATAGCCATACTATTCAAACAAATATCATAATAATAAAATTTAGAAATCCAAAATACCCCAAAATTTTAATAATGTAAGGAAACGATTTTTTAGATAAAACCAAAAACACCTAGTACTTACGGTTTGGTTCAGTTTTTTTAGTAAGGTTATTTTGTCGACATGATATAAGCTCGGAATCCATCTTGTTTATTGATCACACGGTTTCAAGACGTATGGATTGTATATATGGGTCGAATTTCGCCGCATAAAAATGTGGAAAAAGCCTTTATGATAATAACACGAATGAAGAGCTAAGTGAATCCACATAAAGAAAAAAACTCAAGACGTTCACCAAGTAAAGTAACTCATCTAAACACTTATAAAAACAAGAAAAAAACAAGCGTAGAAACTTAAAGAGACTAAACTCGGTTTTTATTCAATTAAATGGTGTTTTTACATGAAAAGTGAGCTTATATAGACTTGTACATGACTGGTCTATGACAATCAAATAGAAAATAAATTAACATAAATGATAAAAGAAATCAACATAAATTATAAAGCTATCAAAATTTTGATTGATATGGCCTTTAAAACTTGATTTTTTAGTCAATTGAGGAAAATGTGAGGTTTTCGTATCTGAACAACTTAGACATGAAGTACGTCTTGGAGGTCTTTTGAATGTCTGAAAGGTCTCCAGTCCAGCTAATTCGAATAAATCAAGAAGATATACCCATTTACCATTAATTGCTCGGTTTGGCTTCAGATATGGAAAGTGAGAACACAAAAGGATACCAATTTAACAACATCTTGATTACAAAATATATTATGCATATAAAACTAAATTTGTTAAACAAAATATATTATGCATATAAAACTAAATTTAAATAATGTTCATTTTTTAAATTTAACGTCAACGTGATACAATTTAAAATAGAATTTATTCATTAAATTTATTTATGAGTTTAAGTTATTATTTCGATTTTACATATGGTATAATAAAATGTATTTATGTAACAGTTTCTACAGTTTTATTATCAATCAGATTTTAAAAATTATTCAAAGTTTCTTCAAATTTTGTTACCGATCTTACCACTAGCTTCTACAATATATTTACAGCCAAAATCATATAGCAAAAATCTAAAGTAACAGTTATAACTAATCGGTTCTTAGTTTTTTTTTCTATCAATTTAACTACTATCTAGGAGTGTCGTTTCCCTCTTATTTAAGACGAGTCCACTCGATGTAATCCATGGTGTTCAAAACATATTCTCGCAAAATCTAAAACAAAGTTGTATTAAAACTAGTCTTATGTCGTATTCTTACCGATTGTTAATAATAGATATGTTTTAGAATAAAAAAACTTGTTTCGGAAAGATAAATGCTTACTTTATCCCAAAAAAAAAAGAAAGAAAGAAGATAAATGCTTCAATGTTTTCTCTGCCAAATGAGTAACATTTCTTATTAAAAAAAATAAAAAATGAGGGTATGTGTGTGTTCCTAAAAAAAAAAATTTGATGTGTGTGAAAACTTTAAAACATCCAACTTTAAAACGACAAAATAAAAAAAAACATTCAACTTTATAAATCAGGAGGAGTATATGTTCTTAACAAAACATATTACGATTTCTGTTTTTTTTTAAGTATGTTATTTTAGAAAATGTAAACCAAATTAAATAAGATTCGAAATTTACATGGTTGAAAAAGAAAAGATTCGAAATTTACATAAATCTGGCAGTGTAAATCTGATCAGGATATAATTGATTCTGAAGTTAATACATCATCAATGTAATTAAGCGTTTTATAAAAACATTTTCACATGTGAAATTTCAATTTCTAAATGTCACGTTTTTATTCGAATAAAAACACAATCGTTAATAAGCCAATCATATATTTTACATCTAGATAGATCTCAAACATTTAAATATACAGACACCACCGTTTCAGACATTGATAAAGACCAATTTGGATAACAAATCACTTTATGTTTTTTTTTATTATTACTATTCTTGAGATATTATCTATCGTGTTCCTCTGTCGCTTACTCAAAAACAGTCAATTTATTTTCTGCCTTAGAAAAGATTTTTTCTTTATCGAATCAAAAAAAATCGTCGTTCTTTTCAGATTTCTGCTTCTCTTTATCCCACCGTCTCTTTCGCTTTATCTTCTTCCTCCTTCGATTACTTCGGTCGATCTCTCTTCTGTGTCTTTTCTTATCTAGATTTCGTCAATGATTGGCTTCCCAATTGTTCTTAATTATCTCTGAGGTAGACGATAAAATCTTCTTTTAACCTTTTTTTTTTTTTGAATTATTTGAACCAAATTTTCAATTTCTGGGAATTTCTCTTACGAATTTTTTAGAAATGAGATTGTGTGAATATTACTATTGTTTCTTGATTAATTCTGAATCAAAGCTATGAGTTAGTGATTTGAATCGAGATTTTTATAATCTATTTGCTAATTCGTTTTTTTTTTCTATACTCTAAGGCAAAGTAGTTGTGTAACATTGAGCTAGAGCTCTTTGAAGATTTAGTGTGTTTGTTTGTTTGATGCTATGAACTTTTTGTGTTTTTTTAATTACAGTTTAGGTATAAATGATGGATGAAAGCTCAGTTGGGGATGTGAGTAGGATCAATGAAGCTGATGCTGCTCATCTTCAATTTAAGAATGGTCAGCAAACTTTTAAACCGGAGAATTGTGAAATCCAGGAAATCAAAGAAGTGAACCAGGTTCAGAGAGATGCCGGTTCTCCTGATAACACGTTTGGTGTAATAGCAGATTTTTTAAATGGTGAGAATGTGAATCAAACAGAAAATGAACCATGTTCTAGCCGGCAGAATACAAATGATGCGGGTGATGTGGTTGAGGAGCTGACTGTTAAAACTTGTGAGGGATTGAGCATGGCTATAGTTGGTAGATCAAGTAATAGAGCTAGGTTAGAGATGAATCGCAGTCAGTTTTTGCATCGGTTTCCGCTAGTTGGTGATTTACCTAGTAGCAGTTCTATGAGTAAGAAGGAAATTGACAGGGGAACACTTTGGAGAAATGCAGGCAAAATATCTTTGCCTGAGACTTCTATTGGAGAAGGTAATGAACATTTGAGGAATGTTGAACGAAATCTTTTACCAATAGAGGCATTGTCTATTGAAGGAATCAAGACAAAGATCTTATCGCAGTCTGGGTTCTCTCAGTTTTTTGTTAAGAAAACATTGAAAGGAAAGGGAGTCACATTCAGAGGCCCGCCACATAATAGAGCTAAAGCTAGCAATATGGCTCAGCAAACCGTAGCTAGTTTTGGTAGCCCTTTAGTAATAGCAAATACTTCAGGAAAGGTTTCTAGCAGCATCCCTTTGGTGGCGTGCTTGCCTTCCAATGCTAATAATCCATCTTCTTGTGCTAACCCTTCAGATAAACATAGAGGTTGTGGAGGTGGAGGTGAAAGTGAAGGTTTAAGTCTGAGAGAATGGTTAAAGTCAGAGCGTCAGAAAGTTAATAAAGCAGAATGTTTGAATATCTTTAGGCGGATCGTGGATCATGTGGATGGTTCTCATTCTCAAGGAGTTGTTTTATGTGACCTACGACCATCTTTTTACAAAATTTCAAAAGAAAATGCGGTGAAGTATGTGGGTTCATGTTGTCAGCGAGAGTCTTTCGACAGCAACATGAACAAAGATGCTTTATGTCAACTCGAAAACCCTTTGGTTAGAAGGCGGTCAGGTGATACAGGAGTTTCTTCCAGCCCTGCAAAGAAGCAGAAATCAAATGGACAAAGCTCTAGACAGTGGCCTATGTTTCAACGAGGTGGCGGCGTCAATATCCAAAATGAAAATGGTGATGGCGCAACACAGGAGTTTCATTTCAGGTCTAGTCAACCTCATTATAGTAGAGCTGCCCTTCCTTTTACTTTAATGAGTGAGCAGTTGGAAGAGAAATGGTATGCGAGTTCGGAGGAGCTCAGGGACCACACTTGTTCAGTCTCTTCAAACATCTATAATCTGGGTCTTCTTCTTTTTGAGGTATGGAGAAACTTTATTTAATTGCATTTGTGGTATAACATCTTTATGCAAATATTTTCATCCATGAGTTGAAATGTGAAACCGCATAGCCCCTTACTGTTGACACATTAATATAAGTTTTCCGATGAGATAATGTCTTCAGCTAATGAAGCTTTGTATAAACTGGCCCGTAGCATGAGTGTGTCATGTTTGGCTTCTCTAAATCTTATGCTATTTGTTAATAGTAAAGTTTTTGTATAATGTTAATAGGCAATGCAGCCTGAATAACAAGTGCATAGTTATATATTATCACATAGGTTAAGATAGTGTTGCATGTTTGTTAATATTCCGCTAACAGCGCCATTCTTAGTTGACTTCTTGGCTCTTAAGTTAATGTATTTCTTGATTCGACTGTTCCTTGGTCAAACAGATCATTCTTTTTGATATTCTAATTTGGTGTTTTTGGTTCAGCTGCTTAGTCAATTTCAATGTGAAAGAGCTCGTGAGGCTGCAATGTCTGATATCCGTCACCGGATTCTTCCTCCCAAATTTCTGTCAGAGAATACAATGGAAGCTGGGTTCTGTCACTGGTTACTTCATCCAGACCCTTCATGCCGACCATCAACCAGGCAATGCAAGCTCTTTAGCTACATTAATTTTCGTTGATTCGATATTGTGAGTTGGCATAATCTCTAAATTGTTGTAAGTTCGATGTCGTTTTGTATCAGGGATATCTTGCAATCTGAAGTGATCAATGGAATTCCAGATTTGTATGCTGAAGGCGTATCATTATCTATTGAACAAGAGGACACAGAGTCCGAACTGTTGCAGCATTTCCTTGTTTTGTCTCAAGAGCAAAGGCAGAAGCATGCTGGAAAGTTGATGGAAGAAATTGTGTCCTTAGAAGCAGATATCGAAGAAATTGTCAAGAGACGTTGTGCCATAAGACCTCTGTCTGTGGAAGAAGCGTCTAGCTCATCACTTGCTACAAGTGTACCTGAAATGAGACTGATCACAAACATGAATCAACTTGAAAGCGCTTATTTCGCTGCAAGGATAGATGCACATCTCCCTGAAGCACGTTATAGGTTACGCTCGGATAGAGATCTGCTAAGAAATCATGATAATGTTATATCAGAAGTAGAAAATAGTGAGACTTGGAGTTCAGATGATCGTGTTGGCGCGTTCTTTGATGGGTTATGCAAATATGCTCGATATAGCAAGTTTGAAAATCGGGGTGTACTGAGGACCGGGGAGTTGAACAGTACTTCAAATGTGATTTGTTCTCTTGGTTTTGATCGAGACGAGGATTATTTTGCTACGGCTGGTGTGTCAAAGAAAATAAAGATATTCGAATTCAATTCTTTATTCAATGAATCTGTCGACATTCATTATCCAGCCATAGAAATGCCAAATAGATCAAAGCTTAGCGGTGTTTGCTGGAACAACTATATTAGAAACTATATAGCTTCCTCTGATTATGATGGTATTGTCAAGGTATTTTATTTTTAACCTTTGAAATTTTTATATAGATTGGTTTATCACTTGATTATCCTATTATTTCCTTTGTTCTAATGAAATCAAATGTAATATGATGGATACAGTTATGGGATGTGACAACAGGACAGGCCATTTCACATTTCATAGAACATGAGAAGAGGGCTTGGTCTGTTGACTTTTCTGAAGCTTGTCCAACAAAATTAGCTAGTGGAAGCGATGATTGTTCTGTGAAGCTATGGAACATCAATGAGGCAAGCTCTTCTTTACCTTTACATGCATTGGCACATTATGTTGGATTCACTTAGGGTTATTCTGTTAAAGTTGTTACACTCGTTTCAGCCTTGTAAAGCTAATACAAAATCTTGTTGCATGAATGTGCAGAGGAACTGCTTAGGAACAATCAGGAACATTGCAAACGTTTGTTGTGTGCAATTTTCTCCGCAGTCCTCTCATTTGCTAGCCTTTGGATCATCAGATTTCAGAACCTACTGCTACGATCTACGGAATTTAAGAACTCCCTGGTGCATATTGTCAGGACACAACAAAGCAGTTAGCTATGCGAAATTCTTGGATAATGAAACCCTTGTCACAGCTTCAACTGATAACACGTTAAAGCTTTGGGATCTTAAGAAAACTACTCACGGTGGCCTCTCCACAAATGCTTGTAGCTTAACTTTTGGTGGCCATACAAATGAAAAGGTAATGCTGAAACTCAAGTTTAAGTTAATACTTATAATGTTTCTCTTTCTTCTTTGTGGTTGATTTGTCATTTTCCTGCCTTTTTCAGAACTTTGTTGGTTTGTCTACTGCTGATGGATACATAGCTTGTGGCTCTGAGACAAATGAGGTATGCTCCTTCAAACTTGGGAACACATTGATGTTCTTATAGAACTTTTATGCTCCGAATCAAAAAGGACTAATGATCCCTCTGATTGAGACAAATGGGTGTTGTTTTTTCTTTGATCAGGTCTATGCCTATCATCGGTCTCTTCCTATGCCAATTACCTCGTACAAGTTTGGTTCAATTGATCCTATAACAGGTAAGGAGATTGAAGAGGACAACAACTTATTTGTGTCAAGCGTTTGCTGGAGAAAAAAATCAAATATGGTTGTTGCTGCTAGCTCAAATGGGTCTATCAAAGTTCTACAGTTGGTCTGAACCATATATACAGAAGAAGCTGAGGTAAAAAAAACCCCCATCAACCCAAGACTCAGATAAAATAACTCCTACTACCATTTTGCGGAGAAGGTTGAGATTATGGAACACACGAGATATGAACAATATGATCAAGAGTTCAAGCCAATGTACAGTATTGGGGTTATGAGATAGTTTATCTTACTTTAAATTTTTCCTCAAAAGAGCCAAGGAATGAAATGGGGTATACGTAGTAAGGTAAAAGATCCCACGTTATGGTTTTTATTTTTTATTTTTTTGGCTCCTAAAGTAAGATCCCACTTTGTGATGTAAATTTGCCGCTATAGATCTAAGGTAAAAAACCATAACTCTGATGTATATTATATAGTTTATATGAGTTTTAGTCCCTATGTATGAATCTCCTCTACCAAGAAAAAATCTTTGAAACGTCTTGTGTATTTTATAACTTTAAATTGTGTTTTTTTTTTTTTTTTGTAGATGTCTTCCCTTTTCTTGTTTCACAAAATTTTACTCAAGAGTTTCAAGGCATCGTTTGTTATTGACAAAAAGTAATCTTGAAATGCTTATAGTATTACATAGTTCAGAACTGAATAAGCATAATAACGTTATCAAGGCTTCTTACTCACTGAAGCTGCTTCATCTTGGTGATTATGGTCATCACTTGGTATCGAGAACTTCTTTACTTTCTGGAACAAAACAACAAGAAAAAAAATCAAAAAAATTGGTTCAACAAAATTACAAATGCGAACTCATAGAACAACTACAGTGACATGATTCATGCGTTTAAAATTTGGAATAAATGTATACAAGCTTAGGTTGATATTGGTTACTATTACCATAACAATATGATCTGTGAAATCAGTCTCACAAAACCCATGTGGAAGAAATGAGAACAACTCTTTAAATTCTTAAGAATCTGATTCAAATTTGATTACTCAAGGCCTTGTTCAATCCATATCAAGCATACACATCTATGAGAAAGCCTAAGAGGAATTCAAAAATCTCAGCTTAGAATTGACTTACGGAATACCATTAGATACTAAAATGGAATTTTTATAATCCACATTTGCAATTTCACCATTGAAATTTTAGATAAACTAAAATTTCAAACAATTTTGTTCAATCCGAAATCTTGAAATTTGTTAAAAAGAAAACAAACCTTTGAGAGAACACATTCTCTGAGAGATTGCAAGAGACGTAGACATTTCTCTTGATCGAAGTTCGCTTCAGAAACGCAGTTGAGAAGATTCACAGCTTCTTGGCCGCAAATTGGTTGAGGAAGCTTTTTCTCCATTGTCATAAACCCTAATTCAGGGTTTTTGCAGAAACAACTACCAAACGGAGAAGAAGGAGATGTTAGAGAGACTATTTAATGGGCCATTTTATTTACTATTATGGGCTTGGGTTTAGAAAGTAAAAAGCCCAATTGTATTTTAGGCCTCGGAAAAAAAAAACAAAGGTTTATGAGTTTTTGGTCTTCGTCCTTCATTTTTCTCCAGGTTTTTTTTACTTCGATTCTCAGTTCCTACTAATCTCTCACAATTGTCTCAGTCCACAAGACCGGTGATTCTCCGTCGATCGGAGCTTTCAAGGTTAGATAAACTTGCGGTTACTTAATTTTTTTTTTAATCTGGAGTTTATATGCACGCAAGTTGTTCGTTCATTTGCCCAGATGAACTTTTGCTGCCTAGTTTTTTGTAAAATTGATTTTTACTTTTTAGCTATGCTTCTTTTCTCATTCATCTTCATGAGATTTTGCTTCTTGAGATAATCATTTTCGATCTCTGGTGTTATCTGACTCCGACCCAATGGATCTGTATATCTCCTTATTCAAATTCTGAATTTGATTTTGTTTCATAATTGACATAATGGAAGTATTTTTATGCTTATCAATTTGAGGGGTTTTTTTTTGGATGCAGAGACTGATTGATATACAAAATGGCGTTTGCTAGAGCAGTGAGACGACCCATTGGAGTCTTTTATTATAGTGCTAGTGGTAGATTTAGTCCTGGAAATGAGTCTTCTACTGTGGCAAGCAAATTTGAGACTCTGTCTCAGTACAAGAGCTCTTCTGTATTGCTTGGATACACAAGCCCTGTTCCTGGTTTTGGGAAATTCTTAAGGAGTTTTAGTTCGGTGTCTTCTACTGTAACTGATCAGATGAATCTCATCAAGCAACTGAGGGAAAGAACTAGTGCTCCTATTAAAGATGTTAAAGCTTCTCTAGTTGAATGCAATTGGGATATTGGTAAGATTTGGTTGAGTTTTTTTCTTGTAGTTTTTGTTCTGTTTTCTTGTGCTCTGAAATGGGTGTTTTGGATTTGACACAGATGCTGCTCAGAAGGATTTGAGAAAGAGAGGGAAAGTATTGGCTTCGAAGAAGTCGTCACGGACAGCTGCAGAAGGAACGCTTGCGGTTGCTCAAAATGAGGGAAAAGTTGCTGTTATTGAACTTAACTGTGAGACAGACTTTGTTGCTAGAAATGAGATTTTCCAGTACTTGGTTAGTGCCGTACCAGTTTCACATTGGTTGTTACTTTATTGTTACTGAAGGATGAGCTTTATGTTTATTTTCTTCTGAAATTGACATGTTTTGCAGGCTTTAGCTATGGCAAAACATGCTTTGCTGATTGAAAATAGCTCTCAGCAAGTCTCTGGTGTCTTCCCCTTTGGGCCTGAGCTTTTTGAGGTCAGTTGTTTGATTGACTTATGTTGTTTTCTGTTTCAACTGTCTGAGATATTGATATCGAGTTTTCATTTCTAATCACTCTAATGGATGTCATTCAGGAGTTGAAGCTCAATCTCGATCATCCGAAAGTGAATGGTGAGACAACAGTTTCAAATGCTGCTACGGAAGTAGCTGCAATAATGGGAGAAAATGTAAAGTTTAGGAGAGGGTTCTTGCTGTCGAAATCTTCAACAGGTGTCCTTTCCGCATATCTCCACACGAGTCTCCAACCAGGTACAAGTTGTTCACTACAGTTTCCTTTGTCTCTAATCTCTTTTTTATGATATATTTCTGTGCATTTCTAACTCTTTTTAATATGAAAATAGGGTTGGGCCGTATAACTGGGATCGTATCTCTCGAAGTCGAAGGCGAAAATACTCAACTAGAGGCTCTTCAGCGTGTAGGCTCAGAACTGGCTATGCATGTTGTAGCAGCAAAGCCTTTATTTTTAAGCAAAGACCTTGTTTCTTCAGAAGCAATAGCAAATGAACGCGAGATTCTGAAATCTCAGGTCAGTGTCACTTTATTGTTATGAAATTGAGCTGTAATTTGTAAAACTTTGCTTATCAAATTTGGTATAAATGACAGGCAGAGAGTACAGGGAAGTCGCAGATGGCTATAGAGAAGATAGTGGAAGGTCGTCTCCGTAAATACTTCGAAGAAGTTGCTCTAATGGAGCAAAAGTTCATTGTGAACGATTCTATAAACATAAAGGTACCGTATGTGGATTTAGTTTTTAACACTGTATACATCGCTTGTCATGACTTGTTGAATTGTGTTTCAATTCCACAGACACTGGTGGATAATTTGTCCAAGGAGGTGGGTTCTCCTGTGAAGGTTGCCAATTTTCTGAGAGTCGAGGTTGGGGAAGGAATCCAAAGGTAAATATAACAGAGTCCACTATGGCTTTATGCATAAGATTAGCGGCTTATAAATGTGTATATGTTTTTGAAGGCTTGAAGCATCCGATGATGAACCGGTTGCTCAAACTGCTTGAAAGATGATGAATCAAGGATTTAAAGACCTCTTTGTTTGGTTCATTACATAGATTTCATGAAGACCATTCACCAATAAGATCAATCTTCAGTCTTTAGCTTCAGCCAGCCTTTGTTTCCTCTCCTTAATGTTTCATTCCGGAAGAGTGTTCTATACGTGGTCATGTTTGATTTAAGGTACTCAGTGAGGGCTTGGCTCCTCCGAAGTCCGAACAATGCAAACTGGTTTGGTCTGATTGATAACAATCATTTTCGATCTTCTTCGTATTTTGTTTATGTATCGACTTTAGTTTTTCAAGAAATTATCAAATCAGAAGATAAACAATTTTACCGCTTAGCATATCGATTATGCAAGTATTTCGATTTAAGTTCGGTCAAAAAGAGATTCATCCGGTTATACCAACGGTCGAATTAAGTTGTACTTGTAGTGAAAGACGAAACCGATCACTTTATTGACTATAAACAATCCAACGGTTAAGATAAAAAAGAATCTATCGTACCGCTCAAATCATAAGCTGTACCGAGTTACAGTACACCAGAAAATACTCAATAAAATACTAATCTCTTCTTCTCTTGTATCTTTTGATATTCGAAAAAAATCAAACTTTTTTGAAAAAGCAAAAACTTCTGATTCTCTCCTCTTCACTCTCTCGCATTTCTTTGTTCTCTTTCTCTTGGGTCGATCATGGTGTTGGAGACGACGACGATGCGATCAACAGTAAAAATCTCTAATGTTCCTCAAACCATAGTCGCCGACGAGCTTCTCCGGTTCTTAGAGCTTCACCTCGGAGAAGACACAGTATTCGCACTCGAAATCCCAACATCTCGCGACAATTGGAAGCCACGCGACTTCGCACGCGTGCAATTCACTTCCCTCGAAGTCAAATCTCACGCTAGCCTTCTCTCTTCACAGAACAAGCTTCTCTTCAAGTCTCATAACCTAAGACTCTCCGAAGCTTATGATGACATCATCCCTCGTCCTGTAGATCCTAGAAAAAGACTAAACGACATCGTTTTAACCGTTGGGTTTCCTGAATCCGACGAAGAGAGGTTTTGTGCCCTAGAAAAATGGGAAGGAGTGAGGTGTTGGATTATGGAAGAGAAGAGAAGAGTTGAGTTTTGGGTTTGGGAAAATGATGAATGTTATAAGATTGAGGTTAGGTTTGAGGACATTGTTGAAACTGTTGGTTGCTATGTTAATGGAGCTTCTGAGATTAATGCATTTCTTCTAAAGGTAAAACATTTCTTTACAGAAAATTTTGTTAATCATATCCCTTATGGTGCTTGTTGATTGGTTCTTTGAATCAACCTGCATGACATTGAGATTGGATTGATTTTTATTGGCTTGTGTGTCTTATCTTGATCTCTTTTGATCTCTTTGTTTACATGTTATCAGCTTAAATATGGACCGAAGATATTTAAAAGTGTATCAGGATCTCAAATAGTCTCAAAGTTTAAGTCTGATCGGTACCGTTTCTGCAAGGAGGATTTTGATTTCATGTGGATTCGTACATCTGATTTCTCTGGTTCGAAATCAATCGGTATATCGACTTGTTTTTGTTTGGAAGTCTATCAAGGCTCAACGATGTTAGACGTTTTCTCATGCTTGCCTTACTACAGAGAAGTCACTTTGAGTCTAACCACTGTGGATGGGAAGACATTTGCCTCTGCATCTCAAATTGTTCCTCTCTTGAATGCCGTTAATCTGGGGTTAGAGTTTCCGTATGAGATCCTTTTCCAACTTAATTCGCTGGTTCACGCTCAGAAGATCAGTCTTTTCACCGCTTCAAATATGGAATTGGTTAACATCCTTCGTGGTTTGAGCTTGGATACTGCGTTAGTGATCCTCAAGAAATTGCACCAGCAAAGCTCTATATGTTATGATCCAGTGTCATTTGTCAAGACACAGTTGCAATCTGTGGTTAAGAAGATGAAGCATTCCCCTGCAACAGCCTATAAAAGATTGATGGAGCAGAACATAATGAGTTGTCAGAGAGCCTACGTCACACCTTCGAAGATTTATCTTTTGGGTCCAGAGCTTGAGACTGCCAATTACGTGGTGAAGAACTTTGCGGAGCATGCATCGAATTTCATGAGAGTTACTTTTGTGGAAGAAGATTGGAGCAAGCTTCCAGCGAATGCTCTTTCTGTGAACTCCAAGAAAGGCTATTTTATGAAACCCTTTAGAACCAATCTTTATAACAGGGTGTTGTTAATCCTTGGAGAAGGGATCACCATCGGGGCTAAAAGGTTTGAGTTCCTGGCTTTTTCAGCGAGCCAACTGCGAGGAAATTCGGTCTGGATGTTTGCTTCTAACGAGAAGGTAAATGCAGAAGATATAAGAGAATGGATGGGTTGTTTCCGTAAAATCAGAAGCATTTCCAAATGTGCTGCTAGGATGGGTCAGTTGTTCAGTGCTTCGCGACAGACACTTAATGTCCGTGCGCAAGATGTGGAGCAGATTCCCGACATTGAAGTGACTACTGATGGTGCTGATTACTGCTTCTCAGATGGCATTGGGAAAATTTCATATGCGTTTGCTAAACAAGTTGCACAGAAGTGTGGACTGAGTCATATCCCTTCAGCATTTCAAATTCGATACGGTGGCTACAAAGGTGTGATTGCCGTTGACCGCAGTTCCTTCAGAAAGATGTCTCTGCGTGATAGTATGCTAAAGTTTGACTCCAACAACAGGATGCTTAACGTAACCAGGTGGACAGAGTCGATGCCTTGCTTCTTAAATCGGGAGATCATTTGCCTTTTGTCGACGCTCGGAATAGAAGATGCGGTATTTGAGGCGATGCAAGTGGTGCATTTATCTATGCTCGGGAATATGCTTGAAGACCGTGATGCAGCCCTTAATGTTCTGCAGAAACTGAGCGGAGAAAATGCCAAGAATCTGCTAGTTAAGATGCTGCTACAAGGATATGGACCGAGATCAGAACCTTACCTCTCAATGATGCTGCGTGTACACCACGAGAGCCAGCTTTCTGAACTAAAGAGTAGGTGCAGGATACTTGTACCGAAAGGACGGATCTTGATCGGTTGCATGGATGAAATGGGAATCCTGGAGTATGGCCAAGTGTACGTTCGTGTAACCCTGACTAAAGCGGAACTGGAATCCCGCGAACAAAGCTACTTCCGAAAGATTGATAAGGAAACATCAGTGGTGATTGGGAAAGTTGTTGTGACGAAAAACCCATGTCTTCACCCTGGAGACATCAGAGTTCTTGAAGCAATATATGAGATCAATTTTGAAGAAAAAGGATGCCTCGATTGCATCGTCTTTCCTCAGAAAGGAGAAAGGTATAATAAATCAATCCTTTAAAGCTATGCACTAAAGCAGAAACCATATGATGCTTCTGATTCTTAATCTCAGCTTAGTTAATGACTTGCTTCTCTTTGAATTTTGTTGACTCCACAGGCCACATCCAAATGAATGTTCTGGTGGTGATCTCGATGGAGACCAGTTTTTTGTTAGTTGGGATGAGAAGCTTATACCGAACCAAATGGACCCTCCAATGGACTACGCTGGAAGCAGACCTCGTCTAATGGATCATGATGTCACCTTAGAGGTTAGTTTATCAAAAGGCTATTATGATGATACGAAAGTTTCTTAATCTTTAAACCTGATTCTCTCTTTCACTCTGTGCTTTTGTAGGAAATCCACAAATTTTTTGTGGATTATATGATAAGTGACACGCTGGGGGTGATCTCAACTGCACATTTGGTCCACGCAGACCATGACCCAGAGAAAGCCCGTAGCCAGAAATGTATAGAGTTAGCAAATCTTCACTCTAGAGCTGTTGATTTTGCGAAAACTGGAGCTCCAGCTGAGATGCCTTATGCCTTAAAGCCCAAAGAGTTCCCTGACTTCCTGGAACGGTTTGAGAAACCAACATACATCTCTAAGTCTGTGTTTGGGAAACTTTACCGAGCTGTGAAAAGCTCTTTAGCACAGAGAAAGCCAGAAGCTGAGAGCGAAGACACGATAGTTTATGATCCAACACTTGAAGAAGATGGCTTTGAGAGCTTTATAGAGACAGCAAAATCCCATAGAGACATGTATGCTGAGAAACTGAGCTCGTTGATGATATATTATGGAGCTGTTAACGAAGAAGAGATTCTCACAGGCATTTTGAAAACTAAGGAGATGTATCTGGCGAGAGATAACCGAAGGTATGGTGATATGAAAGATAGAATTACATTGTCTGTGAAGGATTTGCAAAGAGAGGCCATGGGATGGTTTGAGAAGAGCTGCACGGACGAACAAGAGAAGAAGAAGCTAGCATCGGCTTGGTACTATATCACATACAACCCGAGCCATCGCGATGAGAAGACGAAATTCTTGAGTTTCCCGTGGATCGTAGGTGACGTTTTACTGGGGATTAAGGCTGAAAATGCACAGAGACAGAGCGTCGAAGAGGAAACAAGTGGAGTTGTAACCATTTGATTAACCTATCTAATAACTTGTAGGTGTAATAGTATAATTGCTAGTTAAAGACAAATTGAAACCAACACTATATCATCGCCTGTAATATTCATTATTATTATCATTATCATTATCAGTATCAGTATCAGTATTTTCTTCCATTAACCATATAGCAAGTGAAACATATATAAAATCTCTTTCAAAACGTTGTCTTTTTTTTGTTGAATGATGCTAATTGAATCAAAGCTACGTCACTACCTTATATGTTCAATGTATTATATAGTCCGTGGGATTGGTGTAAAGCATTATCTCTTTGTGAGATCGCAGTTCTTTACTTTTGTAGGGAATAAAAATTTTAAAAGAAAAATACAGGGAATCCAAGAAAAAAATAAACTAAATATAAATTTTGAAAAGAAAGCAAGAAAAATGTTTAAAATTATAGAAATCTTTTGTGGTGTTTATATGTTTGGTGCGTCACAAAAATTTAACTTTTTAGAGACTTAGAGTTAAATACCAAAAAACAAAAACCAAACAAAAATTAGGGAGGATTATGAGATTCCTAAAAAAATTACCATTGATAAAACATTGATTTATTAAAACATATATTTTCTAACAAAACAATGACTTTAGGTGTATATTGTTTATAGAACAATTATATGCAGCTAAAAGAAGTTTAACTCATAGACTAATTCAAAATTTCAAATATAGATAACGACTAGATTTATAAATAGCGATCATAAAATTATTCCTTGACGTTTTGAACTTGTATTTTACTAGTAACTATTAAGATTAATTACACCACTATTATTATCTCCATTGTTCAACCAAAGATCTACTTTATGCATTGAATTACATTGTCACAAAATACAAACAAATGACAAGAAACGACATTGTGGACTAAATCTTTTCAGCTTTGTTTGCTAACAAGGAACGACAAATTTGAAAGACAAACAATCTCTGCCTCGTAAATTAAGACTAAGCCTACATTCAATTTTAGATTGGTCTTATAAAACTAAAAACCAGACTTAACGGTCCTAGCTTGTCCACATCACTACCAACAACACAATCCCATAAAAAGTGAATGTCGTGCTCTCTTATGGACCTTACCATTTGTGTGGGTTTTGTAGCTCTCAAATCACACTTGAAAGAGACACTCAACTTCTACTTTATCCCTTTTTCTCCCTTTTTGAAATCAACACAATGATACGATGAGATTAGTTCATAATGAATAGTGATTAATGTTGCAGGGTTACTAAAGTCTAAAACTATGTAACTGTAAGGAAAACAAAAAAAAACAAAGTCCTTTATCAAATAAAAACATACAAATAAAAGTGAAGGACAAAAAAAAACCTAGGTGAAGTGCATGGGAATGGCACGAGAAATGTAACGTGAAGAGTGAAGGGCAAGGGGTTAATAAATTTGTAAAATGGGATATCTTATAATATAAGATTCTATCTATCTACTAGTGTATTTATTAAGCACTGCAACATTTCATGAAACCTAGTATTGTAGTCGTCCTCTACATAGTACACATCTCTTGTTTCATTTTAACATTTCTCATTTCAACCTCATAATTAGTAATTTATGAGACTATTGTATAGAATAGATTCGACTCATTATCCATCTAGCTTACTTTCAATGCTTCAATGCTTTATGAAAATATGGAAAATTGCCAATCGAAAAAGTTATACATAAGAAGACATATCACATATATAGAACTGAAACGGATTAAAATAAAGTTACTGAAGAGTATAAAGAATAAGTGTTATTAAATTATAGTAGTTTTCCACACATGTAGTAATCTAGTAGATCTAGCTTAGTATATATGGCTTTAATTTCATAAAGCTCAAAAAAAATAAGAGTGGTATAAATCAAAGTCATTTTTCATAGACACTTGCTAGATTCGATTCTCCTCACGTGTAATTGAGTAATTATGTACATATATTCACCAAATGTAGAATAATTATATGTAGCTATTAGCTAAATTAACCCAATAGTTATTTAATCCTTGAGTAACAGAATCAACAAAGCTTTTCACTGATTCTCGTCACGTGAGACAGCACATGATTCGTCAAAAGACCAAAAGAAGAAAGAAAAGTAGTAAAGCATGGGGAGAGAGCACTAGAGAGATTTTGCTTGCACAGAGAAACTCGTGCGTGTCTGTCCTGTCTCCACGCCATTAACTTCAAATTTCACAATTAATGCATTAATTAAGTTCAAATTTATGAATTATAGGAATATATAACAAATTTCTTAAATTCTTTATATAAAAAAACAAAAAATTGCCGATGTTTTTTGTATCCTCGCCGGTAACAAAACTTCACCATAACGCCGATTAACGGCTAGTTATTTTTTTTTAAACTTTTTTTTTTAAACAGCTAAGAGAGGATCCGACCCGAATAGATCCCCAATATCTTGAAAATGGTCCTCCACGTGCCAGCTTGAAAATCCAGACCCAGACCCAAACCCGGATCCGAAACTTATATCCCCGAAAATATCATCTACGAGTAAATCACCGCCGTAAAAGTCAGGCATCATCGACGACGGGAAACCAAAACCATCGTCGTCTGAGAACAACGGCGTTGAGAAATCCGTGAACATATCTGAGACAGTAAACGATGACTCTTCATTAGCCACAACCTCCGCCGTTGATACGCAGGAAAATTCCTCTTTAACCACAATCTCCGCCGTAGATACGCCGGAAACTTCCTCTTTAACCACAACCTCCTCCGTCAATACGCCGGAAAATTCCTCTTTCACCGTCAACTCGCCACAGAACGGAGATTGGAGAACAGAAACCGGCGAATCAAGGCATTCTCTGCCGCCACCACCGCCGCTAATGGTAAAATCGGATGTTCCTCCCATCGCCGTCGAAGCGTCTTTACCATTCTCCGACGACGGAGGAGGAGGAGGAGGAGGGAAGTTAAGAAGCGCGTGAGGACCACGAAGCTGAATAGCAGCATTATCATAAACAATAGCAGCTTCCTCCGCCGTATCATAAGTACCTAACCAAAGCCGTACACGTCTTCTCGAATCTCTAATCTCCGCCGCCCATTTTCCCCACGGCCGTTGTCTCACTCCACGGAACTTTCTCGTCGCCGGAGCAGCAGCTTCCACCACCTTCTTCGTATTAGTCTTCCGTCTCTTCTTCATCTTCGGCTTTTTTTCTTTATTACAAATCGTTTCAAGAAACACTTCGTTTACGAACTTCTTGACACGACGTCGTTTTTTGGAGATAGCTTCAAAATCTTCTTCTTCTTCTTCTTCGTCGCTAGAAGAATCTGTAGCGTAAGGATCAGAAACAGAGATTCGTAAGATTCTTGGTTGAGTTATCGTTGTGGTTACGATGGTCTCCATTTTTAATCTCTATGTCTCTTTAAAACAGTATAATATTAAGTTATGTGTTCTTTGTTATATATATAGTTAGAGAAAGTAAGGAAGATTAAAAAAAATAAAAGATTGATGCTTTGCAGTAGTAACAAGATGATTTTCCCGGGGAAAGTAAAACAAAGGAGAAAAAAGAAGAGAGCTTTTATGAAAATATGCTTAAGGAATCAGAGTTTGGTGAGTAAGCAAAAGAGAGAAATAAAGATTGAAGATGCTTTATTTCTTGTTTAGGGATGAATGTTTTTTTTAAGAAATATTCCTGGGAAAATGTTTGCAGAGAAAAGAAAAAGATGGAGAGGAAAGAAAGAAGAAGATAAAGAGAGAAAGTAAAATGAGAGCCTCTAAACAAAAGAGAGTCTTCTTTTATAAAGATCTTGAAACGGCGGTTGCGGCGTTTTTTTTTTTGTGTCATTAATGGAAACAAATTTTTGAATTTATAGAAATTTATGAGATTTACCTTAGATGGTATCGGAAAGGCGGTTTTAGTCTTTACATTTGACCTTAAACATTTAATATTATTTTTTCTGGAATTTAATACCAGTAATTAAGGGTAGTTAATTGCTCTAGTTAAATTCTTGTAATCTGAGAGTCTCAACTACAGGGGTGTTTTGGTCATTCGTTAACCAAGTAAAAATCAATTAGACCGTTGCGGTGTTCTGTTTTTTTTTTTTTTACTTTTTGTATTTTTAACAGTCAATAGTCTTTTT
Organism: Cardamine occulta; assembly: GCA_028015245.1. Classification (NCBI taxonomy): domain Eukaryota; kingdom Viridiplantae; phylum Streptophyta; class Magnoliopsida; order Brassicales; family Brassicaceae; genus Cardamine; species Cardamine occulta. The sequence continues at coordinate 3,881,894 of CM051390.1, forward strand.
CTACAGCAGGTTTCTGACGTGGCAGAGACGATAAACATAGGATGTTACGTCAAAAAAACATCTCCATTCGACTTGTGTGTATTTTTCTCTTTTCTTTTATTTTTTTGTATCATGGAATTAAATAAATTTCTTTGTTTTTTGATATGGCATTAATTAAAAAATATTTTTTAAAGTTTATATTTGTCTTTTCTAAGTCTCTTTTTTTAGAAAACTCTCTTTTTCACTGCATAATTTCACGTGAATGTTTAATTAAACCAGAGAAAACAAAGTGCCTTTAATTTTTTGGCTCTTTTAACGTGGACGTGCTTGGCTTTTTTCAAGAAAATATAGTTACATTTTTCTTTTCTTTTTTAATCAAAATAGTTACATTTTCATAATACTCGTAAAGAGTGAATTACAATTTTTTATAAGGGTTTGAACCGGTGACAAAGCTAAAACACGCGATTACAAAAACAAAAAATATGTGAAGCACAGTTATATTTGCAGGATATCAAAACTATTTATATTTAATAAATATTCGATTTCTGTAAAACTGTTTGATTGGTAAATTTTTTTTCATTGGTAAAAATGCCATAAAAAATTTCGTGATTTTATAATCTATCAAAACAGAAATTGTGATAGAAAACAATTTTATATTTTTATTTTGTCAAAAATCCAGATAAATAATTTAAACATGATAAACAAAAAAAAAATCTTACAAGAAGATTGAGCGGCTAAAGCTGAAATCTATGTATACACGAATCTGCTAATTCATATAAAACCTAGAAACACCGATTTCCACACGTATACCTTATGTTTTAATTCAAACATGTGGGTTTTGCTTTTCTAAATATAGATTTGGTTAGTATATTTTGGTTTGGTGATTTCTTTATTATTTTTGTTTTTTTTAATGCGGATTGACTTACTTATACACTAAATATATAGGAGTATTTAGCATACACATTCGAGCTATTAAAAATATAAAAAAATTAAGCCAACTAAAAATTTTACATATTATTATTTGTATCCTTTACACCATGTAAAAAATACCACTTTTTGTAGGTTCGATGTTGTATATCATACTTTCACTTCACTTACCATTTCTTACCAACTTAAATAGTATTGTTTTAGTTCAAATGATATAATTTGATATTTTTCAAAAATGTATTTTAAAAATCGGCAGCTTTCTTAGTAATACACATATACCTTGTGTAATGTTTGTGTAATCGTATAAATTTTGGTTGTCCACTATCATGGACTGATTCTTTTATTATTTTCTTGTTTTAAAGTTGTAAGTCAAATTAACAAAAAAAAAAAAGTTGTTAAGTCAATATCAGCAAAATTGAATTTTGGTAGTTATAGAGAAAAAATGGACCGTTTTCTTGTAATGATATAGGTATACATATCAGTTTTCTTGTAATGATGTACATATAACATATACTTAGATAGTTAGAAATCGACAGTTTTCTTGTAATGAGTTTGGATAGAAAATCATCAAAATTTTGGTTTATTTGGTTTAGAAAAATATTATTGAATCAAAATGAAGTAAAATTAGGTGCGGCCAAGCTCAGATATATCAAAATTAGGATCGGTTTTAAAAGCAAATTTGCTTATCCAAAGTATAAATTTGGGTTTTGGTTTTTATAATGGTAAAAAAAACAACAGAAATGAAGGTATTACCAGTTAGAAAAGAAAAAAAACAAACCGTATTGGGAGATGTAGTTGGTATTTAGTTAATTAATGGTTTTGTGACTTATGAATTGAAAGTAGATTAAATTTGAACCAACAAAAAAAAACGAGACCGTACGGATAATTATCCAAGAACAAGAATTGGACGGTAGCAAGTAGAAGCGGGTCCCACATACCGCTCTCACCGTTTAATCCCGGAAACGGCGCCGTTCTCTCGTTTCGAGCCATCACCGCTTGTTTCATGTGACTTCGTCGTCTCGAGGCACTCACTGAAGACTCTTCTCTTTCGCTTATTACCCATTTGTCTGCCAACATCTCTTTTGGCAATATACTTTAAATATATCTTGTTTTCTTCTATGTTTGTCTTTAACTATATCAGACATAAATAGATATTACACTTTTCTTTCTACAAATAATTATTTCAGTTTAATGATGTAAATAGATTTCAAATGATTTAAACCATGTTTTCCATAATGCATGTTATGATGTTATTTTTATTGAGAAAAATACATTATTGAGAAAAGGCATTCCGTGTAGATAGAGGGTTTGATGTAATCCCGAATACTATTCATTTCGGGTACTATTCATCCTAAAACACAAACCGTCTCGAAATTACTATTCATTTCGTGAGTCTTCGTCTTCATGTTCCAGCAAAATCACTATTCCTGCTGTAAACTGCGTTTCACTATTGTTGCAGTTTACCACTATTGCTGTTGTTTTTCACTATTGCTGCAGTTTTTTTATTTAGAGTTTTTTCCTTCCTCTATAAAAGGAGAAAACCTCTTTTCTTGTAACCTAATTGACAATTCCGCTTCCTTTGGGTTAAAAACCCTTAGAGGCTGTAGATTCTCATCTCTCTAGCTTCTCTCTAATTATTTATGCTTAATCTCTTATTCTTTGTAGTTTAATTTTGCATAATCTACCATTCTCCTTTACTTGTTTCATTCAGCATTCAATCTATCATTCTCTTAGTTAATCTCCTGCATCTATTCTCTTAATTCTCATCATTCTCTTAGTTTATATTTCCGCATCAATTCTCTCAATTTTTAACTCTTATGATATGGAATATCATAGACATAAATAAGAGGTGATTCTTTGAATGCGACATTTTCATTATTAGACATTGATTCAGGTGCTTAGGAAAGTGTAAAACAAAATTTTAATAAATGAAAGTGGTTGCTGAAGGCGGTCGATAGCGTTATCGAGAGTCTCTTTCGTATAAGCTTTGTATATACGTATGCGTTTGTGTGTGTTTTGCTGTTTTATTAATCCTAAGACACTAATCAACAAACCGCTAACTTATAGGCTCAATCTTACCGTAAATTCTGTGACAAGAGTATACGGATTTGATTAGCTAGCGGTTCGAAGTTAAACTGATTGTAATAATAATTTTTACTCATGATTCAAACTGTTCTATAATGCTAGAATTACACCAATGACAATAAAACGCAAAGTTTTATTTTCTTACTAGTGTTGAGGATAAGTTGTCTATTGGTTAGGATAGGAATATATTTCTTTCAAATGTGAAAGTATCTAAACCATTCTTATTTAGGTGGTCGGAATAGGAATGATGACATGCTTTAGATTCATTAGAAAATTTGGTGAATGGATTACTTGATGACTACATTCATCTTAAGAGATTAGTTGGACGTTAAATATTCCGGATCATAATGGTTATATTAAAAAAAATGTTTTTTTGTTCTTTTACATATGCACTTCCTAGATGTTACCGTGTGATTTTCGAGAATTTTCTTTTCAACATACTCAAATATTTAAAGAATTATTTGTATAAAGCGAAACAGTGAAAGTTCCAATAATGAACCAATTAGGCCACTGATAATATACACCAGTGCTGTACTTGAAAGTGCTTCAACCACGCTGAAAATATGGGCCTTGTCAAGGAAACTTTAGTAATTATGTATTTTTTTTTCTTGGTCTGCAATTATTGTTGTTTAAAATTCATGAATTATTATGAAATAAATAATTTTGAATATAGTAGTATATTTTTACAGCATATATTTTATCTAGTTCTTCGCATGAATATCACTAGTTTATAATGGTTTCATAAAACATAATTATGTGAAAAGAAATATCCAAGAGAGATGATACTCACATATTCACATTTTACTAACACTTATCTTCTACTTTACCGCAAAAGAGAAAAAGGGAAAATATATAGTTTGATATTGAATATGGCGATTGAATGAGTGTACATTTATTATAAATGCGGTGTAAATAAATTTATGGGACTAATCAATATTTTCTTTGTTTTTGAAAAATGTCATTTTCACAACCTTCACACAAATTTGTCTTTTAATGTTATTCAATTTTGAATTATAAAGATTTTACTAAAATCATATGTTATTAATTTAATATTTTTAAAAAGACAAATAATTCTCAGCTACCCAAAATATTGCCACGGTATAGCTACACATAACAACTATTTTAATAGTTTTAAAACTACACGAAGTATTGACTTCGCATATAGTAATATACACAAAGTATTATGTGTCATGTATGCAACATCACAACCATCATTTTTTTTCTTTTCCGGTGTAACAGTTGATGATTTCGGTGCAATTTCGGTGACTAGAAAATCTGGTTTGATTAAATAACCATTTTGAATTAGGAAAAATATTCAATCCAATCTAATAATTAAACCGGGTCAAATTAAAATTAAACAAACCCAAAATAAAACTAAACTATTTATCCAATCCAATTGAAACCCAAAAGAATTAAATCAAAACCAAACATTGGAAAAAAACCTCAAACTACGATTCACGATTCTTTTTTTTGTTCTCTTGGTTCGTTCTTAGGGCTTGTGAGAGAGGAGGCTTTCACTATTCGATTCTAACTTCTGAAACTGAAATCGAGATCAAAGTTATTGAAAGGAGAATCAACACTAGGAACAAGTTTGATCTTGATTTCAGTTTAAGAAGCTAGAATCCAATGGTGAAAGCTTCCTCTCTCACAAACCCTAAGAATGAACCAAGAGAAAAAAAAGATTTAACACAATAGAACATCACTTGGGGGGAAACTTCTTAGACCCAATAATATGACGTCACCTTTGGAGAAGCCTTTCAATTTCAAATAACCTTAGAGACAAATAATAAATATGATTTTCAAATAGATGTTTCGGAATTTGGGAAAAAAAATTAGAGATAAGAGAGCCTACAACTTTTGTTGACAATTCAATACTAAAACCACGTCAAAAATATAATAAAATGTAAATAAACAAAAACAACAAATATATAAAAAGCATCCAAAATTAAAAGAACTATAAACAGTAAAGAAACACAATAATAACAATTTAAAATTACACTAAAAAATTTAAAAAAATTATAAACAGTAAATAAACACAATACAACATCACTTGGGGAAGCGTATATTCAAAAAATTATAAAATTATATTAAAACAATTAACCAAATATTTGATTCTAGTAAATAAAATAATAAAATCTGTAATTTATGAGATTTAACACAATACGACGTCACTTGGGGAAGCCTCTTAAACCCAATAATACGACATCGCTTTTGGAGAAACCTCTCAATCCCACCAATTAAGCTCGTCGTTATATCAAAGGAGAGCCCCCCTTTTGTTTTCTCACCTTTATAAAGAAGCGCGAAACAGAGAAAACCCTAAATTTACAAGCAGAGAAAGAGCGACAGAGCTTGACCAATTTCAAGTACAGGCTTTTGTTAACACAAGATGATCATCCCTGTTCGTTGCTTCACTTGTGGAAAGGTTTGGTTTTTTTCACCTCGGCAATTTATGGGTTTAATCCGTATTTTTAGGGTTCTAGTTACTCCAAATTTGACAAAGAAGAGATCTTTGCTCTCTCTTATCTGATACGAATGTGGATGCAATCTGGGCTGATTTAGATAATTTTGTTTAATAGAGAGACATAAAGTATTGAGCTATACTAAAGCTTTAACTTTACGATTGTGTAGGTGATTGGTAATAAATGGGATCAATATCTTGATCTTCTCCAGCTCGACTACACTGAAGGGTTAGTAAGCTACATGATTCTTTTTGCTCTAATCATATTTGTTTTTTTTTTCTGAAAAAAAGAGACTACTTTATATGAGTTTTATAACAATTAGCCCATATTTTCTATTGGTTGTGTCGTTTAAAGAGGCAGATAATTAAGTGAAGTTTGAGATTAGTAACCACCACTTCTCTAATTTAGCTTATTAGAATCTTGTGTTTATGAGTTTATGTTTTAGTGTCATTGGAAAAGACTATTCCCTGCCTAGTATCTAATCTCTGTGTCTATCTATCCAATAGTTAATTGTTAAAAGTAGAAAGTAAAACTTGTTCTACCTGGTACTTGTTGGATGAATCATACTTTGTTTGAAACATAGAGTTAGTTAGTTTGAACATGATTGAATGGTTTAATGCATGAGGTATGTGAATGGTTTAGGACTTTACCTAATGATGTACTGGTTTAGGACTAGTGTTCCTATCTTACTTCTTGTTCAGGCTCTTATTGTTGTTTAAGCTCCTCGTTACAATATATCTCTTATATTTTTTGGCAGTGACGCACTTGATGCGCTCTTGTTAGTCAGATACTGCTGCAGGCGTATGCTGATGACTCATGTTGATCTGATTGAGAAGCTTCTCAACTACAACAGTAAGAGTCTCCAAACTCTATATGTTTTGACTCAGATGCTATTGTCTTTGTCGATTTATTTAACACATTCTTTTTCCTTGCAGCTCTGGAAAAATCAGACAACAGTTAAAAGAGGATTGCAATCTGCTGAAAGAGTGAGTGTTGCTCCTCTTCAGCGGCTTATATATTAGTATGTATGAAAACACTTTGAACCTTTTAATTCGATCTGAATCATATGGAGTTTTGAGGATTTTAATGATATGAAGGAAAAACATAAACAGAGCTTAGAATTAGATAGTTGATTTCAATGGAACTGTAAGAGTTGGATCCCAGAAAGTATGCACGAGGGATACAATCCCCACGCACCTGCTCTCGCCCAAAAACCGCACTTCTGCACCATGAAACAGAAATTGTAACACTATACAAATATCGCCAGGGAAGCGGTCTAGTTGATATTCTCGACTTAAGCTAGCGAAAATAACTATGAACTAAATTCAATGTTCTAGCATAGTTTACATCTTGGACTTCTGAGGATAGTTTAGCACAAAGCCAACATCAGCATCTATGTCAACATGAATAGATCACCAAAACATGTCACAACTCAGAGCAAAATCCTTTCAGTATTTCCCACCCAAGTCTTATTAATAAAACGGCAAGTAGTTCTTCAGAAAGCCAAAACAAAATAAAGAAGTTCACCAAATGTAACACTTTAAAAGTAAAATGATTAATAATTGGTCTTGGCCATTGTAGTGGCCCAGAAACAAACTCGTTCATATTTTAGACGCCTTGTCGTTTCTCTTATACTATAAAAAACTGTATCCCGTTTTTTCCCTTGAACTCTACAAAGAGACAACTTCAAATTACTCATCCCCACGTCGCGAAAAAATCCGATCTACGTCCTCTCTCTCCAATCTCTCTACGCCACAGAATTCTCCAATTTCTGCATTTTCGCGTAAATCTCGATCGTTAAACGGCGACCGCCGATTCCTAGTAAAGATGAACGACGGAGATGTTTCGAGGCAGATCCAGCAGATGGTGAGATTTATCCGCCAAGAAGCAGAAGAGAAGGCAAACGAGATCTCAGTCTCCGCTGAAGAAGTACGTTCTTCGGATCTTCCGATTTCAGTCAATTTTATATATCGATTCAATTTTTGGTAGGTTTTGCTGATCATAATCGATCCGGTTTGTTTGGAAAAATATGTAGGAATTCAACATCGAGAAACTTCAGCTAGTTGAGGCGGAGAAGAAGAAGATCAGGCTAGATTATGAGAAGAAGGAGAAGCAAGCTGATGTGCGCAAGAAGATGTGAGTTTCAATTTGATTAATTAACCGATCGTCTTCTGTTCTGGATTACAATATCGCTGATCTTTGAAAATTAGAAGTTTATGATTTAGAGATTCGCAATTTTTACTTGATTTCAACTTGTAATTAGCATAGTCGAAGTTTAAGATTATGGTTTATTAATGGGTTGATCTAGTAAAGAACTGAGAAGGCTGTGTTTTATAATTCTCTAATTTTGATTAATTTTGGTTCTCTATGGGAATTGTAATCTTGTTCACTCAGAATTGGCAAAAAATTAACTATGTCAAATACATGTTTTTTCAGTGATTACTCTATGCAACTAAATGCCTCAAGGATCAAAGTTCTTCAAGCTCAGGATGATATTGTTAATGCCATGAAAGATCAAGCAGCTAAGGATCTTCTGAACGTGAGTCGCGATGAGTATGCCTACAAACAGCTTTTGAAGGATCTGATTGTTCAGGTCGGTTCATCATATACTTGATCCGTTCAAATAATATTTGATCTTGGAAATTTGGAACTTTATTTTGTATAATCCTAGTGGCTTTTTTTGGCATCTGATTATGTAATTGGTTTCTTTTGTGGTCTGATCCCTTGTGTTAATGTCATTTTTCATTTTTAATACCTTTTGGTTTGTTAAAGATTCTATCTTGTATTCATTTGTAGTGTTTGCTTCGGTTGAAAGAACCTTCTGTGTTGTTGCGTTGTCGCGAAGAGGACTTGGGATTAGTTGAATCTGTGCTTGATGATGCAAAGGAAGAATATGCTGGTAAAGCAAAGGTTCATGCCCCAGAGGTTGCTGTAGACACAACTATCTTCCTTCCCCCTCCTCCTAAGTCTAGTGACCAGCATGGTCTCCACTGGTAAAATTCATGACCCTCATCATTATTTTTAGCCCGTAGTGAATATGTTAGATTTTTAGACAAGGACATTATCAATGTCTAGATCTGGGTTTGATATATAGATATATGTATTCTTGAACTTGTTATAGCTCTGGAGGTGTTGTGTTAGCTTCTCGTGATGGGAAAATTGTCTGCGAGAACACTCTTGATGCGCGTCTTGATGTGGCCTTCCGTATGAAACTTCCAGTGGTATGAAAACAAATTCTATGCCCTGCATAGATTGCTTTCTGTGTAGTTTTACTTTGGTTTACTGATTCACTCATTTTTTTCACAGATTCGTAGGTCGTTGTTCGGCCAAGTTGCTGCCTAATGAAAGAAAGGGAGAGAGATATATATGATTCGAACCGGTTTATGTTTGGTTATTACCCATTTTGGGAGAGATTTTTCTCTTTGTTGTGATTCTTTGTACTTTGCAAAACTTTTACTTTGATGCCAAACACATCGAACTCTTCGTTTGCTGCGTCTTTTTTTCCTCCTTGGTTGTTGTGTTATTATGGCTATAAAAATAAATAAAGAAATGAAAGACTTTTTTTCCTCACTTTTATTTGTTGTTTTTGAGTTCTAAAAGTTAAAAATCCTATTCTAAATCCAATTAATTCTCCCTTTTAGCTCTCACACACCACAGTTTTCTGAATTGAACCAACTCTTTTAATTGGGATTGCTAGCAAGCAACAATCTAATAATTGGCCGAGTGATTTCTTGTTAAATGGAGTTCGTTGATGTTTACTGGTTATAAAATAGGAAAATTTGTTGTTCAGTAAAATGTTTGTTTGGATAATAAGAATTATGATTTATGACGATGAGTTCTATAATGATTTTTGTGTGTTTCATATCTAGATAGTAGCCCGCAGTACAGTGCGGAGAAATATATGCTTCATACTTTATTCATTTATATAATCATAAATCATTATTAGTGGTTTACATTAGATTTATATTATGTTTTTAACATCTTATTTATTTATTTATTTATTTATTTTTTATTATTATTATTATTATTATTATTATTATTATTATTATTATTATCATTATTATTATTATTATCATTATTATTATTATTATTATTATCATTATTATTATTATTATCATCATCATCATTATTATTATTATTATTATTATTATTATTATTATTATTATTATTATTATTATGAGATTGTGTTAATTAAAATTACTAATATATAATAATTACGAATGTGCAATATCAATTATATCAATGATAAAAATTTTGATCTGAGATCCGTCATGATATGTTTTGACCCATTGACCCAAAATTTTAAACAAATGCAATATATGTGTAAATTAATATTTAAAACATAAAAATATTCTATTAGATATTCTATTGGGAACTAATTGATTGAAAAAAATAAAAATTGTTTCCATTTGTGATAAAATCTATAATTAGTATTAGATTAATATGCATACAAAATTTAAAATCTATGAAAAAGATACTAACATTAAATCTTCAGTCATTATAGACAAATCTTGAAAATCTAAAAGTCTATTATATATATATATATACTTTTAAACAGCTAAAATTTATAAGAATGAATATAGGAATATCTAAAATGAAAATATATTGGGATAATTTTTCATAATATCAAATTTTTAGTGAAAATATTAGATTTTTATCAACTAAATACTAATAGATATATTATGTGATTTAGAAAGATCCCACTAATAAAGTTAATGAGTTAAATACAAATTATATCTAATAAATATTGTGAATTAAAGTTATCATATTTTAAATGTTAAACTATTACTGGTAAACTAAAACTATTATTTAAATGATATCATAATATATGAAATAATTCATGTCTGTTTTAAAAAAATTCAAATCATAAGAAATGTGGAAAAAATATATATAATCTTATTATAAAAATTATGTGATTATTTAATTATTTATAAAATATATTATCAAATAAAAATGAGAGGAGGAAATTATATTAACAAATAATTAGTATGATTTAATTGGAAAGAAAATCGGAAGAAAGAGAATAATTAATTGAATTAAAATTTAAATTTAAATCTAATTGAGTTATATAAGATGACTAATAATTTAAGTTCAATGACATTTTCTGTAATATTCCATATAAATAAAAGGTTGTTTTGCTTTTAACATTGCTTAAATAATAGTATAGAGATTCAGTTTTATGATTGTTCTTTTAAATTATGAGTTTAAAAATCAAAAGCAATTGGTAAAGAGAGGTGATTCTTGGAGAAATATATATGTGTGTCAACAAAAAAAAATACTAGGTTATATAAGATACATTGTACACGCGATGTGCACAAAATTATGTGATATAAAAATAAATATGTATAGTTTTGTTTATAATTATTTGGATTCTAAACATGACTATGATTATCCTATATATTATCATTTGGTTTATTTTACATGAATTTTATAGGAGTATTACTATATATTTTGTATACAATACTAAAAACAATTATGCTATTAAATATAATATATTAATTAAAATGATAACGTAAATATAAGGATTTATTCATATTACTGAACGATATTTTATATTTCTAAAACTTTAAAATTTTATATGATTGTAATAGTATAATAATCAAAAATAATTATCTTACTTAATACATGACATTCTTTAATAGTTGATACATGAATCTTACTGTTTTCGGCTCATCAAAATGTCAGAGTCAAGTTACATTTTTAGGCTCGACAAGTGGCTATGCTAGATTACATTGAGCTCAAATAACTGATACCAAAACTCTGGAATCATGCCTTACTAGTTGTAGGATTAATTATCAAAGTTTTTCCCATCTTGCTTCATTATAAGGCGATGCTTTTCGTCTAATCTATTCTTAGGCATAATATCCACTATCTCTTGAATTGAGAGAACATAATCAAATCGTGAATTCTTTGTCTCAAAATATGACCGAGCTTTGGACAAACACATGGTCTCCAAGACCAATACTTGCGGTCAACCATGAAACCTTAGAGCAAATTGAGTCATGTTTACAAGTTTCATTTGTCACAAAACTTACATGTTGTTTATTCATGTTTACTTTTAGTTTCATATAATTTTAGATCATGCGGATGGTGTTATTATGCTTAAGTATTTGATTCAAACCGTTGGAGGTCAAACAAAATAAATGCATTACCAGATTAATAAAAATTCAGATTATTAGGTGGTTTCAAATTGCGTTTTTTTTAAACTCTATTTCTAAGTATTTTGTTTAATTATTAATTTGTGTTTAAAGAGAAAAATTTTCAGTATAAATTGTTTAAGATGCAGAAAAAGCCTTTGTCTGGGTTGCTTTTTAAATTTTTTTTTATTATAAGTGTATGAAAAATTGAAAATATCAAGTATGGTAAAGTTCATTATCAAAAAAAAAAAGGGTATGGTAAAGTTTATCTTAGGATCACTAATGTGATTTTATATAAATATCCGTAAATGTAATTATGTAAAGTGTAAACCAAACAAAAAAACTAAATACGTAAATTAACTTTTTTCTGAAAAATAATACCGTAGATTCACGATTTTATCTTGGTATGATTCACGATTTTTCCATAGAGCTTCTGGCCTCTATTTACACGAAAATACAATAACAATAGATGAATAGTCATTCAATGAAAAAAATTGAAAAATGCAAATTTTTTTTGAAAACGTGTTTAGTTACAGACTTCCAGTCGGAAGAAAAATAATAACATAAGCAAACCAACTCGAATAAAATTTTGTTTTTTTTTTTTGTTTGGGCTAAACTTTTATGGACTTGGGTTTAGCAGATGAAAAGCCCAAATTATATTATAGTATCAAACCAAAAAAATGAGGTTTTAGCGTTTTTGATCTTCATCCTTTCTTCACCAGGTTTTTTCTTCGGCCTTTAGTTTCCGACTAATCTGCCACGATTGTCTGAGACAAAGAGTCCTCACGACCGGAGATTCTCCCTCGATTCATAATTTCCATAGCTTTCAAGGTTGGTTATATATACTCTTACTTGCACTTAATATGATGTGTGTATTTTTATTCTTTTCTTTTGAGTTTCTATGCGCGCAAGGTGTTCATTCATTTGCCCAGACGAAGTTTGATTAACTTCTTTAGTGCTTCTTTTTCTCATTCATCTTCATGAGATTTTCTACTTTGAGTCAATCATTTGCGATCTCTGGTGTAATCTGACTCCCTCCGACGCTAGGGATTTGTATATCTCCTTGTTCAAGTTCTGAATTTTATTTGAGGGTTTTTGTTTGGATGCAGAGACTGATTGACATATGAATGGCGTCGAGGCACTTATGCAAGAAGGTATTTTTTTTCTTACTCTTTGCCTCTCTTTTTAGTGAATTTCATCTAAGTTTCTTCTTTTCCTGAGGAATTTAAGCTTTTAGCTTAAGCTTCAAATGTCGTTATTATGTTTCCTAGTTTGGTTTGAAGTTGTATAGATTATTATTAGATGTTAGATTCTTGGTTCTCATGCTGTTTATCTCTACAAATTTCGTTTATGTCTTTAGCTTGGATTTCAATTTCTTTCTGCCATTGTTTTTCATAGTGAAGCAAATTTGCATTTGCATGAATTTGATTAGAAGTACGAGTATGAGTTTATCCATGGATGAACTTGAAGCACTTTATATCAGTTCATTGTGTAAGCTATTAGGAATTCGGATCGTTGATGGGAAATGAAGGATTTGTTTCTTTTGACATATTTAAGTCTGCATTTTTGTCCAGTTTGTTTGGTTTGGTGAGTAGTAGTTACACATTGTTCGAGTTGTTTTGCATATGTATGAGCATTTGAGTCTCATTTTGATTAGCATTTTACATATGTTTATGGATGTCTGACGCTACTTAATATGTTTACAGGGCATACAAGCCTCTTTTAAAAGGGGTTTGTTGGTTCTTCCACGAGTAGCAGCATCTACAGAGAGGCAGATTTCCTCTACGGTTTTAAATAGAGCTTCTGAAAGTGTCTCTTTTTCATTTGCTCGGTATATAAATGGTAAGTGTAAAAAGGGTGATCACTTATTGGTGGTTAGAGTGTTTCTTCTACCTTGTTAGAAATGAGTTAAGAAAATTGATTTTTCACCCTTTTGTTCATGCTTAGGGTTCGGTTTTAGTTCGCTATCAAATCGGTATTCTAGTCGTGAATCTTTCCCTACTGAAACATCCGTAAGGTAACCATTCGCCTAGAATTTTCCGTCTTTTCTCTCTTGTATTTCTTCCTCAGAGTTTCTATTTGATTGTTTACTAGCCTGTGTTGGATTGTTTTTTGAACAGGTATTTTCATGCGAGCCGAGAAACAATGGCGAGACGAAAAGAGGATCCCGATCGTCAGCTGAGTCATCGTGAACGCAAGAAACAGACTGTGAAAACGAAAGGAAAGTTCTCAAAAAGGGAGAAAAAGACGGATAAGCCTCCTGTTGAAGCTCCATATGTACCTCCTAGGCTGAAAAGATTGGAAAAGGGATTGCCTGAGAAGACTGTCGACATATTCGAAGGCATGACATTACTCGAGCTCTCCAAGCGTACTGGTGAGTCACTGGCGGTTTTGCAGAACATTCTCACCAATGTTGGGGAAACCATTAGTTCGGAATTCGACACAATCAGTATTGATGTCGCCGAGCTCCTTGCAATGGTAAATTGACTCTACCTCTAGCTCTAAGATGATGGATTTTACAGGTCAATTCAGGTTCTTCGGTTTTTCTGTTTTTAAACGATAATAACCAAAGGAAAACAAAAAACTAATCTTGTATGGATCGGCCTGGTACGGTTTTGGTTTGGATATGGCTTTTAAATGAATATTTTAGGGGTGTGCAATCCAAGTTTCGGTTTGGTTGGATTCGAGTTTTTGGCTTTAGGATAATAGCAAACTAAATCACGGTTTTGGTTTATAATCAGATGTATCTATAATTTTCAAAGGAACTTAAGATTTGGCTTCAGTTTTTCGGATATCTAAAAAGTATGAACCATTTTGACCAACTTATGAATTTTAGTTTGATTTTATTTTTCTAGGATCGGTTTATCCGGATTGAGCACCCAGTAAATACTTCCTTAGTTTTTACTATATAAGGTCTTGGTTTGGTTTTATATTTTACTACTTTGGTTTCAAATTGGATTGGATTGGTTAATTCATATTGAACATCTCTATTTAATGTATCCTTCGCAGGAAATTGGGATGAATGTAAGGAGACAACATTCTACAGAAGGAGCCGAAATTCTCCCACGGCCTCCGGTTGTAACTGTAATGGGCCATGTCGATCATGGAAAAACCTCATTGTTGGATGCTTTACGAAACACCTCTGTGGCGGCAAGAGAAGCCGGTGGAATCACTCAACATGTCGGTGCATTCGTGGTTGGCATGCCAGATTCTGGCACTTCAATCACCTTCCTCGACACGCCTGGTCACGCCGCTTTCAGTGAGATGCGTGCTCGGGGAGCCGCTGTGACTGATATAGTGGTCTTGGTGGTTGCTGCTGATGATGGGGTAATGCCACAGACGCTTGAGGCTATTGCGCACGCTAGATCGGCAAATGTTCCGATTGTGGTTGTGATTAATAAATGTGACAAACCTGGAGCTAATCCAGAAAAAGTTAAGAACCAGCTCACGGCTGAGGGGATAGAACTTGAGGATATTGGAGGAAACGTTCAGGTAAGTTTTGAACTTTGAAATTTGTGTGTGTTCTGAGTCTTTTACTCTATCTGCATCAGTTAATGAAATCTAGAAACTCAACATGGTTTGGTTCGGTTTGATATGTATTATTTTTCTTGGTTGGTTTTGTTTATCGTTTGTTCGGTTATAACTATGGCGGTTTGCTTCTTGTTTCAGGTTGTGGAGGTGTCTGCAATGAAGAGTACTGGGCTAGACAAATTAGAAGAAGCTCTGCTTCTCCAGGCTGTGGATATGGACCTTAAAGCACGTGTGGACGGACCAGCTCAAGCATATGTGGTGGAGGCTAGGCTGGACAAAGGCCGTGGACCATTAGCCACCATTATTGTAAAAGCAGGGACTTTGGTGAGCGGTCATCACGTAGTCATAGGGTGTCAGTGGGGAAGACTCAGGGCTATTCGGGACATGATCGGTAAGCAAACAGACCGAGCAACACCAGCAATGCCTGTCGAGATCGAAGGGCTTAAAGGTCTTCCGATGGCTGGCGACGATGTCATTGTGGTGGAATCAGAGGAACGTGCAAGGATGCTGAGTGAAGGGCGAACCAAGAAATATGAAAAAGATCGGTTGTTGAAAGCAGAGGAAGCAAGAATAGAGCAAGCAGAGGCAAAGGCAAAGGAAACAGAGTCTGACGAAGGGTTTGTTCGGGTTGAATTACCGATAGTAGTGAAATCAGATGTGCAAGGGACTGCGCAGGCTGTTGCTGATGCGTTACGAACATTAAATAGCCCACAGGTGTGTAAAAACCAAAAATGTTGATTACTTGTGGTGATCGTTGCTTATTGTCCCTGTTTTTTTTGTGAATCTGCCTTTTGTTTTCATTGGATAGGTTTCTGTGAACATTGTTCATATTGGAGTGGGAGCAATTTCACATTCTGATTTGGACTTGGCACAAGCTTGTGGTGCGTGTATAGTTGGGTTTAACGTCAAGAGTGGAAGTTCTGCTAATCTTTCAGCGGCTCAAGCCAGCGTCAAGGTATCATATTCTGTATCATATAAAGCTTCATTTTATGCGTTTGCTTTTTTGCATTCATATGGTAAAGAGAGCTATAACATTGTAACGAATGTTGACCTCTTAGGTATTCCATCACCGTGTGATATACCATTTACTTGAAGACATCGGGAACTTGATCGTAGAGAAAGCACCAGGAGTTTCAGAGATGGAGGTATCTGGTGAAGCCGAGGTACTTAGCATTTTCAAGATCTTGGGAAAAAGAAGAACCGAAGAAGATGGAGTGAACATCGCAGGTTGCAAAGTGATGGATGGTCGGGTATGTAGAAGCGGACTCATGAGGCTTCTACGGAGCGGAGAAGTACTGTTTGAAGGCTCATGCGCATCGCTGAAACGGGAAAAACAAGACGTGGAACAGGTCGGGAAAGGGAACGAGTGTGGGCTAGTGATGGGAGATTGGAATGATTTTAGAGTCGGAGATGTGATTCAGTGTATGCAACCAGTCATTAGGAAACCTAAATTCATTTCCTCTGAGAGTGGAGCTGTGAGAATTGAATGCTGAGATCTAAAACCTTAAAACAACTCCTAAATCAATTAATTTGATTGTTTAGGATATTTATTTTTTGTATTACACTGATGATTTTGGTTCTTTTGTTATAGAAACTATCTAAAGAAAATTCATAGATGATAAAGTTTTGTAACTTTCTTGACACATTTAAATGATATAATCATGTTTTTACCACTTATCACTGATCTTATATTTAAGCTTTAAATAAATTCAGTGGCTAGATCTTATATTTAAGCTTTGAATAAATGTGGCGGGTAGAGCGAATAAAACCATTTGTAGTTTATATTGCTATATGTTTATCATTAGTTATAGTTCGTAGTTGTGCGGTCGGAAAAAAATAAATAAAAAATCTGTCACGGACCAATGATAAATCGGTTTTTAAAAAAAGGAAGACTGCGATGATTTATTATCCACCCTTAAATATAAATGATTATGTGCGTAAATGGTTTTGTCCGCCCTAACATCCAGATCCATTCGAAAATTTTTGGATAATTCGGGTCGGAAATACGGGTAGGATCCTACCCAAAATGCATAAGCCCAATAAATTGTATTTGTTGTAACCACAAAAATAAATTACATAGGTTACTGATGACGTGTCGTGAAATAACTGGATATTAAAATAATACACCGTGTTTTTGAATACAGCGTATCATATCCAAATTTCGACCAAAGGCTGTGGTCGTTTTAAGAGATACACACAGCTTAACCAAAAAAAATCAAAGCTTTAGGGATTTTGAAGATAAGAATCCATAAAAAATGCTTCAACTCTGCTCCACGTTTCGTCCTCAACTTATTTTCCCTCGTCAAATCCGATTCACAGATGGAATTTTGATTCGGTACGTTCTCAATTTCACTACTTTGGTTCTTCTCAAATTGATAGTTACAACAAATTTTCATCTCTGTTCAATTAGTTTTATATAAGACTTGAGTTAGTTCACTGAGGATTCGAGTTTCTTAGTATCATTATAACATTAGGTTGGTTAGGTTTCTAAATTCCCAAAATCATTTGCTAATTTAAGTGACTGTCCTAATGAATAAAAACTCAATCTTTACGTTTCGATTAGGTTTCAAAGTTCCCAAAAAATCAAAACTTTGGTTGGTTTTATGATTCAAAATTCCCAAAATCATTTGCTAATTTGAGTGACTGTAATAAGAACTCAAATCTTTACGTTTCGATTAGGTTTCAAAGTTCCTAACAATCAATATTTTAGGATTCAAAATTCCCCAAAATAAAAACTTTGGTTGGTTTTAGGATTCAAAATTCCCCAAAATAAAAACTTTGGTTAGTTTTAGGAATCAAAGTTCCTAAAAATCAAAACTTTTGTTGGTTTTAGGATTCTAAATTCCCAAAAATCAGTGTTGTTTCATGAAGAAGAAATAAACCAATCTTTAAGCTAACTGTTTTGTTTGATATTTTTTGCCTTTTTTGTAACAGTCAAATAAACTTTGTAGCAAGCAATTCAGTTGTGAATCTCAAGCCAGTGATACGATGCCAACGAGTAAGCGGAGGACGAGGAGGAGCTAATAGAAGCAAACCTGCAAAACCACCTGTTAAAGAAGGAAGCAACAAAACAGTAATTGAAGGTTTAGTAACCGAATCACTTCCTAATGGAATGTTTCGAGTCGATTTGGAGAATGGAGATAACATTCTTGGTTATATTTGTGGTAAGATTAGGAAGAATTTCATACGAATACTTCCCGGTGATAAAGTGAAAGTTGAAATGAGTGTTTATGATTCAACTAAAGGTCGTATCATTTTCAGAATGAGTAGTAGAGATTAAGAAACCATCCATAACTTTAGGCAAGTTTGATGGGAAAGAATCATGTAATCTTACAACAGATTTGTATAACGTAATTCAGGTTTATTTATTTATTCCCCGAATCCTAGTATGTTCTTCTCCTATTATAATCATATAAGTATAAAGCTTGAACATGAGTAGAAGTGAGTGTCTTGATGTCCAAGTTATTTTCTTTTTCTTTTTGATAATTGATACTCTTTCTGTTTGTTGTCTTGTGGTTTCTTAACCAGAGGCTGTTGTGAAAGCAGAGTCTTGATGTCCGAAAGCTTTGTTTTCGATCCTTTAAGCTATCTATATATTCATATTTTCGGGTTTAAGGTTTTGAATTTGGCCGAATTATTTGATTTTTTATCATTCTAAATTCTCTATCACTCATAAAACCGTATAATTTATGTTTAATTAAAGTTTTAGTTGAGCATTATCACAATCCGACCTTAGCTCAGTTGGTAGAGCGGAAGACTGTAGTTGGTGCTGTAATCTTTAGGTCGCTGGTTCGATTCCGACAGGTCGGATTTTTTTCCCTCAACGCATTTACTTTTTTGTTTTTTTCCCTTAAATAATTTCGTCAATGAACTTTTTGTTGAATTCTGTAATTGGGCCAAAAAATTTAAATTGCTATTAAATCCTTTAAATTACTCACAAGTTTTAATGATGTCCCTCTATTTATTATATTTAACATTAGTTGCTAGAATCTAGAGATTATGTTTCCATTTTAAGCTTATAATAGTAATAAAATCAAATATCAAAACTCATTGCAACTCTAAAGTGGATCCTTTGTGATGGATCTCATTCCATTTACGGACTTTATTCTCCTCAATGTGCATTTAATTCAAATATAGAAATCGAGAAAACTTAACATGAACAGACTTTTATCGTTACCCAAAAAAATGTTTTGTGTAGTGTTTAGCTCTCACCAAATTATTTGCCTTTCATGTAAACCAATAGAGATAAACCATTTTATGGGATGGGTAAGTTGTCCATTCTTTAACTCGTCTACTTTGTTTTTTTTCTTAAATCATTTTTGAAGTGTTTTGCACAAACCAAGAAAAATAATTTTGAAGTGTCAGTGTAATGTAGGAAACAAAATGTCATTTGTTACTTATATATTCCTAATTAGAGAAAATGAAATGGCTTCGAGTAAATAAAAATAAGACAAATGGTAGTTGAACCATCGGTAATTATCGAGTCCTGAAATCTTAAAACTCTATTTTAATTCAATGACTTATGTGTGTTTCTCAAACCCATATTTATACCAAAAGAACAAAATAATAATAATAATAATAATAATAATAATAATAATAATAATAATAATAATAATTCATGTATATAAAGGTTTCCAAAGCTTTCTTCATATCCACAAAATCAATACTACTCATTTAACATTCTAACCATGGCAACTCAATTATACAAACAAGTATTATTCTTCTTCTTTTTCTTCTTATCTGTTTCACTTCTCCAATCCAAATCATTCAACCTAAAGAAACCATGCAAGCATTTCGTCTTGTACGTCCATGACATCGCTTACGATGGTGATAACAAGGCTAATGCCACGTCAGCAACAATCTTGAATCCTATGGGACTAGGAGACTTCGGTTTTGGACAGCTTGAGCTCGTGGATAACCCTCTGACAATGGACCAGAACTATCTCTCGGAACCGGTGGCTCGTGCCCAAGGCGTCGTCTTCTACAATGGAATGACTAACTACAACAGTTGGATAACTTGGACATTGGTATTCAATTCGACACAACATAAAGGGACAATGACTATAATGGGTGCAAATCTGATTATGGAGCCGACTAGAGTTCTATCGATCGTTGGTGGGACCGGTGACTTTCTCATGACTCGTGGGATCGCTACGCTCAAGACCAAACTCTTCCAAGGCAATAAGTATTTCTGTTTGGAAATGAACATTAAACTCTATGAATGTTACTAATATAAGTGTCTTGGAATTGATGTTTGTTACTGTGTGTTGGAATTTTATTGCTTTTCTCCGTTTGTAGTTGATGCATGTTGTTCCAAGCTCCAATAAATGGTATTGAAATCGGTTTGTAACGAGTTTTTATAATAATAAACAAACACTCTTGTGTTTTGTTTAATTTTAAAATTCAAACTGGCATCCACTAGATATTGTTTTATGTCGTAAACAATTGGTCGATTAAATCAGTATATTCTTAAAACGATATTTTTTATAAGTGGCAAACAATTGGATTCGTTGGGTTACGTTTTATATTTTCTTAGTCGGTTTCTTCTTTTGAACTGATTTTAGTACTTACGTTGAAAAAGAGAAAAATATTGGATCAAATCGATAGACAATATATTATAGTTGTGGGTTGATTAGATGCATAACTTGTGTATTTTTTTTTCTTTCCAACCAAACAATAAAATTATAAAATTCAGTTTGTTGATAGCCCAAACTGAAGGAAAAATATTTACAAACGTAGATTCAGAAAATAAAAGTCTAGAGGTTCGAGCTAAACAGTCGGCCTGTTTATTTCTTGATCTTAGAATTCTTAAGATGCTAAAAACAGGTAAAGAATCTCGAAGATGAACGAATTCATCAAGCTGATTTGAGAAAGCTGGACATTCTTCTGGAGACTGTACCATTGAAACGAGCTATGCACTATCAGTTTCGAACACATGACAAAGAAGCTCTGCTGAAAGAATAGAATGCATTGCCCATAGCAGTGCTTCTAACTCCATGTGCAAAGGTAAACATATTTTCCGGTAACACTTTGCACCCAACAGTCTTACATTATCTTCATTCTGAATACAAACCCAACCTAAGCCTGTAGTAGGATCAGATGCTTTTCAAGAACCATCTACCCTGCATATGCTTTCCAAGAACCATCTACCCTGCATCTAAGCGATGTTGGGGTTAGCTCCAAAAAATCCATATTAACCTCATACTCTATTGGACAAATTTGTGCCTCCTCCCAAGTTAAATATTAAGTGCACGCCCGATCCAAAATGACATGGGGAGTAGTTTGGTATCCTTTAAATAACTTTTTTTATTCCTAACTTTTCACAAAAATCATAGTATCCAAGGGAAACACTTTGATGTAACTTGTTCCTTTAAATGATTCGGTATTCTCCAAAACAGATAATCCAAGTTCCCGAATTCTGACCCTGTTGAAATAGAATTTTGTGATAAAGAAACCTTTGAAAGCGTCCAAATTTGCAAAGCGAAGGAACACTAAAAAATACATGATTAATAGTTTCCTCATAGACTCCATATCGCTTACAAATATAATCGCAACTAATTCCCCGATGATTTAATCTTGATGTAACAGCTAGTGCACCTGAGGCGATTTGCCAAAGCAAATGTTTAATTTTTGGGGAAGCTTTAACTTTCCATGCCTGAGCTTTAAGAGCTATACAATTCGGCTCCCAAGTTACCTCCCCTGACATATTCCTTGCTAACTCATAGCCTGACTTGACCGTATATTTCCCAGATTTTGAGAAGTGCCAAATTATCCTATCTTCCTTAGCTAATTTGCTAATAGTCATGTCTCTAATCAAAGAAACATCTTCCGGATCCATAAAAACTTGTAAGACCGGTAAATACCACACCTTGGATACCAGATTAATTAAATAACTTACTTTCAAATTTGGGTAATCCTCGCTTCCTTTGCCAATTGCCGGTCTAGGATGCACATCCGGAATCCAAGGATCTTTCCAGACCGATATATCAAGTCCATATCCTATACTCCACCGGACACCTCTTTGAACTAAGTCCTTTGTCGAAAATATACTCTTCCACCCAAAAGATGGGCTTTATGGTTATTTGGCCAGTAAAAGATGACATTTCCTATAATATATTCTTTTTAATACCTGTGCGATCAACGAGTTTGGATATTAAATAAGTCTCCAAAATTGCTTTGCCAACATTGCATCATTATATTTCTCTAAACAACGGAAGCCCACTCCCCCTTCTGATTTAGGTTTATACAGTTTCTCCCATGTAAACCAATGAAGACCTCGGTCCTTTCCATCGGAACTCCACTTGTTAATTTTGAGCATAACTTGTGTATATCATCATATAATTTTTATTCCTCGTGATATTAATACATTATTTTACCCTATATGTGTGATTAGGGCTGTCAATTGGATATTTCTCCATCGGCAAAACTCGGTCTAACTTTAAAATTGTCCAAATGAACATATCCAATTGAACCGCAATTGAAAATGGATCAAACCAGAATACTCCACGGACAGCCCATGGACAAACAGACTTAAAACTTTTTTTTTAATTTAAGGCAATTAAAAAAAAACATTATTCACGAACAAAAAAAAGTCAAAATTAATAAGTTAATATTCTCTTCGACTGAAACTATATATCTATTACACATGATTTCATATTCTATTTTTTCTTTCAATCTTGCCTATTAAGACGAAACTCATATTCTTCTTTTTTTTGCATCAATTTCTTGTATAATTGATTGAATTAAGCAATAATACTATAAAAAAACTCTAATTCCTATGCAGATCCATAGGAGAAAGAAGAGTATTTGTCTTTTTAGAACTTTGGACTTAATTTCTTAATGTTTTGTTAAAATCATTATCTGAATTCTGAATCAAAATCTTTTAAGTTGATTAGTTTATTGAACATTTTTATCAGAATTATGTGTTTGGTTTTATGTACATTTGTTTAGCAAAGTTTACAAATCATATAAATCACTTTACAATTATGTTATTTGTAATTCATATAATCAAATACAACTGAGTGGACCCATAGAAAACCTATTTGGACTTTGTCCTTTTTTGACATGAATATTTTTTGTCCATTGTCTAAGGGAACGGACGAATTAATATCCAAAAAAAATAAATGTCTAAACGGATGGACAAATTAATATCAAAAAAAATAAATGTCCCATGTCCATTTGGTTTTGGACAGCCCAATTGACAGCCCTATGTGCGATCATGTGCTGGATTAATATACTTCAACTTAACAGTCCGTAAGTATATTAATGTCGACTTTTTCGGATCTATAATAGCTAAGCTAGCTCAGGTAACGCAAGTTGCGTGATTCTTTTTGGTGCATGAGAAATTTTGAGTTTTTATAAGATGAATTAGCCAAATCGGGGAGTTTCCCCCCCCCCCCCCCCCATTAAACAAGTGTTATGTTTTTTGTATAGTTGGATTATTTTTATTTCTTGAGTAAATTGTTTTCCCAAATATGATATATGTCATTCCAATTCTCAAGTTATCAGTTTTGTCCAACTAAAATTATATAGAACTATTTTAATAATCTAATATATGTTATGTCGTATTGATATAAATGAGGTATAAATTATTGTTGCCGAGGTTAATTGTAATCCTGTTTTTAAATAATTCCTTTTTTTTTATATAAAAAACAGTAACATGTTTACTAGATTATATATACTGTGACTGCCATACTCCCTTTTTCCGGAAAGAATTGGAGATATATATAACTTGGAAAGGAAAAAAATTACTTTATTTTATCTTCCCCTTTTCAAAACCAAAAGATAAATATAAAGCTCGTTTGGAATGGGAGGACCATGCTTTGTCAACGTGTGTGCAACTTCAAATTTAACGCCCATATAGCTTGATGATGTACTTAATAGATTCTCCACTTCAAAATCTTGTTGATACAAACAATCTAAACTTTACAATTGCCTCAAAGATATATAAACTGATGTTATTCTCATAAAACAAACACTTTGAACCACCATTAGATAAGCTTTACAATCTACCTCCAATGGGAAAGAAGGCCATCCCAAATCTGCCTGATTAATCATACTTATATGAATTATAATGTTTATATTTGTTTAACCTATTAACATATTATACTCATATGCATGCTTTTAGTGTCATTTTCGATTTTATGGTTCAATGATCTAAAGCAGGATGTATAATTTAATAGGATAAAAGTAAAAAAATTGCTAGTGGAGCTATATATAATCTTCCATATGATCTTAAAATTTTATTTTAATTCACTGAGTTTGGCAATAATGCTGGAAAAGAGACAACTATATGTGTCGGTCAGTCTGTCAAACCAAAAAAAAGAAACTTTATCAAATATATATATACATGAACAACATTTCAAAAATAAATAGAAGATCACGTTTCATTATCATAAATTGTCTAATATCTTTTCAAATATAAATGATTATCACAAATTGGTCGCATGCATATCTTTTGAGTTGAGTCTTTTGAGTTATCTGTTCTGCATCTTATTAATAATGACTGCTTCTTTTGATCGAGTTGCATCACTAATATCCGCATCTATTTAACATGTAACCGTCGTTTACTAATATTTGTATCTATTTAACAGTAATAGTACTTTTCAAAAATTATTTTTCATGTTTTTCCAATTTAAAATTTAAGACTTTGAAGAAAATGCCAACAATTGTTTCTCAAATCTATATACAACAACATTGACGGAAAATGAATCGAAAATTTTCTTATTTTCATCATAAATCTTCATTTGTAGCTTATTATATATAAATGATTCTTACAAATGGGTCCTGTTTTTAATTATATATATATATATATTTTGCATTTTTATTACAAATTGTTTTGTCTTTGAGTTGAGTTAATTATTTCTCAAAATAACTTGGTTTTCATGTACTAAACATATAACCGCTTATTAAAAATGGATTTGCTTTTTTAACTATCATATATCATATGTGTCCATTAAATATCGTATAGTTTAAACGTTAAATTATATTTCTTTTCATATTTTAAGCACTGCCTAGGTTTTTTATTTAATAGATATTAATTCTTTAAAGGGATTAAAATATTTTTTTGACAAAAAAGGATTAAAATTACCCAAATTTTATTAACCAACATTATTCAAATATATATTTCAAAAATACCGTTTGGTAAATACTGTTTAATTCAAATGTTTGCATTTTTAGTAGTTGAAACCTGATGGTGTTACATGAATAGAATTCATGGACTGACCGTGGTAATAATAATATTTGTAGATTAGGAACTTTTTTTGCTTAACTTACGGATTTTATGTGTTAAACGGGAAAATATTTCTACGTTTTTATTTTTATTTTTCTATGATTTCTATCTTGTGGTGATGGGTTAAAGATTACATGCACGAATGAATGGATATTACATCTCATTAATATTAGGTACAAATTAAAAAAGAGTTATGTATATGATTATTATGTACTATTGTTAATTTAAATTATGATAGTTGTTTTGAATGAATTATTTCCAAACTTTGGCAAAAGGAAATATTTTTAATATATATATTAGTCAAACATAATGTAAATAAAATGTAATGTATTTATAGGATAATACATATATAATATAATGATTGAATATTAAATATCAGTCTTTCATAAATTAATTGATATACAGAAGAGAAAACAAACAAACAAAAATTCCCGTGATTTCATAGGCCTTCTAGTCATAATTTTATAAAATAATTGCTCTAAAAATGGTAGTTGAGCTACTTGATCTTTAAATCTTTAAATATATAAAGCTGAGAAAGAAGACATATGCAGTATCAGCTAACCAATTATGAATTATATGTCTCTCAGACCCATTTTTATACCAAAAAGGAAAGAAATAAAAACGTGTGAATTATATGTATATAAATAAGGGTTTCCAAAGGCTTCTTCATATCCACACTATTCATTTCTACTAAAATCTTCTAGTAATGGCAAATCAAATCTATAAGCAAATAATCTCCTTCCTTTTATGTGTTTTACTAATCCAATCCAACATTGTCTCATCGGTTCAAAAATCATTTAGCCTAGAGAAACCATGCAAGCGTTTCGTCTTCTACTTCCATAACATTGCCTACGATGAAGACAATGCGGCTAATGCCACATCATCAACAATCTTGAATCCTATGGGACTAGGAGACTTCAGTTTTGGAAAGCTTGTGATCGTGGATAACCCTGTGACAATGGACCAGAACTATCTCTCGAAACCGGTGGCTCGTGCCCAAGGCTTCTTCTTCTACACTGGTAAGACTAACTTCAACAGTTGG
>CM051390.1:3908384-3933384 GCA_028015245.1 Cardamine occulta
TTTATATCAGAATCAGCAATCTCGTTCATGATTTCTTTGAACCAATCAAACGAGCCTTGTTCTCGTGTTACCCAGTAAAAGTAAGCATTCTTGGTGTTCAATGTCTTCCTTTGATTTTGAGGTAACCTATTCCGAGCTTCTGAGTTTAAACAACTTAGACTGTGATCCGACGATATGTTACTGGTACTACAACTACCTGAGATGCATTCCTGAAAATATAACATAACTCGGATTAAAAAAAAGTTAGTTAAGATTCTGTTAATCCTCAAAAAAGAGTTTTCTTAAAACTTTATACTCACAGCTTCTTCTTGTTGCTTAACATTGTTGTTAAGTAGATCTTTCAAAATACTAATGAAAGGTGTTGCACCGATTCCAAGACCAACGAGTAATAACACATCATACTTCCAATGGTCTTGCGCTGGAGAACCATAAGGTCCATCTATCAAAAGCTCTGGCAAACTAAATTACAAGAGAGAATATCAAATCAAATTCACATATGTTTGGTTTCAGGTTAATAATCTATATAGAAATTCAAAATTTTAATGCACCTTGTTCTGTTTGGTCGATCTGCTCTGAGAAGTCCGCTTCTTCCAGCTTCAGGAGCTTCACATACAACTGAGAATACTTTCTTAATACCTTCTGTCCAATCACCAAGCTGACGAATGTGAATGCTGAGATAATCATTTCCAGGTGAAGAAGTAATAGAAAATGGATGCCTGGAGATGGAGATTAGAATCGACAAGTTTTTTAAGTTACTCTATAGATTGTATGAAAGGCTTATGTTGGCTTATGATAAAAAAAGACTCACCACTCAAATTTTGATACTACAGGACACTGAACAAATACATATTGTCCACTCTTGTAATCAAATGATGTAGGCTTAGACATGTGTAGCACAACAACGTTTCCAGGATAAATTACAACCTGAAACCAAATCATTTTAGTTGGTATAAAGATACTAGAAAGATGATTGATAATGTTTATGTTAAAAATGTAACTGTAAATGAGACTTCACCTTGCAGATTTCAACGGTGTAAAGCCTGGAACGAAAGAATCTGAGGATCCTTTCCCCAACATAGAGTAAAACCGGCACAGCAAGATACATCCATATCTACAGGAGGCAGCATCTGTTATTGTTGTCACTACCAATTATTTAAGAACAAGTAAAATGGTAAAAAGTTTATGTAACTTACCGTTTTACGGTACCATTTATGTTCGAGATAGAGGAAAACACCATGGATGATTAACAAGACGTAAACAATTAGAAGTAAATGATGTGAATACCAGAAAGCATTAAATCCGGTAAGCTTGTCAAATGGCTTTGGCAACTTAGTTAAGTTTCGCCTGCATCTTCGACTGGCTAATGTGAATGCAATTACCATAAAAGTAACTATGATGATTCCAGTGATTCCCACAGGACCTTTAACCAAGTCAAAGTATGTGGGTTTGGTCACACCAAAGTAATGACTCAAATAGCTTTTGTAATCAGCATCTGTAGATGTTAGAATCCTTGGGAAATCACAGGCGAGGTGGCTCAATGCATGTAGAAGCATTGCAATAATGATTGCTACAGAGATCATCTGTAGCATAACCAAAAACCAGAAAGTATGATTTCAGCTAAAGCATAGTCTCACTCATATGAAAGGCAAGACAAAATGGTTTTTAGTTAGGTAAAAAACATTCCCAGAGGACTCCACTTGGAATTAAAATTTCAAAGGCGCCCAAAATAAAAATTGTCCCAGTTAGTTAACCTTGTGAAAATTGATGCTATCATCGAACGGTACTGAGTAGGACAAAGTGGTGGATCTAAGATAGGTGATAGTATTTCTGCAAACTGGCAAAAGAATAAGAGCCATGTTGAATTTCAGTGTCTCGGCTGCACCTTTTGCCACTACAAGGCAGTAACCCATAACATGGAATGCGTCTTTGCGTTTGTACTGAATACATTTCCACATAAACAACCCAGCCATGATCATTAACCACAATGTCAAAACCCAAATTCTCTTCCAATTGTCTTGTAAAGAGTAAAGCAAGTTCTTGCTTGTTCTCCATCTTGTATCCTTTAAGTTTTGGCTTAAGGCTCGGCTTGTTTGGCTAAACGGTTGGCTGTAACTATGAGACGTGTCCTTCTCTAGTAGTAGCATCTCTAGTTCCTTTAACTGTAATCATTTCAAATCCATAACAAAGACATTATATTAGAATGTTGAACAGAGTTCCTTGGTCTGAAACTGAAGTGATGGAACCACCTCTATGTACCGAGAGTGAAACCCATTTGGAGACAGTTCTTCCATAATCAATGCTGCATATTCCTCTGCTCGTTCTCTCAACCTTGCTAGATTATTTGCTGATGCACTTAGTATAATAATCTATAAATTGTCAACATCAAGAAAAATCATACAAAAATGTTAATGACAAAAAGAATCTTCTATAGAATGATTCAACGTCAACCTTAGTGGTTATAGAATAAAAAACAAATTTGTTTGTTAGCTTATAATAAGCTATACAAGGTCAATCAGACTGTAGAAAAATAATTGCAACTTAAGTTTTTTTTCTATGCTTGCATTGGTTAGACGAAAGAGGTAGCCAACCAAAAACAAATAAACATTTTAGCTCTAAAAAAATCAGCAACATGGATATATCTAATAATAGAAATATTCAACTAAAAAGTAATGATAATGGGACACAAGTAAAGATTATTTAGTTATAAATCTTAAGAACGTAAGCAAAGCAAAGCTTAAAACTTGAATGTTTCACGTAGTCAACGATACTAAAAAAGGAAATGGAACATAAGTCACCTCTTTTACTTCATTCTCTGTGATTCTACCATCTCCATTTTTGTTCACCCTGCAAATGTGGAAAAAAATATATCAACAACTTATACTAATGTTTTAGAACATATATTCAATTAATGATTAAAATTTACATGTTGAAGAAGATTTGTAGCCGAGAATCAAAGCTTTCGTCTGTAATTTGGTACCAAAACTCATATAGTTCTTGAAGATTAATCTTATCAACCATTAATCTTCTTCTCCTACACAATGCATCGAACAACTCCTCTGCAAACTCTTTCGAATTTTCATTTTCCATTCCTTTTCAAAACAAACAACAAATATTTACAAATCTCAATCAATTTTGCAGAATTTGAAATCATGTACGATTACGAACCTATGCAATGAGCAAAATCACTTCGGTGAAGATGACCTTCTTTAGAAAGATTAGCGAATTTGTTTTGAACTTCTCTCCAACCAGCGATTCCATTTTCTTTACTGCTAATGAATTTCAAACCATGAATCGCTCTCTGTGTGCACGATTTATTCCGACGAGGCCTGGTCAATATATGAGATGAGGATCGAGGTATAATACCCGGATTGGTATGTGGAACCACCGTCTCCGGCGCAGATCGAGACGAATAACAACCGCCATCTCGCCGTGAGATACTCTTAAGCTTCCGTTTCAGATCTCTTGAGAATTGCTTTGCGTTCGCCACCACCTGGCTCTCCGACGACGCACTCCACTCTATGCTTCGCGACATCGATTCTGAACCGGACGCTGAGTTAGAGGTGATTTCTAGATCGGTGCCGGAAACATCTGTTCCGGTGACGGAGTCGATGTTTAGTATTACGCCGCCTGAGGAAGGTGAGTATGTTACCGGTAACGATGGGAAGCTTTGGGTGAATTCTCCGGCGGAAGTCAAATCGGAGCCACAACTATCGTCGTGAGTCCCGTAGGAAAATGACATTGACATTTTGAATTTGGTTGGGAGAGAGGAGACGCGAAGGAGGGAGAGAAGCAAATAAATACAATTTTTGAATTTTATTTTTGTCTGTGTATAATATTTGTCGTACCAAATGAGAGTTGAATCCAATTATTAAAAAAACAAGTTTGGTTTCTAAAAAATAAGAATATCTTGATTTTATTTTTATTTTTTGACAACTCTTGAATTTTTATTTTATGTCTAAAATAACGTATTAATAAATGTTTTAGTAGAAAAATAATCAGTTATATTTTAATTATATTTTTTTCCGACAAAATAGTCACTTCATTAACGAAAACTAACCAAGTAAATGGATAAATATAATTAGATGAATACAATTAGTTAACCAAGTAGGTGGATAAATACAAGTAGCAAAGTGATGAATAGTATGTAGTATATTGTTTTTCTTTTCATTTCTTACATCATCATAGAAATTAGTTTAATTTTTGACAAATTATAGTTTTTCTTTTTCTTTTTCTAAATACTCTTTATATATATACTTTATTTTGTTTCTCTTACACGCTACCATTTAGAGTTAAAGAATCTAGATGCAAGTTGAGAATACAATGGAGAGTACATTTTGATAGAGAACACATAGGATAATAAATTGGTGATTGAATTAGGGAGAGATGACGCCATCATTATAGGCCTTATGAATTCTGTAAAACCTGAACCAAGTAGACAAAAATGATTCTTCTTGAGTTTGATGGGTAGCAGCTGTGTGAGTTTGATGAGAATCCTCTGTAAAATTTGAAAATTAAAGAGGGATCAAACTATTTACAGTATATATAACACATAGAATTACAACAAATAATTGTACGGATGATTCTGCAATTAACGAATATTCTCATAATATATATATATATATATGTATATACGAGATAGTTGTAATATTTGAGTTTATATCATAATGAAACTCTTTATATGTTGGAGATCTTTTTATTAAACTTGACTCTTTGGATTTTGGAGGACATTTAAAACAAACAACAAAAACTTTGAGGACCTATAACTGTAAATTCTCATAAATGCAGAAACGGACAGAGTCAACAATTAGTCACACGTGCGGATGATAACTTGTTTCGTGCGGGAACCAGCTGGGTCCCACTTGTTCCGCTCTTTTGAGTTTGGGATGATGAAATTACCGCGATAATTAAAATTTCTAGGGTTTACGAAATTGGGTCTCCTACTTAAATCTCTCTGTATCTTCTCCGTCAACGATACGAACCCAGAGACGCCGGCGGTTAAATAATCGTCGGATCTCTCTGGATTGAAGAAGGGAAAAATATTATTTTTGAGGGATTGTATTCAGGTTAAGTTTTTATTTTGTGCGAAAGAGAGGTTTAGGTTTTTTGGTGTGTTGCGACGATGAACGAGGATTTACTAGACGATATAATACGGCGGCTTTTGGAGACTAATGATGGGAAGAAGGTGAAGCAGGTACATCTGACAGACCCGGAGATACGGGAACTATGTTCTGCTGCGAAAGAGGTTTTTCTTAGCCAGCCTAATCTTCTCGAGCTTGAGGCTCCTATCAAGATTTGCGGTAATATTACTGAATAAAAATTCAATCTTTTGAGAAATTTTTTTATCTTTCTATGTTTTGCTCTGTTTGCTTTACTATAATGTAGACTTGTGTTATCTTGCGTTAGTTCTTGTGTTGTGGGTTTTTGATAAAAAACCATTTTTTGATGTAATATTTTGCTTTACGGTACTCTGAAGTTATTTGAATGTTAGTTAATTGTTTAGCGATAAGTGTTTCTTGGTGATTTTTGAGTAGTGAAGAAGTGACTTATGATTCTCTGATAATCCATGTTTCTTAGCTCTGATGCAAAACTGAAATTGGAATCTCTCCTGACATATTACTTGAAGAAATAGCATAAAGCTTCATTTGATAGCTAATAGTTTTGTTTACTAGTTATTGAATTTGGTGTATGATTACATTAAACTCTCTTTGATTCTATCATAACTGTGTGATTTATAATTGTTGACGATTTTATGTTTGTATGTTGATGAGCAGGAGATGTTCATGGTCAGTTTCCTGACCTCTTGCGGTTGTTTGAGTATGGTGGCTATCCGCCAGCTGCAAATTACTTGTTCCTCGGGGACTATGTTGATCGTGGTAAGCAGAGCATAGAGACAATATGCCTTCTTCTTGCCTACAAGATCAAATACAAGCTCAACTTTTTTCTTCTCAGAGGCAATCACGAATGTGCTTCTATCAACCGTGTATACGGATTCTACGATGAATGCAAAAGAAGATATAATGTCCGACTATGGAAAATTTTCACTGATTGCTTCAACTGTCTGCCTGTTTCTGCTCTCATTGATGATAAGATCCTTTGTATGCATGGTGGACTATCGCCTGATATTAAGAGCTTAGATGACATCAGGAGAATTCCTCGTCCTATTGATGTTCCCGATCAGGGCATTCTTTGTGATTTGTTATGGGCTGATCCTGACAGAGACATTGAAGGCTGGGGAGAGAATGAGAGAGGTGTCTCATATACATTTGGGGCAGATAAAGTAGCTGAGTTCCTTCAAACTCACGACCTTGATCTTATTTGCCGAGCTCATCAGGTAAAGCTAAACCATACTAGCAACTGTATTCTTAGATGTTTTGTGCAAGAACAGGGTTACATTGTCAAACTGATTCTGCAGGTTGTAGAAGATGGATACGAGTTCTTTGCAAAGAGACAACTGGTGACGATATTCTCTGCACCTAATTACTGTGGTGAGTTTGACAATGCTGGCGCAATGATGAGTGTTGATGATAGCTTGACATGTTCATTTCAAATCCTTACGGCATCTAAGAAAGGAAGATTTGCATTCAACAACAATGTTCCTAGACCAGGAACTCCACCCCATAAGGTTAAAAATACTCTCAATTCGTATATAAATGATCAGATTTTGCAATACAGATATATTAACTCTTTTATGCAGGGTGGAAAAGGTGGTTAAGTCTTTCGTACCAATGGGGGAATCAAGAAAAGAGTGAAGCCAATGGGTTCGATTGCTTGGAAGAGGCTAAAGTTTGATTGTTTTTTTATTTTATTTGGTTTAGGCAACATTATATTGTTTTATAACACTAGTGGAAAATGTTCACTGCATTTTCAACCGAAGAACGTTGGGTTTAGACATCTAACATTTAGACCACAATGCAAGAATATCAAGAAACATTCTGAATAATCTCTCGAGAAAAGAAAAACGTATAAAACAAAACAAACTTGCGAGGTTTTCTAATACAACATCAAAGTATACATCAAAGTATCAGAAGAACAAGGCAAGAATGGAGAGTCAACTTCAAGCAACAACAAAAGAAAGCTTATAAATTCAAAGATTTTTTGACAAACGAGAAGAGGAACTTAAAGATCAATCAATACTCCCATTTCTTCAGCTCCATACCATCTGGTGGAGTGCTCTCAACCTTCTTATTCCCGACCTCTTTCCAGTTTGTAGACAGTACTGTCCCGTTCGACTCTGCCTGACAAACCAAAAGGTAATATATATCATCAGTCAAATGGGCAAAGGAAAAGTTAAACCAATAAAAGAAGATCAAAAGAGAGATAGATTTGCTCACAAATGATTTGTTCATGGCTCGCCTCATATCCTCATCCGCACTCTGGTATATATCGCTAAAAAATTTGTTCATGGCTGCATCTCCATCAAGCTTCTCATCCTTCTCCTACAAAATTTCAAAAAGTGATAAGCAGAAAGGATAAAGTAAAGCAAAGCAATGCCTCTAGTGTTGAGAGAAGGAGGGACCTGTTTCTTCACTTCAGCTTCGAGCTTGTCCCAGTCTTTTCCCGGCTTAGAAGATGGGTACACTGGCCTCACCGACACATCTGCATATGATGAACATCAAATTACATGAGAATAGAAAACCCCACCTCGGCTTCATTTGTTTAAGGGTTTTACAATTGTTGTATCAGAATAAATAAAGCAAAACACTCGGATTGTATCTTCTGAGATGTACCTGATGAGACATTGGGTTTGGGTAGAACACCTTGCCCTTTGCCAAATTCAAGGGAGGCCCATGTGCTGACCTCTGCTTTTGCAAGACGGATCTCAACTTTGGTTCCCAATACTTCATATCTGCACTTCTCTGGTACTATCTGAATAATACCAATCAAGAAGGATTTAGTAAAAGTGTGTATGAAAACACTACAATTGCATTTGTGAAATTAATATACCTTTCCAAACAATCTCGGCTGGAGATGATAAGCTTCCTCTCCAGCAACCTCAATTACAACACTCAGCTGCATAAAAAAAAAAGCCAAGATAGATATCTAAATTCAAGACAGAGAGAGTGAGATTACAAAACGAGATAGGTATATAGGTTCTCTGATTGCAGGATACTCACAATCTGCTCACCAAACTCGACTTTCACGTTCTCCTTTGGTATTCCTTTGGCGAAAATTGTCACCACAGCTTCATCCGATTTCTGGTAAAACTCATGTCTGTCGAGACATCAAGTTATGAGTTATAAAGTGATTCTGGAAATTAAATAAGAAAACACACTTTTAATAACTAGACTTACCTGAACATCGGTTTGACAGGTGCTGCAGGACTTGGAACAGGAGGAGCATCAGCTTCTGTTGCTAGTGGTGGTGTAGAGCTTGAAGGCAAACTCGGTGGAATCGGTTGAACCAAATCTTTCTCTTCTTCTGAAAACAGATAGAAACACTAAATCGTAAATCTAAATCCTAGGAAACAGCCACCTATTGAGAATCGTATAGTAAATTTATTTCTTAAGCTAAGGAGTTTAAGTGAATACCAGCAATGCGAAGTTCGCATTCATCTATCATCTTCTTAAATTTTGAGTTATCTGGTGCAATGGAAGCACCCTTTTCTAGTGCTGCTTTAGCAGTACTATATTCTTCTAGCTTCATACAAGCAACACTGCAAATATCATCAAAGTATCAGAATATAGAACTTATAATTCCAATCAAATCTAACAAATATCATAAAACAAATATCATAATACCCTTTTCTGAGGTATGCTTTTGCCAGGGTAGGTTCCAATTCAATAGCTTTGTTCGCATCTACAACAGCTTCTGCTCATGGAGAATCACAAAAGATTAAAATATCAAATCAACATCAATCGAAAAAAAAATCAAGTAAAAGATAAGGTCAACGAACACAAATCACTTTGGTAACCAAGATTAATATATGAACATTAAATTAATTCCAAAATTTTACATGAAACGAAGCAATTACAATTTATCCAATCAATTGAGTGAAACTTATCCAAATCAAGGAAATACATAAACCCTAAAATTAAACTAAACCAATAAAAAATCAAGTTTGGTTCTGCTATGAACAGATCGAATTAGATCTAACGAGAAAGCGTACGGACAAAATCCCAAACCCCCCCCCCCCCAAAAGCGTCAACGGCGCAAGAGGATGAAGAATTCGACTGATTAAATAACGAAATTTCGATGATTTAGGGAAGGAAGAGAGTTATACGAGTGAAGTTATCGGCTTTGATGTTGGCCTGAGCACGATCGACGAAGAAGGCGGTGCAATTGGGATCCGAGTCAATGGCTTTGGTGTATAAGTCAACAGCGACGTCGAAGTCACCATCAAAAAAAGCTTCTTTAGCTTTGTCCGCCAATTCGTTCGCCATTGATTCTTATCAAGATTTGAGAGAATACGAACAAGTCAGAGATTATTGAAGAAGAGACTTTTTTTTTTTGTGTTTGAGCTTTTCTTTGAAGTTAGAACGTTTTTTATTTCCTCTATTAGGTCATATAGTGAAAAAGAAAATAGATTTTTTTCCTTTTTGTTTTTTTTTTGGTTACATTAAAATTGAATCTTGATATATCCAGATTTTAACAAATACTAGTTGACAAAAAATAAAAATAAAAAATACTGATGGAAAAAGGAAAAGAAACAAAAATAGTTAAGGCATAGTTACAATTATTTTTTTGTAAGATATGATAAATTTTGTGTGTTGTAGTACTTATCTCGTCATAGTTTATCATATGATACTTTTTTATTTTATGTCTTAAAAATTAATTGGATTATGTTATATTTTATAAATTGGAGTATTATATACTAATTAATTATTTAAGTATTTTTATTTGTTTCCCAAGATTAAAATTGTATGTCACAGCTAGAGCAAATAGAACATGAACGATAAAGAAAAAAAAAGTCACAGCTACACAACGATCATTGACAAGACCGGCAAAACAACCTGTCTCAGCATTGTTTACAAGGAGTCATAAGTCCTGATCATAGAGACTCGGACAAGGACATCAATCTAAACATCCAATCAAAGTCGCCATTTATATGGCTGGAGTCATCAACTAAATCATATGGAAAATCAGCGGTTGAGTCATTGGGGAGTCTCAAAACTCTGATCCTCTCAAAACATCGCTTCTCAAGATCACCAACAAGGTTGATGTTGATACTAGAGGTGTCAATTGGTCCCTCCGCCCATGGGCTAAGCCCAGTCCAAATCGGTATGAACGGGACCATGGTCTGACCAAAATTTAAATGGACAAAATGGGCCACGACCAATTTCGCCCACGATTGAAATGGGCAGGACCGTATGGACAATGGTTAGGCCCATGGACATTAAAATCAAAGGTTATTTATTTGGGAGAAATTTCACAAAATCTTTCTCGTTCATCTCTCTCGTTCATCGACATGAAGAAATCTCTTTCGTTCATCGACACCGAAGAAATCTCTGAAACTAAACGTTGGTGGGTTCTCTGTGTTTGAAGATTGCATCTCTCTCTCGTTCATCTTTCTCTTCTTCACCGTCTCTTTCGATGTGCTCACTGCTCAGTTTGTTTGGTCGTGCTCTTTCAACTTGTAACTCGTAAGTACTTTTTCTTCTCTTAACGTTGGTGGGTTCTCTTCAGAATCTTTCAACTTGTGTATTCGTTCAGAGATTTACACAATCATTAAGTAATTTTTGCCAAAAAAATCAGAGATTTCATTTTGATCTTTGACAGGTTTATTGCTCCTTAATAGTTGTTTTGTTCTGTGTATTTGTAGCAAGACATCTTCGCCATGGTTCTCACACCATATGATTATTAATTCATTATCAAATGTATCCGTGATGAATTTTACTTAATAAAAATCTCAAAATCTTCTACTTTACAATGTATCCGTGAAGCCTGAATGTTCAATGTTTCTCAGTGCATGAGAATACAATTTCTTTGTGGCTCCATAACTTGTGATTATGACGAAAGTTTTATCTGATTAGTGATGTGATGACTAATATTTGTGATTGTATTGTAGGAAAATGAATTGATACTCCAAACTTGGTTGATGATGAAGACAACAGTCTTGAAGATATGGATGATGAGAATGAGATAGCAGACTTAGCAGTTCAAGAAACCGCTTCTTCAGTTCAAGGTACAAGTAGTTCTAGTAGACGTCGTGCTAAGTGCTGGAAAAACTTCACTCTAGAAGAGAAAAATTCTAATGGTACAACTGATGTTACATGCAAGCATTGTGGTAAGAACTATTGCTTGAATCTGCGTAAAAATGGAACTAATATCATGAATCGTCATATGAAATCTTGCTTAAAGACTCCTGGAAGTACACCTAAAAGTAGTTATAAGAAGTTTGATATGATGGTTTTTCGTGAGATGATTGCAGTTGCTTTAATTCAGCACAATCTCCCATATTTGGTGCTTATGAGAGAAACACAAGAACCAATACATCAACCACTTCACAAGTTCCACGAGAGGACATTCCATGTGGATACAGTGTAAGTCTATCTTGCTTATGATTTTTCTGCTTTCATGTAGAGATTTTTCTGCTTTCTGATTTCTTGCTTCATATTTTCTACTTTCATGTCTCATAGTTTTTATTCTTACTATTCTCAAAAGACTGGTGTTGGTATTGGGAAATTACCACTAGACACATACTTGGATAAGCCTGTGTTAGATATGGTTACATTTAGAAGTTTGAATATTGTAGCATATTGGAAAGACAACTCGAGCCGTTTTAAAGAGTTGGCGTCAATGGCTTGTGATGTTCTGAGCATCCCTCTCACAACTGTGGCATCAGAATCATGCTTTAGCATAGGCAGCCATGTTCTCAGCAAATACAAGAGTTCTCTCTTACCTATAAATGCACAAGCTTTAATATGTGCAAGGAATTGGGTTCGGGGCTTTCAGGAAATTGGTAAGAATTTTGAAAACTTCAATGAACTTTACTCATTGTAGCTCAGTTTGATCTTTTTTGCTGAACGTTTTATTTGCATATTGTAGGTGAAGGGGAAAATGAGTCAGAAAAAAGGTAGTTGCATATTGTTAAGTTTATGTCAACAAGTAAAAATCGGATTTTAGCAAGTTAAGTTTGTGAAAAGTATATCTTTGGTCATGTAGTTGAAGCCTTAAGTAAACGGCATAGTTGAAGCCTCAAGTAAACAGCATAGTTGAAGCCGCAAGTGAATGGATTAATGTTATTTAAATTGGGCTGTCCATGGGCATGCCCATATGGACATGAGTCTTATTGGGCGTGGACCATAGCCCATTAAGGACAGACCAGTTATAACCCATAAAACTTATGGTCTGTATGGGAACGCTCAATTGGGCGTTGGACGGCCCAATTGACACCTATAGTTGATACACCTGCGTAAATAAAGGTGTTCCAGGTTAGGACAATCATCAAGAATGACGTTCAAGCCCATGCTGCTTAGTAAATTCCCAAAAAGCTGAAAGTGACGTAGATTGAGCATGCCAGCTTTTGCAATTGCTATGGTATGATATTCACGCCATCCAGCAATATCATCAAGGACAGCCACAGGTCTGCGGTTTATCAACGTCTTCAGATTTGGACATGACTGGCCTATAACTCACAGTGACTCTTCTAAAAATGCACATGACGGGCCTATGTCTACCAGTGACTCTCCTAAAAATGCACTTGAGTATGAACTTTCAAGTTCTTCAAGCAACGGAAGTTTCACAACTGCTTTAACAATTCCCTCATCTGTTATTCGACTGCACTTTGGAAGTCTAAGACTTCTCATGTTACTTGAACTGCAAATAATTGTGTGTAGGAGTTAAAAACATAACCTAAGATATATAGAAGCAAAGAAAGTTAAATATAAAAGACTGTAACCCAAAACAAAAAGATACAAA
Organism: Cardamine occulta; assembly: GCA_028015245.1. Classification (NCBI taxonomy): domain Eukaryota; kingdom Viridiplantae; phylum Streptophyta; class Magnoliopsida; order Brassicales; family Brassicaceae; genus Cardamine; species Cardamine occulta. The sequence goes on from CM051390.1 coordinate 3,921,243, forward strand.
ATATATTTTTAATTGCACACAAAAGAGAACATGAAGCCAAACGTTTAGGACCTTAAAAGCATAACAATCTTACAAACATGTAAAAAACTTCTATTCCAAAATGAGTAATGGCAAACCTAATAAAAATAAACTCACTGAACAAATTGATTTCTAACATGCATTACGAACATATTCACACGTAACTCAATGTCCAAAAGTGCATCCAACAGAGATCCAATAAAAGGAAAGAGACACGACTAATCTAGCTAATAAGAGTGACAAAGATAGATAGAGACAGAACCTATCAGCAATGTACTTGAGGAGATTATCAGTACCGAAGTGCCAAATATTAATCTCAACTAAACCACCTTGGCTACGATCAACAGCGTGACGACACATTATCTCTAGATCGTACTTCATGCTTCCAAAGTCTCCACATAGAGGGATCTTTACTCAGGCGACGCCACGATGTGCACACTTTTTGAGCATTTTTAAGTATCTCAATCGTGCCAAGGCGGATCATGATCGGAGACATCAACTCCGACGGAAGCTCCGTCCAGTTTCTCAACTCTTTGTCTTTCATCAGCGGAGGCACAGAAGAGGAAGCCATTTTTTGAGATTCAAAAAGTGTCAAGTAGTAAGTATAGGAGAAGGGACCTTTAGGCTGTCTCTGATTTATAATTTGGTCCTTGAAGTGTAATACAATAAAACTTGTAAGTAATATATATACACAAAATACACGTAAGTAAATGGAAGACTAATGGAGGGAAAATATATAAATAAATAAAAGATTGAACGTACTTATTTTCAATGCCTCGATTTGACCAAAATATAAAGGCTTCAAATTTATGAGAAACAAGTAACAACGCATTGGCACGGAAGAAGAAGCCAATTTTGAGAATACAAAATGTTAAAGTGAAATTTGGACCTTCCGTCTCTAATTTATAATTTGGTCGTCGTAGTGTAATGCAATAAATAATTGGAAGATTAAACCTAGTTGTTTCCAATGCCTCGATTTTAAAATTCAACAAATGCAAATTTTATTAGAAACAACACTTTGACCAATATTAATGAAAATTTTAAAATATACGATTAAATATATTTTAGAAAGTGGTGATAAGTGATTCTAAACGGAGATGCATGCTTCTTGATGATGGGGGAGGTTGTTTTCTAAACCTTTATTTCTCTTGTCGTTGTATTCTCTTTATTTAGGATTTACTATTCTCTGTATGTACCCTAGATCTCACTAGGGAAGGCATGCATTAGGTTTAGTGAATTAGCTCTGGAAATATCTTATTCCATGTACTCTTTTCTGGTCGAAGTTATTATTTTTTTGTGTGTGTTAGCTTTATATAAACCCTAAATTAATTGTTGGTTACTTGGTTCTGTTTGTCTTGGTTTATATATATATATATATATATATATATATATATATATATCTAAAGCTTTCACTTTTTCTAAGCACTTCTTGCATATTTACAGTGATTGTTGTTACTAATGATGGAAATGCTATCCTTCGTGAGCTAGGTAGGCTCATACCACTTCACTTACGCGACTTGTATTTAGACATTTGCTTCGGAGATTGGAAAATTAAGATGTTCAAACATAATCAGTATAGCAAAGGCAACATCGCAAAAAATCCTACAAGTCATATCGTCTCGTCAAACATTGGAGGAATGAGAACATAGTATTTTAGGATTCCTTAAAAGGCTTGGAAGGACAATTAATACAAAATTTTGCTTTATTCTTCAAACGATGGACCCAAGCAACAGCGTCATGCGTAAAACTTGCCTGCAAACCTCAATGGCTACGCTGAGAGAAGTTGTGCGTGTATTTCCAATGGTAATCCTAAATGATTCATCAACAAGGTTAGCAATTGGCGATGCTATCACAGAGATCAACAATGCGTGTATCCGCATATATGACATGCAAAGGTGCAAAACCTTACATGCTTTTTTTTCCCCCAACCTTTATATCGGTTTCTTAGTGGTTTGTGTGATTCCCATTGCAGTATGACAAAAATAAGGGTCTTGGATGCGAGTGGACCTCCAGGTCTTCCAAATTTTCTCAGAGGAACTTCGGAATCTGCGTTAACAACAGCTATATCAGCTCTCAGCTTTTCACCGGATGGAGAGGTAACTTTATTTAAAGAAATTACAGCTTTTGCACTACTAGTACTACAAACTGATGTAGAGTCTTTAGATCCCTAATAATAAAATCTTTGTGAATGGTAGGGATTGGTTGCGTTTTCAGAAAACGGTTTAATGATCAGATGGTGGTCACTAGGATCGGTTTGGTGGGAGAAACTAAGCCGAACTCTAACACCTGTTCAATGCACAAAACTGATATTTATTCCTCCATGGGATGGATTTTCATCAAACTCTTCTAGGACAAGTGTGATCTCAAGTATCACAAGCGATGAACAAGAACTTCCTCTTCAGGTACTTGATTATTTTATCATCATCTCATTGTCCATACTCACAAGCCTTTTTTTTATATGGCTTTAAACTGATATATATTCGTCTCGATATGACTCTAACAGGAAACCTCAAAGAACGTAAGCCACGTAGAGCGGCTAAAGCAGCTTGTTCAACATCTTGATCTTTCTTATCGCCTCGAATGGGCCAATGAACGCAAAGTAGTTTTAACAAGACACAATGTTGAGTTGGGCACTTGCTTGTTGTAACAGCCAATATAAGAATTCAAGAAAAAATCACAATCCGTTTTGCTCAAGTGTTTGTTTTTGTTGCAGCTTTCCAAGAATAGCGAAGGACTCGTATTGAGTTCATGTTTTAGTTTCTTAGTAACTATCGGGAGAATGGGTGTGTTTGAAACGAGATTTTTTTTTTTTTGCCTATTTGTATATGCAAAAAAAAAACAGACTTAGAAGTATTGGAGAGATTTGAGTTAAAGTACCAAATAATGTGTTATTGAATTATTGAATTAGACAATTATCCAAAGTTTTGGACAACAAATCAGCCGGGAGATTTTGAAATGACAATGTGTTGCATTTTTAAGGTTATTAATCGATTGTTTCGTAAGATGAAACTTTGTGCTATAACTTAGAAGTAGACTTCGTCCGTAATAAAAGAAAAAGTAGAATATTTAAATAAATATTCACCTCGTGTCAAAAATAAAAGAGAATATAAAGACGGTAGGTCAGGATATATACACATTAGAATAATGTAGTGATGTATTTCGTTAAATGGTTTTACCTTTACCTAAATGAATTTTCTGCATCGACGTTGAACAAAAAATACTTTCTGCATTCATAAGAATTTATTTTTATATATAGTTAGTAAGATAATCTCAACATCTTTATTTTTCTTTCTATACAAACTCTAGAATTTTTTGACTTTGGATTATATTTTAAAATTTTTAATTATTATAATATTTTTCTTTATTTTGAAATGTTAATTTTAAAAAGATTTCGCAACAACGATTACAAAGTACAAACTCCAAATAATAACGAAAATTTATATATAATTGATCTACTCGTCCTCAACATTTGTCAACCAATAGTACTAATTACAAGAAAACGCACATTACAGAAGCCAAATTCTATTTTTTCATTAGAAAAATATAGTTTGACTTTTAGACTAGAAGTTACTCACGGCGACTGTTTTGCAAATCAAGAAGAGATAGAAGAGCATAAATCTTCCGGTCAAATGAAAACCATTATTTGAAAATAAAAAAAATGATATGACTTTATTAAAAGAAACTAGGTACAAGCCACAAGGTCGTTGTTTTTTTATCGACCCACTTATACTTTGTCAAGTAAAAAAACTGACACTATCAAAAATACCGATGATTTTTGTTTTTTTAATGATGATTTTTTTAGTTATAACTTTACTGTCAAATTAAGCAAGTAACTGAAAAGTGAAAACTACACTCAGTTTTTTCATTGATGTGTTGACAAAAAAACATAACTAAAAACATATTTTTAATATATTACCATTATTAAAATAATAATTATTTGAATTCAATTAATTTGAAAAATCGAATCTCTATACAAATACAAAACATAAAAGTCCCTTAGATTTTCATAATATCTGAATAAAGAAAATTATTATATTTCTTTCTACGTTTTTAAATGTTTAATCATTTGAGTTGGGTCATGGCGGCCAGTGCTCCTAAGATCATAGAAGCAATGCTTAAAAAAAAGAAGATTTGTTGCCATGTCTAGTTACTCACTATGCTGCTACACAACTGTTATTGTTGTTTTCTTTTGTGATATCCCGGAGATGTCTGGACCAATATCCAACTAATTTCTCAAAGAGATAGTAAATTTTCTAATGAGGTCTAAGAAATGACTTCATCTTCGTCTGACCAAATAGTAGTAATTTAGTTTTTGGTGGGAATCAAACTCAGGACCGATGAGTTTTTCCCCAAATCAATTTCTACCCCTAGGCTACTAATGCTTGGTCACAAATGTTATTGTTGGCACATCACATGCATATGGATTGATGGATTTTTCATAGTTGGTGTTCTTTTATATTTAAATAACACAAAAAAAATTTAGTTATAATTTTCAGATTCCAACGTGAAACTTATAACGTAGTACTATCATAATACAAAAATCAAAACTGAGATTTGAGAAGAGGAAAAAAAGAAAAAGAAAGAAACGAGTCTAAAAGACAAAAGTCATTGAAACTTTTGGTCAACATGAAGGCTTCAAATTTATCTTTTGTTGTTTTCAATTTTCGATTTTGACTGGAAAAATCTTTGTGGAATGTTACTGGTCTTTGAGGCTGCCAAAAATGCATTTATTTCTCGACGTTATGTGTGTGGTCCAATGTCTGCCACTATCTTAATTACTGATTCCAGCTTTTATTCAATACTTATAAGATTTGAGCCATAAACTATTGTCATTAATATAAAGGCGTTTTAATAATGTAGACAAATGGAATTCTAGTTGGTTTATTTGTTTAAACTTTACACCAAAAGCTTACACTTTTCATGTTAAGCCTTTTATAAGTGAACAGAAATATTATATCGTTAATGAAAATATTAAAGAATAATGTAGAGAGAAAAAACAAGTGAATAGAGTTGAAAATATGAATACGTGTTTGAGTGCATTATTAAGGAGAAGGTGGAGATCTCAACCTTCTCCAATGAGTGACTTTTCTTAAGAAATGCATTTTATTTTTTTGAATTTTCGTAGATAAAGACTCCTATAAATTGGTTTTTAAAAATCAAATCAAGAACAGTCCTAGTACTAATGTCTAATAAAAAGGACACAGTTCAACTGTTTCAACCTTTATTTCTTGTTTATGCCGACATAATATTTGCGGTAGTTTTCACTAAACTCTTTAAATGTTATCGGTAATTAGGTCTATCAGTGATATCTGAAAATATACAAATTTTTATAGGAACAAAATTTAGATTTCATTTATAGAATACAACGGAAATGAAAAATCCGAATTCTTGTTTAGCAAAACTAATACTCCGAGATTATATGATGATGTTGATGTGTGTTTGTTGGAACTTGGAGCTGGATTTTATTATATTTTATGAAAAAATAAATATGTTATTTAATTAGTCAATAAATTATCCTAATTTGTTTCCGGTCCGTTTTTTTCCATCAAATATACATTTGTAACATAGATTTTGATCGTATAAATTCAAGTTGATGACTTTTTTTTTTTGTTGACATAATTCAAGTTGATGGGTCTGATTGGTAACATGAGTTATTAATGATGTTATTTGAGTTATGCTCATAACTCAACCAAACTTCAAAATGTTATCAATCATAATGTTTTAAAAAAAAATTAAAATTGAGTTTGAGTTAGAATGATGTATGATTGATGTACAATTTTGATGTATGTCCTTTGTAAAAGTGTTAACTCAAAAGATTTCTCAACATTAATGAAGATCTTATGTGGTATGTTTGAGTTATGAAACTCCAACATTTTTTTTTGCTTATTTTTGTTTCTAAAATATCTCCAACAAATTATTTTTAAAAAATCAACAATATCATTACTTTTGTAACGTAAAATCAAAATAACATATCATATCTTGGTAAAAGATTTTATTTTATTTATGTCATTAGTTTTTTTAATACTAAATTACAGAAATATTTTTATTTTTTTCTTTCTAATTATTAAACTTGTAATAAATATTATTATCATTAGTTTAAATTAAATTTATTTTTAATAATACATATTACAACTCTGTAACTAAACATCATAAAATTTACCAGTCAGTTGTTTTGACAAAAATGTAACTCATATTTTTACTGTAAACTTACCACATAAATCTACTGCAACTTAAGTTTGATACCACATATTTTCTACTGCAAGTTACATCAAATTATAACATTTACTGCAACTCTAGTTTGATACTACATGTTACCGGTCGGAGCCGATGTCTCATTTCCAAATATTGAAATGAACAATAAAATTTTAACTTAATGTTTACGTTAACAGGTCTCCCCACTCCAACACAGTTACGTTCCATCTCCCATAATGGACCACTCTTTTTTCACAAATTTTGTTTAAATCCACCCAAAAAATAAAACAATTCAAACTTCAGGGAAGTCAAACAAAATTATAAGAAAATTGAGGACCATTTTGAAATTTTTACTTTTTATAGTTCTTTCATGGAACCTTCGCCTGAAACGCTAGACTTACTCGGTGTGTACACCTGAAACTAAATCTCTATATACATAACCAAACTCATTTCCACAACAAATCAAATAACTCATTAAAAATCTCAACAGAACAAGAGAAAGAAAAAAAACATAAAAATCCCCTTTGAAGAAGAAACAAAAAACACTGATGGCTTTGGCGGCAGAGAAGCAAGATCGTAATCTATTGTCTAAAATCGCCGCCGGTGATGGTCACGGCGAGAATTCATCTTATTTCGATGGATGGAAAGCTTATGAAGAAAACCCATTTCACCCAATTCATAGACCTGATGGAGTTATTCAAATGGGTCTCGCTGAAAATCAGGTAAATTTCAAAATAAAAATCCAAACTTTTCTTCTTCTCTCTGTTTTTTATAACCTAAAAAAAATCTAATCATTTTTGTTAATTGTGTAGCTTTGTGGAGATTTGATGCGTAAATGGGTTTTAAAACATCCAGAAGCTTCGATTTGTACATCAGAAGGTGTGGATCAATTCAGTGACATTGCAATTTTCCAAGATTATCATGGCTTGTCCGAATTCAGACAAGTAAGTAACATCACTTCGGTCAAGTTCATCACTTTTGGTTTTGTTTTGATTGATTGATTTTAATTTGTTGTTTGTTTTTTTTTCTCTTAATTCTTTCAGGCTGTAGCAAAATTTATGGAAAAGACAAGAAATAACAAAGTTAAATTTGATCCTAACAGGATTGTTATGAGCGGTGGCGCAACCGGAGCTCACGAGACGGTTGCTTTCTGTTTAGCTAATCCCGGCGACGGTTTCTTAGTTCCTACTCCTTATTATCCAGGGTATGTTCAAATGATTCAAATCACATTAGATTTTGGTTTAATCTGGTTTGGTTTAATCTGGTTTGGTTTGGTTTGACTTAATTTGGTTTGGTTTTGGTTTCAGGTTTGATAGAGATTTGAGATGGAGAACCGGAGTGAATCTTGTTCCGGTTACTTGTCATAGCTCTGATGGGTTTAAGATCACGGTGGAAGCCTTGGAAGCTGCGTATGAAAACGCGCGGAAATCGAATATTCCGGTTAAGGGTTTACTCATAACCAATCCTTCGAATCCGCTCGGTACGACGATAGACCGGGAATGTTTGAAATCTCTTGTTAACTTCACCAATGACAAAGGGATTCATCTCATTGCTGATGAGATCTATGCTGCAACTACTTTTGGTCAATCCGAGTTTATAAGCGTCGCAGAAGTAATCGAAGAGATCCCGAATTGTGACCGCGATTTGATCCATATTGTTTACAGTCTATCCAAAGATATGGGTTTACCCGGTTTAAGAGTTGGTGTAATATACTCTTACAATGACCGGGTGGTTCACATTGCGAGGAAAATGTCGAGTTTCGGTTTAGTTTCGTCCCAAACGCAACATTTGATCGCCAAAATGTTATCCGATGAAGACTTTGTAGACGAATTCATCCGCGAGAGTAAACTACGGTTAGCTGCAAGACATACAGAGATAACCACCGGTTTAGACGGTTTAGGTATTGGTTGGTTAAAAGCCAAAGCCGGTTTGTTCTTATGGATGGATTTAAGAAATCTTTTGAAGACAGCTACATTCGATTCAGAGACTGAGCTATGGCGTGTGATCGTCCACAAGGTGAAGCTGAACGTATCACCAGGTGGTTCATTCCATTGCCACGAACCAGGCTGGTTTAGAGTATGTTTTGCGAACATGGACCAGAAGACAATGGAGACAGCTCTAGAGAGGATTAGAGTTTTCACTAGCCAACTTGAGGAGGAGAGCTTAAACCGGAATAAACCGATGGTTGCAACAACTATGATGGCTAAGAAGAAGAAGAAGTGTTGGCAGAGTAGTCTCCGGTTAAGCTTCAATGATACGAGACGATTCGAGGATGGTTTCTTCTCGCCTCATTCACCGGTTCCACCTTCTCCGCTCGTACGTGCACAAACTTGAAGACCATTTCAAAATTTTGACTAAACCTGTCGGAAATTGAAAGATCAATTATTTAAATATTGATTGTGACATTTATCTCTAATTAAATTAAATGTATAGCTACTACGACTATCAAGTCGAATTATTTATTTTTGTAATGTGTATCTGTCTATGTAAATTTTAACCGATTGAATAATATAAATGAGATATCAGAATTTGTCAACTGATCTATATCGGTTTGAATTCTAGTCTTGGTAAGCCATGTTTTTCCCAAGTAGTTCTAATTAGGTGTTCTGATGCTTGAGATTAATCAAAATCAAATCAAACTGTTGATTCAACCAATATAGCCGGGAATCGTACATGGTAAAACCGGTGAATTGACCGGTCCATTGTGGAACTTGGGTTTTAAATTTAAACGAGGAAATTAGAGGATCATCTTATATATTAATTAGAAAATAAATGTTAATATTGTTGTAATGCTGAAATAAGCAATAAAAGTTGTAGAATTTGGCCCATAGAATCCATAGTCCACTAATGAAATAATTGTTGGGCCACCAATAAATTATATTAAAACAAATCAACAGAAAAATAAACCAAAATGTTTTAGTGGTGGTGTGAGGTTGGGCCGTGGGTTTGCTCGCAAATTGTCTTGATTATGGCGATTGATCACAAAAGTCAGCGGGCATTGTTTTGATATATGCGTAACTCCTTGGCTTTAGTCCGTTTTTGTATCATGTTGTTCTTTTGTCGTTTTTTTCTTTTTTCTCATCTTCTTCGTTATTCCTGCAACTGCTATTAAAATTAAAAATAATATAAATATAAATTTTAACATTTTAACATTTTTTCCCCAAAAAAATAATCCCAACTTTGCTCTATTGAAAAGCACAAAAGAAGGTTTACTAAGCAGGGGCGGACCTCCCAGAAAGAAAATTTATAGGGGTCATAATATAAATTTTTTTTTATAAGTTTTATAGTGTAAATTTTAAAATTTTAGGGGTGTCAAAATGTGATTTTAGCTAAATATTTTGCTAAAATCTAATAAAAATACATTAATAATCATTAATTTTTTTTAATGTGGGGTCAATTGAACCCATATTGTTCTTAATAGGTCTGCCTTTGTTACTAAGTAAAAGACCGACCATGAATAGAAGAACTAGTGAAGCAATTATTTGTGGCTCACTTTGTTGTTATTTTTTTTTATTTTTTTTTGTGCAACTCATAAGAGATTTGTCGGAAAAAACGATAAACATAAAAGTAAGAAAATTAAAGTGAATCCTATCAAATCAAATAATTTAAGTAAAAAACAAAAGATTGAATAGCTTACAAATAAATATATTCAAGCAATTAGAAGAAGAATGCACAATGTAGCAACTATCCCACTAAATTTTGTGAATATCCCTGGCTTCAAATCTAGGCTTGCTAACCTTCATGTCCATACTATATTTGTTGCTGGGTAAATTTCAAGTTATAAAAACTAGGCGACAAATTTGTTTTCTTTTTTTGAGGCTTAATTCCAATCTTAAAATATTGACTGTTAAAAAAATGTTTGTTTTCTTCTTTTTTTTTTCTGTTGAAAAATTGATTTGGTGAAATGCATTCCTTGGTAAGGATAAAAACGACAGAATACAAAACACAAAATCCCTAGGAAAAAAGAGAGACATGTGTAATTAATCAATCCTCTTCACACAACACATGTCTATTAACACAAGAAATCACATGTCTATCAAAACGACAATGAAAATTAGCTATTTCAGTCTTTAGAGATACAGTATTTTGTTAGTTCTCGACATTTTGGTAGCTAATTTTCCTAATAATGAAACTAGTCTAAAATATATTTTCTTATTAATTAGGATATTGTGTTCTGTTTGTTCTTTAAAGGCTTCACGTGGATAGATTGTTTGTATCAATATTTTTGGTTAGTAGCATAGTAGCCAAATGCTTTATCAAAAATAAAAAGAGAGCATAGTAGCCAAATGGGCATAGTGTCTTATTAATTAGCATTAGAGTTGATTAGCTGTCAATTAAATAGTCTGTTACAATGTACTAACTTTCAAATGTACTAATTTTTCATTTAAAAAATGTATGTACTGCAAAGATGATTTGCTATAGTGACGGATTAATCTATTTTCCTTTGTTAAATTTGAAAAATTATATAACTACAACTTCAGTTTCATCTTCTTTATAAAAGTGTATGTACTACAACTTTAGATAATTCTGTGTACATGTGCTTCTTGATTGGGAGTATAGACTGTATAGTCATTTTTTGTTCGTTAGAACTTGATAATCTGTATAAGAAACTGAATAAGAAGTTTTTTTTTTTGAGATCATGTCGTTATTGCGTAAGGGATCCCGTACGTTGATTAATTTTGGAACACATATAAATTGATAACTACTATCACTAATGTCGTTATGTTCTTGAATTTATTTAAAATAAGTAAACAAGAGATATATAATGTCATAGAAAAACAAATGTTTGGTAACGTGGACGGTCTCGGCCATGGGCCACGGCGGCTGCCAATGGTGGGAGCAGGTCTACTGGGTAACATACAGAACGTAATAGCATACGACAGATTGAGTTTTAGGATTATTTATTGAATTTTGGAAAGTTATAAATAGTAAGGATTTATATTTAATTGCATATATGTATATAAAGTACAAATGTACACATGACTCTACGATCTACCTACTAGCATATAGTTAAAAGAAGAAGTCTATGAATTGTCTAATTAGTTTCAAGATTTGAACTAGATTGTATATTTTTGTGGTTAAAATCTAGATCTTTTTTTGTTTGTTAAAGAAATGGTAAGATATAAAGCACCAAGGGTTGTAATGTTTTGTATCGTTTTATTTTTGTTCTGTTTTAGCTTATCATTGTTTGGGTTAAAACTTGAAATGTAAATTTTATTTATAATTCAAGAATATCATACAACGTATAAATAAATTGGCTATGCAAATATATACTCTAGTTTTACATCTTATATAAATGTTTACATTCTTTTTTTTTTCTAACATCTATTATTTATTACTTTCGAAAATAATTTACAAAGTTATCATACAAATACGATACGAAGACATAGAGTAAAATTATGAATGTTTATATTCATAAAAACTGTATAAGATATTGGGTTTAAGTATTAAAGTGTGTATTCGATACTTCGTTGTCAAAAAAAAAAGGAGACATGTATTCGAAATACATAATAATGTTAACGTTTTTTTTTTTTTAGTTTTTCTTTTTGATAAAGGGTTAACGTTATTTTATTTTATTTTTTTATAAAGAGGTTAACGTTATTTGTTACAGGTTGAAATATTAGATAAAAAGATTTTAGATCAAAACTAAACATAATGCGGATCAAGATGAATGTAAGTTGATAATTGAAAATGAAAGAAACTGGTTGATATTACGTGAATGTTTTTTGCCTTAAAAACAACATTCGTCAAGATTAGTTGTTGTTTGTTAATTGGGTTGTTAATCAAAAATCATTATTTTTAAAAATGGTTAGATATATTAAAAATAACTTAAACTTTATTAAAATATCCATAAGTCACATGCAATCATTTGTCTACCAAATACGATTAATTAACTTGCCGAATTTCTCGACTAACAAAAAAAGTTTTCGAA
>CM051390.1:3933484-3958484 GCA_028015245.1 Cardamine occulta
GTAAGTTGGACACTGGTATTCAATTCGACACAACATAAAGGGACAATGACTATAATGGGTGCAAATCCGATTATGGAGCCGACCAGAGTTCTATCGATCGTTGGTGGGACCGGTGACTTCCTCATGACTCGTGGGATCGCTATGTTCACAACTGATCTCATCCAAGGCAATAAGTATTTTCGTCTCAAAATAGATATTAAACTCTATGAATGTTACTACTAAATTCATGTTTTGGATTTGATGTTTGTGTCTTGATATATATGTTGGGTTTGATGTTTGGTTGCTGGAATTTTTTTTTACTGTCTTTTTGTGGTTGATGTTATATATTTCAAGTTCCAATAAATGCCTAAATGATTTTGAAATCTGTGTGTGACGAGTTTATAATAAAACAACTTTGTATTGTATTTGAGGAGATACATAGTCATATGATACAACTTGAATAAATTAAAAACACTCTCGTTTGGATGCGCACCATGCTTTACTAACATACGTGCAACTTTATCAAAGTCTCGTACATTGCTTGATGTGCTAACAGAGATTCTTCACTACAAAATCTTGACACCGTTCATTGATACTATCAATCTAAAACTTTACAGCCGCCTCAAAGATAAATTGAAGTTATTCCCATAAAGCAAACATTTTGAAAAGCCATTAGCTTCGCGTTACACTCTATCTCCAATGGGGTAGAAGCCCATCCCAGATCTGCCTGATTAATCATACTTATATGAATTATAATGTGTATATTTGTATATAACCTATTATGCCGATTGCCAAATAAGGGTGCTATGTTAATATGTTATGCATGCTTTTAGTATCACTTTCGATTCTATGGTTCAATAATCGAGTACAAAGCAAAGCAAGATGATAAACGCAAGAAAATTGGTTGTTGGGCCATGCATATTCTTCCACATGATCTTAAAATTCTATTTTAATCCACTGATTTTGGCAATAATGCTGGAAAATAGATAAATATCAACAAAACCACCTATAGCCTATATCTGAAATAGTGATGTTAATATGGGCCAACTCGGCCCATTTAACAGTTAGCCCGTTTAGCAGATTTTTTTTGTAATCCGTTTATGATCCTGTCCGTTTATGATTATGCCCATTTATGATCCATGAAATTGATCTAGCCCGTTTATAACCCGTTTATGAAAAAAAAATAAGAGATTGAACTAGAATTCACACAAATATCAAATATGTAAGAAACCTAATTATGAAAATATAAATGACAAACTTTTGTTTCACCGTACACTTGATTCTCCTGATCTTGAATCCTCTACTCCTGAAGTACTCCCCACATTTCTAGCATCTTCATTGCCAATCTCATTGTCTTCTTCTATGTTACCTACAATTTAAAGCTATGAGAGTTAATTGAAAGTTCACTTAAAGTTATAACTTATAACAATCACATAAATTTTAAAGCTACCTTCATATCTGCAAAACCACGTAGCCAATTTCGAGTGCATAGAAGAGCTTGAACGTTCTTTGGAAGTAGACGGTTTCTGTATGGAATCAATACTCGAGCTCCAATACTGAATGCGGATTCTGAAGCTACAGTAGTGATAGGGATAGTCAAGATATCACATACCATTGGAGCTAAATCACCAAGTCGCTCTTGATTGTCCTTCCAATAGCTCAAAACATTAAATTTTGAATGAGCTCTCCTCTCAAACATTGGTTCATCCAAATAGATTTCCATACGACTCTTGGTCTTTGTGTTGCCTACATCAACATTGATGCTTCTTTCTAGCTCAATAAGATCCTGTATAATAATCATACACATCAGATTCTGAAACCCTTTATTAAACAAAACAAACAAAAAAAAAAGATTTTTTAAAAAATACTGTACATACACAAGAACATTTCCAAAGATAAATAGAAGATCATGTTTTCTTCTCATATTATTTTAGTTTGTTTTCATAATTTCATATGTATGATTATTATTTATTGAGTTGAGTCTTTTTTATCATAGTCATTTGTTTTCAACTTGTAAATAATACTCGCATGATTGGAGAAAAAACTACGGTAAAAGCTGTGAAATAGTCTAAAACATGATATATGTATCTATATAATAACAGTGTTTTATCTCCTCTAAAAGGGTCAACACAAGCATTATTATTGACCTAGCAAATAATTACTTTAATATAATTAATTTTATTTTAAAATTCATCTTAACACTTATTTTCAATTTATTTATCACTAAATTGAATACTAAAGACACAAATATAGCATACATATAAGAAAAAAATGAAGTTTTTTAAATCAAAAGTTATTAATTAAAGATGGAAAAAATAAAAACAAAAATGAAAGAAAATGAAAAGGGTAAAACAAACATATAACATATAAAAACTAATAACTATTAGAAATTTAAAAATAAAGTTTTAAAATTATCAATTTTTAATGAAGTTTATAGAATATAAATAGAAAACAATTTATTATGAAATAGAAATTTGTTTTAAAAAACAATTATCAGTGATAATTTTAAGAATGGTGTGAAAATTTATATTGTTTTTGGATGAACATACAATTTATTATGAAATAGAAATTTGTTTTTGAATGATATTATATAATAACCTTTAATTCATATATATATTTCAATAATTGTATTAGATTTTTACGGTATTCTAAAATTGAAATCTCATGCAACGCGCTCAGAGACTCAGACCCATTTCTCTACCACCCCAAAACAAAACATGTGAATTATGTATATAATTGACCTGTGAAATAGGCTAAAGCATTATATGTCTCTCAGACCCATTTTTATTCTAAGAAAGAAAAACATGTGAATTATGGATGTTAATTAACTCTTTGAATGTTACTACTAATTCATGTTTTGGATTTGATGTTTGTGTCTTGATATTTTTGGGTTTGATACTTTGATGTGTGGTTGGCATTTTGTTTACTTTCATGGCAATAATAAGAAATATCACTTGTGTTGGTCTATATTTTTTTTAAAGAAAAAATAAATAAACAGCACGAAAAATAAAATAACAAAAAATAAATCTTATATTAAATTTAGATCTATTAGTTTGCATATCAAAAATAAAACGTAATATAAAAAAACAAATCTGCGATGATGTGTATACTCGTTTAGTTCATATACCACATGATGACATTATGATTAAAAACTAAAATACTTTCATTTATCTAATAGATTTTAAATATTAATATATGTATTGGTTACAAAATTTAATTTCTTTAATATGTAATTGATGCAAGCCGACAAATGATAGATTGAACAATTCGTTTTATTTTATTTTTAATCATGCTAATATGCAGGAAATAATATAGCTATTTTATTAATATGAATGATGTGATACTTTTTTTTATTCATAAAAATAGAATCAAACAAAGATGAGAGGTGAAGTATAATACAATTAAATATCAAATCTTGCTTATTCAATTTGATTGGCTATTAACATTTTATAAATATTCTTTTCTTTTTTTTGAAAATTAACTAACTTGTAGATATTTTTTTTTCATATTTGTATCTTTAATGATTTTATGTTGATTTTTCTTCAAATGATCTTTTTACAATGATATTTCATGTATTTTTTACAAATTATTTTTTACAAATTCTTAGTTATTTTTATAACCTTTTTATAAATGTACTTCTCTAATATTAGTATAGAGATATAAAACATTTAAAACAAGTACGCAAAATGTTAACGTTATAAAGTTTGTATTATGGGCCAGTAAAACCCAAAAGCATATAATTTGAAACATATATGCGATTACACGTTTTAGATGTTTCTTTCAGTGTGGGCCATAAAAATTGGTGATTTTTAAAAGTTGGAAGATACACAAGATATTTCTTTACCAACCACTGCACCGGGAAACCCAAAAAACTCCAATCATTTTTTTTTTTTGGGGTCAAAAAACTCCAATCAATTATAATAGTCTGTAAAGTGTGAGCTAAGTATGATATATTTAGTGTCTTGCTAGGGTTTATCACCTAAAAGGTCCTAAACATGTATATTAAATTAGTTATTATTTATCTAGAAACATATTTAATAACTAGCATTTACTTTACCTGCCATATTAACCTAGATAGCATGGAAGCTTCGTTTAACATCCGCTTCTCGAAAGTTTTTGGAATCTCTCACTTCCAAAAATACCCTTATAAAAACGCGTTGGAAGCTTGCGCTTCCGGTTAAATAACTATTATTTTTATATTTTTTATATTTGAAAAAATTAAGAACTAATATAGTAATTTTTTATTGTGCATATCATTTCGTCTTTCATCTATACATAATTTCACTTATAAAAAATATTTGAATCATATGTGAAATGTTGAAAGTGATTAATATGATTCGTTGAATAAGATTATTTCAAAAATTTTGAATACGGCTTTGTTTTTTTTTTTAAAACATAGAATTGTAAAGAATATGATGATTTCAAATTAAAATGATTTTAGTTAACTTGTGTAAAAATGAAACACTGAATTTATGTTATTCATAGAATTTTTTTAATATATTAAATGTTTAATTATATATCATATAAATGTATTGAATTTATGTTATTAATAATATTTTTTAATATTGCATAATGTTTAATTATATATATATATGTGTGTGTGTGTATGTGTGTATACGCTTCCAACACGTACCTGCTTCCTAATTTTTTCAAAAAATTCACTTCTACGCTTCCACTTTCGCATATCCGCTTATGATTCCATGCAACCTAGATATTAACATATGTTACAGCAAAAATGGGTAAAAATACCTTCACCTTTTTCTAAAAACATTAAAAAAACTTTCATTTTTAAATACTCACCTTTTAATAAATGATCAAATAAATCCTAAGTATTATAAAATAAATAAGTACATCATTATATTAAAATAAAAAATAAATAAATAAAATTTGGTTTATGATTTATTTTTCTAAATTTTATTTTGTGATTTATTTTTCTCAAAATTGAGTTTTTTAACAATAAAATTATTATACATTATCACATTCCGTATTTTGATTCGACTTTGTTCGAGTTTTTCCTTTTGAATAACTAACTAAAAGTAATTAATATTAATCACTTTTTGTATTATAAAGTTATTAAATATATTTTCATTTTATGTACTTAAATTTAAAATATTTTGGTGTGGAAATTTATGTATGTTAGTAATAAGAAAATTTTTTTTTGTTTATTCTCATGTTAATAAGTTTGTGTGACCAAACCAAATAAATATTTAGTAACATAAATTCATATTCGATTTAATAGAAAGATATATATATATATATCGTTTCTATATATTCATATTCTTATGAAATGAAATTTATTGAATATAAATTTTATTAATTTGAAGATAATATCAAAATGAATTTTCTCAATTATAGTTTTATCGAATATGAATTTTATGTTAATAAATATTTATTTGGTTTAGTCACATAAACTTATTAACATGAAAAAACAAAAAATTATATTCTTACAAAAGTACATAAATTTTCACACCAAAATATTTTTAATTTAAATACATATAATTAAGATTTATTTAAAATATTAAAAAAAACAATTAATATTAATTACTTTTAGCTAATTATTTAAAAGAAAAAAGTCGAACAAATTCGAATCAAAACACGGAATGTGTTAATCCATAGTAATATTTTAGTTTTAAAAACTCAATTTTGGGGAAAAAATCACAAACTCAAATTTAGAAAAATAAATCATAAACCAAATTTTATTCATTTATCTTTATTTTAATACAATTATGTACTAAGTTTTTTTTATAATACTTAGGGGGTTTTTACCATTTATTAAAAGGTGAGGGTTTAAAAATCCAAAAAAAATATGAATTGTTTTTTAATGTGTTTATAAAAGACCAGAGTTTGTTTTACCCATTTTACCAGTGATTCTAGAGCACTAAAGTCTTACGTGTAATTATTTGAGCTGTTTGTTTTTGATATAATTGTAAATAAAAATAGTATTTCTTTTTAACATCTGCTTAAGTGCTTAACTACTGAAATTTTGTACATTTATAGTTTAAAACACAGAGCTCTGAATTATACAGACATTACCATATATAAAGAGCACCATAAACCATAAATCTGGTCGAGAAACAGTTGGACTGTGAGAGAATCCACATCTTTGGGTTTATGGATGTGGAGGAAGCTGCTCAAATACATAGAATTTTCTAAATCATTTGTCAAAATGGAAGTCGGTAATGGCGCATCAACTCTATTCTAGTATGATCTATGGTCGCCTATTGGGAGGATAATTGATCAAACAGGGGAAAGAGGTTTCATCGATCTTGGCATTCACAGGTTTTCTACAGTGAAACAGGTTCTCCAAACTCATCGTAGAAAATAGCACAGGTCCGAAATTTTCAATAGAGTAGAAGAAGTGATTGAAACTCGAAAGAGAAAGCAGCTTACAAGTCGTGAAGATAAAGTCTTGTGGAAAAGTAAAGGTGATCAGTTTACCACGAAATTTGTTTCAAAACAGACATGGAACCTAATGAGAGAAGTCAGCCCTAGAAAAGGATGGTGGAAAGGAGTATGGTTCACTTATGCTACACCCAAATTTGTTTTTCATGCATGGTTGGCTACAAACAATCGACTATCAAGAGGGGATCGAATGTTACAATAGAATACAAGAGCAGAATGTTCATGTTTTTATGCCAAAATGCTATGTGGAGACTCGAAATCACCTCTACTTTAATTTTCATGCCAATTCTCAAAACAGATATGGTCTACACTTTCAAAGAATTTGCTACAGACGAGATACTCAAAAGAATGGGAACAAATTATGTTGTTGCTTGTGGATACATCGTTGGAGAAGATTCTTCTTTTTCTTTTACTATATGTTTTTCAGGCAACATTACATATTCTTTGGCGAGAAAGGAACAATAGGAGGCATGGAGAACCGCTACAAACTCTATTGCAAATTGCTCAAATCATTGACAAGCAGGTTCGAAACAGATTGTCTTCGATACGTGAGGAGGGAGATCAACAATATGAAAAAGGAATAGAAGCATGGTTTGCCGCAAGATAAAATCATCAAACTTCTCAAAGTTTTCTTATTATTTTGTTGAATAAATTCTGAAAGTTTCAAAATATAGTAGCATTTTGTTGTAAAAAAAAATTTTGGGATGAATAAATTTAACATTTAATTAAAAAAAAAAATATATAGGCGATGGAGTGTGTAACAGTTAAATCTGTGTTTTTCTTTGGTATGTCTAAGAGTGATTTCATTGGATCTCTCTCGATAAACTTCTCAAGAAATAGTTAATTTTGTGGTTCAAAAGGAATACTTCGTTTTCTATTTAAATTATTAAATTCCATATGTCATTAGAAAGTTCACAAAGATGAATACTATCCGTTTTTTTTAATGTAAATTTAATGTTTAGTTTTCTAATTTATCCATTTCAGTTAAATTTTTTTTTCACCAACCAAACATCCATTTCAGTTAAATTTATAAGATTGTAAATCTTCATTAAATTAACAAATTCTGTTAATAGAATGAAGTTATACTTGGTGTTGCAAATAACTTTTTAAAGCTTATGAAAATCCCAAAACATATATAGTAACATACAAATTACAACACAATAATGAACGGGAGGGAGTTTTTTTTTTTTGTTTGGTAAAGATATAGAGGTTGTTGTTTGGACTATAAATTATTGAGGGATTTGAAGGCTAAACAAGTTTACGATTTTATGTTTTTCCTTTTTGGTAAAAAATTTTTTTGTTCACTGTATTTTCCCCTATCATTTTTTCTTTTTTTCCAAACGTCTTGCTTAAAAGCAAGATTTGTGTTTTTGTCGTCTTTTGTTTTTGTGTTATGTATAATTTATCTAAATATTATAAATTTATCACCAAAATAAGATTAAAATTTGAAAATTTGACAAATATATTAGAATAATTAACAAATTAACTTGCAGATAGGGGAAATCAGTTATATAACCACATATAATTTAAGAGTTAACTTTTTGGTATTGATATTTAGAAAATTGAGTAAGTAGAAACGATCGAGAAAAAATGTTTATCCATAATAAACTTTTTTGTTGGGTATATTACAAAGGTATGTTATGGTCGGAGAAGACTTTGCTGATACTTGGATCATTCTGCCGGCAACTCTGGTCAATCAGTTATTGGTCTAAACATGATTACATTACTTTAAATTTAGGGTAATAGCACTGCACAATGAGCCAAAAAGTAAATTTAATAAATAAAATAACTATGAGCTACAGTATCTTGTATGTGAGCCAAAATAAAATGATATTTGAATCATTTGTCATATTTCATGTCATTTAGCTATATTTCATGTTATTTTAAAAAAAACGTTGTTATTTCCGTTTTTCTTATTTTTAGAGTTCTTTTGAATTTTTCTGTTTTTGTCAGCATTTTTTTATTATGAAATAACCTATTTTCAATATGTCACAATAAATTTAAATAAGCACACGTTATTATTTTTGTTTGCATTTAATTTAAAATAAAACACTGTTATTTGTATATGTCATATTTTTTTCAAAAATTCAAGATGTCAGTTAAGTTATTTCGATTTATTTCTTCTCATTTCACCAGACTTATCTTTTTTTTCCTGAAAATATTGTTCTATTTTATTTCAAATTTTAGGTTATTTTATAGCATCACGCTAATTTTTCTTTATCCCAGTAATCTATCATAATATCAAGTTATTTTAATATAATACGTGATATTTTTCTAAATTACCCTATCTACCTATTTCTCCTTACCAATTTCCCAAGGCATTTTTGTTTTTTCACTCCCTAAAAAATGTTAGTTACTAACTTTTTCTAGCACAAGGCTATTTTCTGAAAAAATTTTGGGTCAAAGGTCATCTAGCAAATTGACCTTTAAATTTAACACGTTTTATATTGTTTAATACTTAGTCTAATAAACCTGGTAAATTTTACTAACCATATAAATAAATACGAATGAGTTAAACATGATCTATATTATGATGTATTGATAAAAATAATTACAATGATATATTTCTTGTTAACATGATATATATTAGGATATATTGATAAACTTAGTTATAGTGGTATATTTTTGTTAACGTGTTAAAAATATTTGTTGTATCATGCAAACATATAGATTACCTATTAATTTTTGATTGTATAATAGAAAATATAGGTTAGAATAATGAATCGTACCTAATAAAATTTTAATAACTTATTAGTTAACTGGGCTATTTTTAGTTTAGAATTCTATTTCACATATTAAAATAGTATTAAATATTTATAAGAGTTTACAAAAGTATCATAATTTTTAGTATTTTATAGATTAAAATAGTGTTAACTAAAAAAAATAGATTATAAAAATAGCATTAAACTATATTTTTGTAGTTTTAAGAAAATAGTATAAAATTATTTTTATAGATTGTGAAATAATAGTATTAATTTCTCTAATTTAGTATTAAATTTTAATTACATGTTGTAATTTTATTATGAAAATATATAAAACAATTTTTTTATCTTATGCCTCTAAAACTTTAGGCACGGCTCTGAGTACGTTGAGAATCTTATCTCATTCCCTAAACTGGAGTTTGGCAACTTGAAACTAATACATGAGTACTTTCTCACCCTCATCAAACTAGTTATGAATCCATAGACACAACATTGTATATATTCTATGTTGTACTTCATGTAGCCATGTTGAAACTATATATGGAAAACTGAAAACATGTTTTCAAAAATAGTACATATTGGTTTGTCCCTAACGTTATACACCTAAAGTGTATAAAAGCCGACTCGGTCCAAAGTATTATGCTTTTAAAAAACAAGACAAATTTTGGACCATGAAAAACCAACTATGCCAAAATTATACTAGAACACATATATATCATATATGACCTCTTAGAACACTTCCATTGGATAGATACCCAAATGGGTTTCTTAAAAATAAAATAAAAATATATTTTGTATAAGTTAATTATTTAATTAAATTTTTTTTGTTGAAAAAGTTTTAACCAATACACAAATGATAAGTGTAGAGACCATGTCTAATGAATCTCTCAATCGAAAGACTTTTCTACTCTCTCTCTTTTTCATTTTAATCTTTTTCCTTATTTTAGTAAAGGATCTCTAAAGTGAGAGATATCTAATGATAATGATAATGCTCTTAGTTTGTCTCGCTAGATATTTTTATAGAATAGTTTTATGGTTTTTTTGTGATTTAGGTATTTTTAAGTTTTTATTTGTGATTTAGGTAGTTTTAATTTGAGAAATTAGTAGTTTTTAAAAGATAATAGGAGGTATTATATTTAAAAAGTACCATAAGACCATCAGCATCAGAGACACAATGTCTCTAGGAAGACATTGTCTCTCCCAAAAGATGGCCACGTGTCGCAACGTGATTCGTTGCGACAAAAAAAATCAATTTTTTTTTTTTTTTAATTGGGGGAAGTGGCAGGCTCCATATCAGAAAACATGATTCTGGGTCTGCAATGCAGATGCTCTAAAAACTACGCATTTCTCAAATAAAAACTTAAAACTACTTAAATCACAAATAAAAACTTAAAAACTATCCAATTTTCTCTAGTTTTATTTATAGGTTATTCTATTTTTGTGTGCCCCATCACATCACCTGGCACTTAATAGAAGGACCATTTGTTGATATATAATACTCTGTGAAAGAATCTAAATTTGGATAAATGTCAACGATTGCATGACTTCAGGGTCGGACTAGAAAAACTTCTCACATCGTAACATTCCTACTCATTGCAAGGATTCAAACCAGGCTCTAACCAGGTTAGGATTCTGTTTTGTATGAGTAGCTATGCTTTCTCAAATATAATCTTAAAAGTTAAAGTGGATCATAATAATATCCGTTGATTGGTTTATTGACGTGTCCCACTTATATGTTTCTTAAGATTTTATTTTCCTTCGTTGAAAACTGGAACAAGTGAAATGACTCATTTCTTATTATTTTCCTTTTTGTAAAGATTTCTTATTACTTGCAGCAGAAATAGTAGTAATTTTACTTTATGCTTTCTACACGTTCTCGAAAAGCCAAGTGTAACTGAGTGGACATAGAGTCAGAATTTCATGGAAATATTCAATGAAGATTATGAAATTACCACACACACAAAAAAACCTACTAAAAGAGAAATAGCCAATTGAAAATAGATAAACATGCAGAAAAATTAGAGATTGGTCGTGGACTATGGGTCCCGTACGCACTCTAAGACCCTACTTTTGATTGATTTTTGTACTTTAAGACCTTTGATTGGATAGGCCACCAAAGAAAGGGTACAAACTTTAGTTTTGTTTCTTTTGTATGTGCCAATCTTTATAAATAAATAAAAAAACTTTCATTAGAAAAATATATTGTTGGGTACAGCGATATACAGAATATCTACAAAAATAGACAGTTTTTTTCAAAAAAACAATGTATTTATCTAATGAAAGGTTTTTATTTATATACAGGAGTAGGATTGACATAAAAAATAGACAAGGTTTTATTTTTATTTTCCACTAGAAATATATATTAACTAAAGATCTGTTGTTTAGAGTAAAAGATTCTCTTAAAATATATAAGGATAATTTACATGTTTTCGTAAAAAAAAACATCTAAAGGTTTTTAGTAAAACCTTGTCTATTTAAAAAAATAAAAAATAATAATAATAATAATAATAATAATAATAATAATAATAATTTAGATCTTTTTGATTTGAGTATTAGAAAGGAAATTTTAGTTTTCTTAACACCAAAAGCACTCGATCGATTATCGTTTATCAATGCTTTTTTATTGTTTTTAAATCCATGTTATTCGAGTGGCATTGAAGTAAATATCTCTGGTCTCAGTTTCTCGAAATAAATAATTAAAAAAGAAAAGAAATGGTATATATAAAGACAAGAAGTAGAAAGACAAAGAGTTCCTCACCATTTTTAGCCATGGAAGTTTAATCAAGATCTCCCTAAGTTTGGATCAAACTCAAAAGCTTTATAAGGGAGAGATTGAGCTGAGCTTGAAGCTTCCATGGAAGCGTCTAGGTGGACCAGAGGGTTTCATCAAGTAGCTTAGAAATACACTGTTCACTTCCTGCAATTAATGTAACCGGTGATTGTGATGATTCTTCAAACCGTTTCCGGTTAAAGGCAGTGGGGTTGAACCGGCAAGTCATGGAATGGCGGATGGGCTCGATCGTCTTCGAACCTACCAAGGTGTTTGTTATATTGGCTCCTTCTCTACTATCTAGGGTTTTTTTTTTTCTCTTTGAATTTTTCCATTAATGTTCTTGTTTTTTTCTTTTCTTTTTTGATTAAAGGATTAATGTTCTTGTTGTTTTGTTGATTCGGTTTGTGTTTATTTATGTAATATAAGGATCTTTGAAATTGTTGAAAGTTTAAACGGTGTTTATGTTCCTCTTTGATTCATGAATCTGATAATTGTCACAAATATCATTTTAAATTAATTAAAAGTCTTGTTTTTTTTTGCTAAAATTATTAACTGAAGTCTCAATAATATTGCGGTAAATTTGTCAAGTTTTTAAAGGTTTTTTAGAGTTGATGTACAATACTCAGGATTCTTTTTGGTATTACCAATTTTGAAGAATAAAATTGTGTATTGGTGTTCAATTTTTATTATTGTAAACTGATTTGTATTGGTGTTCGTAGTTTTGATCATCGATATAGTTAATATATATTTCTAGTGAACAAAAAGAATTAATGATAAAGTTACGGTTTAACGAGTGGATTACAAAAAAAATATTAACTAAAACCATCGACATTACGGAAAAGAATGTGAAGAAATTAACAAAGGATATGTGGCAACATGAAAGTATATATAAATCATATATTCAGCTGTGGTTTTACTTATCTCATTTGCCATAACTGCTACTCTCGCTAAAGCATTTTGACCTCCTCAACCACATCATCATCCACCCACTTAAACAAATGACCATAATGCATAACATAATAACACATTGTTAACTTACATTGCTTGAAATTTATACATAAACAATATTCATTCTTACAATCAACCAAACAAACAAACCAAACAAACATTCAAACTTGAATTTTAACATGGTTTGATTGAATTTTCAACAAAAACAACATTCTTACTTACATCCATTTTTGTTGTCCACGAAGTCGCATCTCGTTTGCTAATACACCGGAAGAACAATCGTCATGGGTTATCTTGAGTCTTAGCGGTGAAGATCGTGACATCTAAGTCACACACACACTTCGACGAGATACCACGGTCTCCAAAGACACCTGATGTCACAGAGCTTGAACTCATCGGTATGGAGAATACCCACGAAAACAAGAAAAAATCGAGACTAGATTTCAAAATAGATTTTTTTGTGGGATTTTTAAAATTAGGGATTTCGAAATTGATTTTGGAGATTTTTGTTTCTGTTGAATTCTTTAAAATGACGTCATTCTATTAATAACGATATGGTGTCGTTTACGTCTAACAGACATGCTAAACAGTAAGTTAATTAACCCCGTAAATGGGTTATGTTAGTGGAGTTAACGTTGTGCCTTATATTGCCGAGTTAATGAAAGTTTGGTATTTAATTCTAAAGTTAACAATAAGTTTAAGATTTAAAAGATATTTTGAAAGTTTATGCCTTTGTCGTATACTTTTGAAAGTTCATATTTTTTTCGACATTTTCTCTCAAATTTAATGATAAAGTTACTAATTTTTTCTCACCTATTATTATAATATCTTCCCTCTATTTTAAAAAAATGAACACTATGAAAATTTTACAAATAATAATCTTGTGGTTCCAAAACATTTTGAATTTTATAGACTGATTATATACTTCATACATGGTTCATTTATGCAATAGTAATAGTTAGCCGATCCCGGGAAGAATTTAACATGTTCAGATTCTCGACTTTGGTTAATACTCCCTCCGTTTCATAATAGATGATGTTTTATCTACTTTATCTTGTTTCAGAAAGTTTGATGTTTTAATCTATTTACTTTATTTTTATTGATAAATTGTAAATATCAAGATGTAATGATTGAAAAGAATTATGTTACTATTGGTTTATAATTATTACAATAATTTTTGGTAAAAGAAAATAATATATATTAAAAAAGTAATAATTATTTTCTTAATTTGTGTAAAATATCTTTAACATCATGTATTGTGAAACAGAGGGAGTAACAAACATTAGTGCAGTGAGGAACTTCGTGGAACATGTGTTGAAAAACAAGACGTGGAACCCACTGTATTATTATGCTTCCGTGTACAAGATATTTAAGTTATAGAACAACGCAGACGCGTAATGTTAATTTGAATTATCTTTTTATACGGGTTTATGCGAAGTTTTAATTAAGTCTATGTTCCATTAAATTTTAGTTTCAGTGTATAACTACACTATGATACCATAACAGAGTAAATACTAAATACCTACCAAATTTAAAAGGTCCAGCCCGCAACATAAGCGGATAACCAACCGTTTAAGGTCACCAAAATATTTTATATTTTTAGGTCACAAAATTTATATTTTTAGGATATATATATATAGTACATGTTAAAATTTTTGTTTTTAACTAAATAATTTTTGTTTTTATAAAATATTTCATACAATTTTAAAGCTAATATTGGTTAAAATTTTATATGATGAATATGTAAAAGGCCACAGTTTTTTTTTCTGCTTCGCGCCATCATTTTTGTTGGACCTACTCTAAAATTCAAGTTAAATTTTCGTCATCATTCCCACGAAAACTTAAGTTCAGTGTATAACTAGACTATGAAATTAAAACAATGTTAAAGTGAATGTATCGTCATGGCCGGTTCTGAAGATTCAGGAGTCCGAAATAAAACAAAAATTAAAACCCTTACAAATGTAATTAAACATAAATATATATTAGTTGGAGAAGAAGGGGAAGTATGAAAAAAAAGGACAAGAAGGGGAAGTATGGATAAAAAAAAGAGATTTTTTGAAAAATACCCTATTTATGTTTAGAAATTTGAAAAGTACCCTATATTTTGAGTTTTTTTAAAATAATACTTGCTTGTCTTTATTTAAGTTGATATTTTTAATAATTAGTGTTAAAAGTTGCAAATAAGTTATTAAAATTAATTAATTATTGTTTGAGAATAAGTATGGTTAGTCTTGTTGCATATAAATACAATAACAGATGTTGGTCAAAGACTCAAGAGATTGGATTAGTAAAATAGAATTGCTCAACGATTTTAGGAGGAAATCACATATTTAGACTTTTAAAATGTTTTAGTAAAATCTCATTTGTTCCTTACTTCCTTATTATATTATCATCAATTTAGTCCTAAGTCTAAACCATAATATATTGGTTCAATTTACTGAAAAATGGTCATGTGCTATCACACAAGATTTTTTGATCTTTAAATAATGTGTTTTGTTCTTACTGATATTTTAATTTTGATTGGTTTAATTATCAAAATATGGCATATTTGAAATTATTAGAATCTATCATAATATTAATTATTTGCAAAAACCATTTAAAAATGATCAACACTAAATTTTGTATAAATAAAATATTTATTTTATCATCAAAAATGAATTGATTTTATTGTAAATTATTATTAAGTTTTCTTGAAAGTGTTTTAGAAAGCTAATACTTTGAAAATAGTTTTATATTTTAAAAAGAAAGAGGGTAGTTTTCAAATTTGTAAACATAAGTAGGGTATTTTCCCAAATTTTGCTTCTAATTAGATTTTAAATATTTTGCTTCTACATCATCATATTTCCTTCTTTATCTTAAAATATACACTTAATTTATTTTCTTATAGAGAATATATAGATATATATCAATAATAATGTATATATACAAAAACAAAATAAAAATAAGAGCCCCCACAAAAATGGGGTTCTAGACGAATGCTTCGTCTTACTATGCTCGGATACGGCCATGCGTACCATTTCAAATCAAACTACGTTCAGATCTCTTTGAATCGGTCTCTTTCCGATATTGTCTTTTTTTTTGTCAATAACTTTTCAATATTGTCTTTGTCTTTTTCTTTCGCTTTAACCTACGTTATTTGTATGTTTTCTTTTCCTTTTAATCGTGTTTTTGTTTTCTTGAAACATTCGAGTGAAAAAGAGTGTTTAGTATAAGAAATTGAGTTTTGGTTATAATCTCTTAACATCAGATTATCTGTTAATTATAATTTGAATCTCGAAGATTATTGCAAATAGGATGAAAGATATTCCCACCCAACTCATTTAACTTAACCAATCGGCTTTTGTGAAGGACAGATTATTAATCGAAAATTTGTTGCTGGCGACGGAGTTGGTGAAAGATTATCATAAAAACTCGGTCTCATCTCGCTGTGCTATAAAGATCGACTTATCAAAAGCTTTTGATTCAGTCCAATGGTATTTCATGTTTAATACTCTCAAAGCTATAAATTTTAGAGATAAATTCATCCATTGGATTTCGCTATGTGTTACAACTGCCTCCTTCTCAGTTCGAGTAAATGGAGAGCTCGCGGGATTCTTCCAAAGTAAGTGAGGGTTAAGACAAGGTTGCTCTTTGTCCCCATATTTATTTTTTATTGCCATGAATGTGCTATCAAAGTTGTTGGATAAAGCAGCGAGTGCTAGACAGACTGGTTATCACCAGAAATGCAAAAATATTGGTCTTAAATATCATGGTATTCACTGACGGCAAGGTTCGGTCTGTTGAGGGGATAGTAAAAGTGTTTGAAGATTTTGGGGGTTGAGAATAAGTTTGGAAAAATCCACCATTTATATAGCGAGTGTTTCAGCAAATATTCGAGATGAGATTAGTACGAGGTTCTCCTTTTCTTTGGGTCAGTTACCGGTAAGATATTTAGGACTCCCTTTACTAACTCGGAGGATGACGGCTTCTGATTTTCTTCCTCTTATAGAAAAAATCCGCAACCGTATCACTTCTTGGTATGTTCGACTTTTATCGATTGCGGGAAGGCTACAGGTTATAAACTCTATGTTAATGAGCATATCAAACTTCTGTTTATCTGCATTTCGGCTTCCTAAAGCTTGTATTCTTGAAACCCAAAAAATTATGCTCCTCTTTTCTTTGGTCTGGTCTAGCATTGAATCCAAATAAAACAAAGGAGGCATGGGATATTGTATGTAAACCAAAGCAAGAAGGAGGTATGGGGCTGCGTCCTTTATCAGAGATCAATATGGTTTATTGTCTCAAGCTTATTTGGAGGGTTGTCTCTTCTCAATCTTCATTGTGGGTTAAGTGGGTCCAAACTTATTTGATTCAAAAGGATACTTTCTGGTCTATACGAGAGAACACTAATATGGGTTCTTGGATGTGGAGAAAAATACCAAAAACTCGAGCTCTAGCTCGAAGTCTACATAAGGTTGATGTTCGAAATGGAGAAAAAAGTTCTTTCTTGTTTGATACATGGTCGGACATGGGTTATTTATATGATACACTTGGTTCGCGAGGTGTTGTTGATATGAGAATTCCATTGAATGCATCTGTTGCTTCAGCTTGGTTAATCAGAAGATGTCGCTGATACAGAACCGAGAGTTTAAGACAAATTGAAACGGAGCTTGAATCACATAGGCTTCGATCAGATCCTGGAGCATTCGATGTCTCTCTTTGGCGTAGCAAAGATGATAAATTCAAATCAACATTCAGCTAGAAAAACATGTGGTTTCTGATACGTGAACCAGGTCCATCTGTTACTTGGCACACCGGTACTTGGTTCACACATTCAACTCCGAAATTTGCAATTTTTGTGTGGCTAGCGATTCACAACCTTTTAACAACCGGAGATTGTATGTCTCATTGGAATGTGGGAGCAAATTCCTCATGTATTTTTTGTAGAGATCCAATGGAAACACATCAGCACTTGTTTTTCTCTTGTGCTTATTTAACAAAAGTCTAGAAGTCATTAGCTCAAGGCCTATTGAAAGCTTGGTTCACAACAGATTGGAACCAGCTGCCCCTTCTCATTTCAGATAAAATACTTGATAGAAGTACTCTGTTTCTAACTCGTTATGCTTTTCAATCCACTATCTATTTCCTATGGAGAGAGAGAAATGCCCGTCGTCACGGTGAAATACCGATTATACCAACAGTCCTCATCAAACACATCGAGAAACAGATCCGAAACATATATTCTACGTTATGTGATCACAAACTAATTAGATCTCTCCAGCTCTGGTTCTCTTCAAGAAGCTCTTGAGTTTTCATCTTTTTCGTGTGTTCTGTTCTAATCCACTCAAAACTACGATGCATTTGATGTAAAAAACGATTTTTTTGGGGTTTGAATATAATTTTACAAAAAAAAGATTGGATGGAAATTGTTAGCAATTAACGATGGTGGAGCTGTAATCTGAATTTCAAGTTTGGTAAGGATTTACACTATCATAGTTTTACAGTGTAACTAGAGTCTGTACCCGCGGTACACCGCAGGTCAATATTTTCTTTATTATTATAACAAATATTTATATTTTACAGTTTAATATTGTGTGTTCAATTTTTAAGATAATTTATAATTTTTAGATTTTGTTCGTTTAGTTTTTATATCTAATTTTCTTTTAGATATGTAATTTCAACTTCATTAAATTATAAAATGTTAGTGTTGTTGGTTGTTTGACGTATATACTCATTTTAATCTTTTATGCATGTCAATGTTTTCTTAAACATTGTAACAAATATTTATATTTTACAGTATAATATTTTGTGTACAGTTTTACAGATAATTTTTAGATTTTTAGATTTTTTTGTTTAGTTTTTATAATTAGTTTATTTTTAATATATGTAATTTTAACTTCATTAAATTAGTAAGTGCTAGTGTTGTTGATTTTTTAATGAATATACCTATTTTTAAATTTTATAAATCGTTCTTATGTCGAAGTCTGCCCTGTTACATCCAACGGGTTAGCATACCGATCCGCGGTTTAAATTTTTATAATTTAAATAATTTATAGAATTTAAATATTTTATAGAATTTAAATTAAAAACTTTTTAAAAGAAATATTTTTAATATTCTCTTTTTGTAAATATTCTAAGTTTATATATATAAACTCTTTAATTTTTTTAATATATCACATATTATATTTCATCAACTATATACAATTATTAATATATACATATATATATATATATCACTAATTTATTTTATTAAAAATTGGTACTTTGGAGATTGATATGCCAATTCACGGACAAAGCCTGCTAAATCCGCGGTCCACTATTGGGTTATCCATATTATCCGTTTTTAATGGACATAACATAATTTTACACTATGATGGATCTACTTTGACCAAACCCGTGGTTTTACATGCCTTATTGATACTGATATGAGACGTTGAACACTGACTTTTTTTCTTATTGATTGAGTAATATATGTTTATTTTTAAAACCTATCTTATTTGAAATCTCTAGAAAATATAAAATTTGTTACTTATAAACTTTCCTTCAAAAAAAGCATATATAATTTTTTCGCCTAAAATGTATTTGAATGAAAACATATGTTGAAATTTTTTTTTTATGAATTATATGCATTATATAATAATTTTAAAATAAGATCAAAGAAAAGTAAAATGAGAATCATTATTTTTTTAATATATTGATTTAAATTAGGTAGATTGATTTTTGGTGATTTAAAATCAATGATAGTTTCCATAATATTGCTAATTTAATCTCTTTGGATTTCTGATTTGTTATTTAATTTAGTAGGTGTGTTTGGAAACAGGTTTAGTAATAATAGTACTAGATTTGTGCCCGCATGTCAATTATTTTGATATAAATTTAGATATGTAATTTCAACTTCATGTTAGTGTTGTTGGTTGTTTGACGTATATACTTATTTTAATCTTTTGTGCATGTCAATGTTTTCTTA
Organism: Cardamine occulta; assembly: GCA_028015245.1. Lineage (NCBI taxonomy): Eukaryota > Viridiplantae > Streptophyta > Magnoliopsida > Brassicales > Brassicaceae > Cardamine > Cardamine occulta. The sequence continues at coordinate 3,953,235 of CM051390.1, forward strand.
AACATTGTAACAAATATTTATATTTTACAATTTAATATTTTGTGTACAGTTTTGCAGATAAGTTTTAGATTTTTTGTTTAATTTTTATAATTAATTTTATTTTATTATATGTAATTTTAACTTTATTAAATTATTAAGTGCTAGTGTGTTGATTTTTTAACGCATATACCTATTTTAATATTTTATAAATTGTTCTTATGTCAAAGTCTGTCCTGTTACATCCAACGGATTAGCATACCGGCCTGCGGTTTTAATTTTTATAATTTTAAATAATTTAAATATTTTATAGAATTTAAATTAACAACTTCTTAAAATAAATATTTTAAAAATTTTCTTTTTTGTAAATATTCCAAGTTTATATATATAAACTCTTTAATTTTTTTAATATATCACATATTATATTTTATCAACTATATACAATTATTAATATATACATATATATATCACTTATTTATTTTTATTAAAAATTGGTACTTTGGGGATCGATCTGCCAATTCGCAGACAAAGTCTGCTAAATCTGCGGTCTACTATTGGGTCATCTATATATATATAAATTATATTTTTGGGTTTTTTAATGTTTATAAATATTAAATTAATTGAAATTAAAAAAAGTCCTAACTAAATGAAAACCAATACAATTGTTAATCTTAATTATAATTAATTTTCTTGCCAAAACTAATCTAGTTTCTGCAAAAAAAAAACTTGACTCTGATATATTTATAACAAATTGCAAATTCGTAATTTTCTGTCAAAATAAATACTTAGAAATTTTTTTGCAAAAAACGGATATGTAATTTTCTAAAAAAAAATAAATTTGAATCACAACATATGTAGAAAAAAAACTTTTATTAATTAAATGCATTATGTAATAATTCAAAATAATTTGAAAATAAAATCAAATAAAAGTGAAATATGAATCATAATTATTTTTCTAATACATTGATTTAAATTAGGTAAATAGATTTTGGATAAATTAAAATTAATCTTAGTTTCCATAATATTGTTGTTTTAATCTATTTGGATACACATATAACATTAATCATGTTTTATTTATTTTAGTATTAGTGTTTGGAAATACTCCTTTAAATTATCTCTTTTTTAATAGTGTAGTAAAAAATTACATACGGTAACTAAAAGTTTTGTTAAATACATACTTAACTCAAATTTTGCGGAAGACTACATCCGTCTATCTTTTCATAATAAAAAAACTGGTGGAAACATTACGTGAGAAGGGAGTTATTCAAATCATTTGGCTTGTAAAAACAGAAAAACTAAACAATTGTCAGAAGTGGGGTTTGAACCCACGCCCTCTCCCACTAATCTGATCATAGGTGAAATCCAATCCCTTCGCTTCGTTGCTCTTATGGCTTAAGATACGTATCTATAATTAATAAACATATCAAATCAAAAAGAAAATGTTATCTTCATCCTCAAAGTATACAACAGACAGAGATCTTATGCCATTTAGATATAGAGCAAGAGAATCGACTACCATTTTTGTTCTTATGCCACAACACCAAAATCACAAAAAAAACCATTTCACAACACAACCCACATATTAAAAACCAGAGCATTGTGCAAATCGCACTCAAAAGAAAACCCAAAAAAACTCTAATCCTTCTTGTTCTTCAAAGGTCCCCTTGGGATTTTGCTCAATACTTTTGCGTCCAACACAGCGTATTGTTTCTTCAACTCAGCCATTGCTTTCTCACCATATGGGTCTATTTTGTCCTCGTACTTGTCGTAGAGCAGAGGAACAGTGAAGAGCAGAACCACAGCTGAAATCAATCAAGAACCATTTTCATTCATCAACACTGTTGGAATAATAGAGAAGGAAGAAGCAAAAAATACTTATAGCAACAGTAAGTGTTTACCTATGTATGCCAATGTCAAGAAACTACAGCATCCACCCAAGATTGATAGAACCCACAATCCCATGATAGCCTAAAACGATCAAATTAGTAACAATTATTGTCAAGCTTAAAGAAGATAAACTCATAGAGGAGAAATTCTGCTTAGTTAACACATACAGAGAGAAATTTCTTGAGATCTCTTCCAGACGCAATCTCACGAAGAGAAGAGAACCCACGGTTGATTTCGATTCTGAGCCCAGAAACAAGCTGAAGAAGAGGTTCTTCAGGGATATGAACATCAGGAATCTTTGGCGGTGACCTGTAAGATAATAATGAATAGGTTCAGATAAAGCTTTATCTGTGATATGAAGCAAGCAACTTTTCATTAGATTAGAAATCACAACTTACTTATGAATGAACATGGTGGCATTAGACCATAGAAACAACACAGCAAGAGCAACGATCATAACGTGACATAGCAGAGTAAGAAGATGATACTCCATTAATTCAAAGAGAACCCAAGCTACTGTAGCACCACCAAGTACACCACCTGAGATCTTCTTGTTCTTCCACATAAATATATCAGCCGCTGCAATGAACAAGAATCATTAAGTATCTCTACCAAATCATAAATCATTACTAATCAGAATCTCAGAAGATCATTAACACAGTTCCATAAAAAGAACAACGATAAATTCCAATACTCAAACTAGTCATTCAGAAATTGAAATCAACCATTTTCTTAACCGTTCCCTAAAACGAAGCATCTAAAAGAAACTAAAACAGATCAAGCAACCGCAAACGAATTCGTAAAAAAAAAAATGAGGAAGATGAAACGAGATCGGGGTAAAACGTACGTTTTCCGCCGCCGAGAACCTTATGCACAGGCCTTTCTCTGCCGAACAAACGGTAAACCTTTGATTTCAGAGACGATGGAGATGAGGACGATTTCTTCTTCTCGTTCTCGTCATCTGATGATGATGATGATGACGAAGACGAGTCATCTTTGTGATGGATCTTCTCCGATATCTTGTCCGTCAATGATTCCCTCTCTACAACTTCAACCGCCGGGTCCAATTTAGGTGATTCTTCATGCTTATGTTCATCCGCCATTGTTTCCGATCGAAGCTTCCGATTTCCAGAGAAGGAGAACAATCAAATCAACCAACAACAAGTAATTTATTTCTTCTAGCGCTTTCTTTACACCTCTGAAGAGAAAGCCTATAAAATCTCGAAGGAAGCCTATAAAATATAAGGACGAAATTTAAACTCGATCTGAGCCGTTGAATTGACGTTTTTGATCTGAACCGTTGGTTGCTTCGGATCCAGACCTGCCTTTAGAGCGACACTTAAACCATTTCGTATTTTTCTATAGGACCAAGAATTTGACGCCGTCATATTGTAGGCACGTTTATTTAACGGCTAAGTCATCAAATACTTTCAAAATCTCTGGTTTATTGTGAACCGTTCACGTGTCTCGCGGCTGGATCATGATACAAAGGGACCACAGATCTTGTAACACGTGGTAGAATAAGAGCCATGCACTTTGGTGAATCATGCTCTTTTGGCCTACGTCATTAGACAATGATAAATAAATTATTATATCTTGACAACAAATTAAAAAGTATTATATCAGAGAGAAGTAGGAACCGTCTTATTTTTTTGATTAAAAAAAAGTTAAAAGAGTGCTTTTAAAAAGAAAGTTCTAGAAAGTGAAATTTGACAGCGAGGTGTAATTTGACAGATCATTATCTCGAGTTGAAATATGAGCTATATGGGTCCAATGAGCTAAACAATGACAAAGCCCAGCTTATAACCGACATCAATATAATCAAAACCGGAACCATAACCGTAAACTGGCCTATAACCGACAATGATAATAATTTTCGATTTGGGGATACTAAAGAAAAAAAGAATTACCTTCTAGTATTTTGAAGACTAATTGGTAAGGTAGAAGCAAAGAGATTCTCCATTGATTAATCAACAGATTCTTCTGAATAATGAGAAGTAAAAATATAAATTTAAACTTGTGAGCCAGCATAATGGATGAAGCAATAAAATGATATCAGCAAAAAAAAAAAGTAATTGTAAACAAAAATACTTTGATTAAAGGATTGGTGATGAATTTGTAGTGGGAGTTATTGAAGAAGACTTTGTTTCTGGACCATTTTACCCTTTAACATTTTTTGCTCTTTCTTACAAATCAAGACCGGTTTAGTATATAATGAGGTTAATTTGGTCATTTGCAAATGAAGAGAACCTCTTAAAGGAATATCCATCCGATGCTTACATAGTTGAATTGATTGATCAGCATTTTTCTCTCAATTCTCTATCAATTTCAAGTTGAAAATAAAATGAGCCGAACTAATTATTGGCCCATAATCATAAAAGAGCTCAAAGACCGGCCCAATAAAGCGCTTCATTCAATTTTCGTATGGTATGAATTTATTGTAGGTATGAAAAAACCGATTTCCCTGTTTTTAGCTTGAAGATGACGAAAAATCACATTGAACCAAATGCAGAAAGATAATTAATCGAAATATCGAAATTTTACAACAACAAAAATCATTCGTAAATCATCTGACTTTGTGCGGACTTATCATTTTTACTCTTTTTTTTACAAAGCTTTAACAGTGATTTTTAATATGTTTTTGGCAGTCCTACTCTAAGATGAAATGGTTTCAAAGTTAGTATTTGTGATACACAAAAGGGAAACAGAAACAACAAGAAGGGTATTGACATGAAAGACGATTTTGCATATATATATATATATATATATATATATAATTAATTCGATTCATTAAAAAAAAAAAAAACAATCGTGATTTTCACCGTTAGAAGTGTTCTTTGTGAAACTCGAACCTTGAAGATCCCGTCTGGTTAAATTCGTGGCATAATCTTGAAAGTTCCTTTCCCAAACTCGGTACTCCACAATAGAACACTCCTGATTTTTTCAAAAACATTTTTCAGTCGAGGCAAATACGAACCATGATCGATAGTAAACAAATTCTTTGAACTGAAATTTTATATATATACCAATTATTGCGTTCTTATGTTTGGTACTAATCTTTGATAAAACCTCCTTCCATTTTGGCCTCCCAAAATGTGTCCGTACCTAAAATATGTCCAAAAATCAGAAACCGAGTGTTGTAAAAGATAAAAGTAATGTAATCGTTAAAGATCATTTACCTTGGTTCCAGAAAAAATGTCAACGCCATTTTTGGCGTGGTTTAGCGTTTGTATCATTGTGAGAAGAGTGGATCGAGCATCTCCTTCTTCGTACACACTAGTCAAGTAGTTGTGCATCTCAATAACACCCTTTTAATTTGTATTCAACACAAATATGTAAGTACTTAACTTGGAAATTAATATAAAATCGAGGCAGAAGATGAATACC
>CM051390.1:4558584-4883584 GCA_028015245.1 Cardamine occulta
GTGGAATCAATAACATTCGTTATGTATAATCAAAGAAAAGTAATTACTCATTGATCTATTAATGACTGCAATTTCAACCGTGATTGGCTACTGTCAATATGTTAAATGGTAAGAATATATGTTGTTTTTTATCAAAAAAAAAAATATATATATATATATATATATGTTGCTTCATGGAGGACTAGTTTATGTTTCGTTTCCAGACTTCCCATTATTTAAAAAGCCAAATACAAGTTAATAAAATTCTCTTTTTTTGGATTTTGAGTATTATTTTTGTCTAAGTTGGGTTATTTTTTGGGACATCCTCTAATTGAAAATTTAAAGCTTATTGGTTTTCTATAATATGGATTATAAACAACACCCACAATAGATATTATGCAGTAATGTTGATTCAAAATAAAACACAGAGATTATGCAATAATTTCAATTATTCAATTAAATTTCTTAGTACAATTTATTCTGCAAAGGATTTTTGTATGCATAGACATTAAATAATAAAAATATGCCATTATTGTATGACATGCGCATTGAATTATACCTCATTCGTCTAACTTCTATAATAAACTAATCATAGAAGTTGGTGTTTTCGATTGCACAACATCAAAGATGAATTTTTCTGTATCTAAAACAGTGAAAGACATTTGGAAAAAGAGAACAGTAAAAGACAAATTAAACCCATTAAATTGATTTCTGATCACCCTAGATTATATATATATATTCTATATAGCTATTGATGACATAAATTTCTATAGTTTCGGCTAACGATTACTATAATTGTCATCAATAATGGCAGGAACTGGCAAGTGGTCGTGGTCGGCGAAGATACTGGTTTAAACTAATGGACAAGTCAAATAATAGGATTCCGATGATCTGAGCTTTAACAAAAAAAATTGTTTACCATATGAAAATTTTAAAAATTGTACTTTTAGTAGCTTCATTTAAAATAAATTTATTTTGAACGTTGGTAAACAGCCTAGTATTTATTAAAACTAAAATTTCTTAATCTTTTAGCTAGCCTAAACGAAAAGAAATGATTACCATCTAATATTTATAATTTTTTTCTGAGTATATGTTGAAAAAAGGTTTAACTATATATGTATATCAATAAACTTATAGATGGGTTTTTTAGCCCTGTGAAAATACCCGTATCTGAAAACTTGAACCATTACTGATCCAAAAAATTGGATTTAGATCGGGTTTGGTTATAGCTAAAATACCCAATGGATCATAAAATCTAAGACTTGTAAGTTTGGTTTGGGTTTGGGTATTATCCATTACCCGATCGAGTATCAATATACCCAAAAAATAGATATAGGGTTTTAGTCTTTTAGATATTTATCATTATTCACTATAGATTTCAGCGTTTCGCGATTAAGTGACGGTTTGCAAACCGACCCGAACCCGAATAGAACTAATCTGAACCCGATCTTATTTATATGGTACAAAATTTCTCTACCTAAATTGACCCGAACCCAAGTAAAATCGATTCGAACCCGATTTGAAACTCTATGCATACCGACATTTTCCACTAACCTAATGCGACTCTATTATTTAATATTGATCTCTACATGCGAACGAATTCAAAATATTATTGTGTTTTTTTCACAACTTCATTAAGCTGTTTGTACGCCGATTTGTGTTTAATATTTTTGCCTACGGTAAAATTATTTTTTGGATCCGATTTTTGTTTCTGCGATTCAAGGCAATGAATGAACCAAAATGAAGAAGAACTTACATCAATCAAGAGGAGGGAGGTGAATGAGAAAGCAAGCATTCGCTACCACTAATTACTTTTCCAATTGTCTATAAATTACCCTAAAATAGGCCAATTTAGACGGTCGGAGGAATTCTCTTTTAGTATGTCTAGTTAAAGTATAACCAGAATAATTATATGGAATTAATCCTAAGAGTCACAAGTGTACTTGCTTTACTTTATGTAAAACAAAGCAATAATCACTTTGACTAGTATCCTTTTTTATTGACATAAATACAACTCATGAAGCTCCTCCCATGTTTCGCAACAATCATTCACTTTGTTAATATACGGTATAACTTAAGAACCAACGAGGAAAGACTTCACTCGAATAAATTAAAGGAAAATATCTTCAACATTTGTTTTCTTGATAAAAAAAATAAAAAAATGAAAGTTGATTCTTGCTTGTATAGCCTTTCAAGCTTCGATATATCATATAAGAAAGGAACGTAATATACGTTGGCATCAACAACAATATAACAATTTACCTTGGTCACACCATTGATAAGGTGAAATCGTATCATCTCTTTACTATTCCTCTTTACGTATGACCTGAGACTTGCTCGAGAGAAGGATAATTAAACAAAATCGATTTGGCTCAAGTTTAGACTTTGAATGTGTTCTTATTTTTGGTTTGATTTCAGCTTTCAAATTTTCCAAAAAAAAAAATTGATTAATAAGTTTAATATTACACAGAAAAAAAAAACAAATTCAGACGACAAAAAAAGAGAAAGCGGTTAGAATTTGTTTTTTCGGGAGAGAAACAAAAGAGAAGAGAGAAAACCTTTTCTTTAACGAGTATGTTTGACCAACTACGAAATTCTTAATTGGTAGGAAATTAGGAGCATAGGAGATTTATTATATCATCCAATGCAAGGTTTATTACTAAACCGGTAAATTTTATTTTTTTGTGTTTGTCAAATAATATTTATACTATTACAGAAATTTTTGTCTACATTCATAGAATGATTTTACATTGAATATATATACTATCGATAGTAAGTATACCCAAATTAGTATTATCTTTAATCTGCCTTCTTCAACGACTTTTTTCCATAATAGTAAATGTTATCTTTCGCTCGTGTGTGTTTAGCTTACTCACACACATATATATATGTATATAATAAACTTTTGTAATTGTAAGATAATTAAAAAAAACAAAAAAAAAACATTTTTGTTGTAAGATACGATTAGAGACGGGTCATAAGTGAACATGCAAGAATAGAGAGACAATGGCAAAACTTGATTTTGTTAAAATATCAGAATCTTTGGTAAAAAGAAAAAACTACTGTATATGGGTAAATTTTAAACCTAATAATAAATAACACAGAACACAAATGGAGAAACAAAAAACACAAAAGTTGATTTTTATTAATCGTTGTTAAAAAAACTTGATTTTGTTTTAACAAAAAAAAAAAAGAGAACTTGGTTTTGTTTTCCAGTCTCCTCCACACATGCATGTTCACTTAAAAGTTAGAACCTGTCTTCTTTAAGCATATTTTACAACAAAAAAAGTTCTCTTATTAAATTTAAAATTTACTCTTATAAAAAAGAATGAAACTGTTTCTCTTTAAATATTGTTCCACGAATCAAGCGCTCTTCCCTAGACTCAAGAGAAATTTTATATTCAATTATTGGAGAGTCGTGGGGTGGCGAATGAGTGATATCGTCACAGTGCATGTGCAATTCCTAATTTTCACATTCATAAATATTTCTTAGATCGAACGGTAACGAAGATGCCTGTGACAAAATGCATCAGTGACTCTAGCAGATCATCAAAATCTCAAAAAGGGAGTCAGTAGATGAATGAAGCTGTTGTATAAAAGCAATAAGATATTGGCGTTGACTTTTTATAATTGATTTTTTTGGGTTCAATGCATAATAATCTCTTTTCTATATAAATACAAACACATATAAATATAACATAAGCTCAAAAGACTAACCAAACTTTTCATCATCTTCATCAAACTTTTCTCTCTTTTATTCTAAAACTTCAGTTTCCATAATCCGTCTTTGTTCAGTGCTAACGTACCCATCTCTATGTGTGTGTTGTCTTTGCTTTTTATAAGATTCGGTTTTTGAGTTTTGTTTCTTTTTTTTTGAGGTGGCTATATTCGTTCTTATTCTTCTTAAAACGTAGTAACAACTTTATAAAAATCCTAGAAAGCATGTAAATTTAAGTCTCAGATTCATTTTCATCTCCTTCTCCAAAAAAAAAAAAAAAAAGGTTTTTGATCGATTGCTAAGTTTTCATTTATTGATCTCTCTTGATTTAAAACTTGTGTTTGGTGTGAAACCGGTCCTGGCGAAGTTTAAAACACAAGTGTAAATCCAAATTTATAAAAACTTCAAATCATGTAAATTTCGCCTCTATCAAATTTCTTTCCCTCCCCAAAAAAAAAAAACAAAAAAAATTTAGAATTTAGGATTTTATTCAAAACCAAAAAAAAAACCAAAAAAGCCAAAAAAAGAAAGAAAGAAAAAGGTGGGAATGACTCCACCCGAGGCTGAGAATGGTACGGTGGCTGTGACGGCTCCTCCGACGCCGGGAACACCGGGAACGCCGGGAGGACCGTTGATAACGGGAATGAGAGTGGATTCAATGTCGTTTGATCATCGGAAACCAGCACCTCGATGCAAATGCTTACCGGTGATGGGATCAACTTGGGGTCACCATGACACGTGCTTCATCGATTTTCCCTCTCCTGATGTCTCCCTCACTCGCAAGGTTAACCATTTTCCTCTTTTTTATTTTTATCTTACTCAATAATTCTTAAAAATATTATTATATTTTATTTTGTAAAATAATTTAAATCATCATCATAATATCATAGAATTTCACCTAGAATTTAGAGTCTAATGGTTTATGTTAATATTGTTGTTGTGCCCCATATATTGCATGTCACTAAAATGGTTTTTTAATAAATAAAAAGATAGGAAAACTAGTGAACGTAAAGTGTTAAACCAAAAGTTTAGAAAAAGGTCTAAATGAGCCAATAAACTTTTTAAAAGTTTTAGGAATTTTCCATAAACCTTAAATTATAATAGTTTTAGAAATTTCACTGAGTAAATATATATATATATATATTCTGATGCAAATAGGTAGAGATATTTCTCATATTTTATTTAGTTTCTAACCAAAAAATATCCAAAATACTAGAAAACATCGAAATCCACGTTGGCAAGAATAATCAATAGCTAGTGAGTTCAATTGGGCAAAAAATAATGAGATCGAGACATTATTAATTTATTATAAGTATATGTACTATAAAGAAACTCACACAAATCGATCGTACATTTATGATTCAATAGTTTTTGTGATCTCTGAATTGGAGAGAAATAGACATCAAGAGATAATATTTCTTTATTCTTTTAACATATTTTGTATTATTAACGAATGATAAGAGATTGAAAAAGATCATAGGGGTTTACGTCACACTTGGAGGAGATTGTAACACGACATGAACTAGCAACCGAAAATTAAATCAAACTGGCAAATAGAAAGAGATTGAAATAAATGTAAAAGAACAGACAAAATAAATATTAGTAATAAGATAAGATAAATAAATAATAAATAATAAATAATAAAATAAAAATACTATAAGTCTAATTAAGGCCCACTCGAACTCTACTTAAATTATTAAACGGACACCGACTCTCCTCATATTTGAATTTCTAGATTTTATAAAATGTTAATATTATATTGTTTTGTGAGAATAAAACTCACAATAAGCTAATTAATAGTCTTTGACTCCGATGACATATAATTGGTTTATTAAACACCCAAGTTGCATAAGTTTTTTTTCCTTTTGACGAAAAATAAAACGGTCACACAACTAAATTTAATGGGTTTTTGGTTGTTGTTTTTGGACAGAATGGTTTGTTTTATTTAAGAATACAAATTAGTTACATATTACATCAATTTTGTAATATAATTTTTGTGAAAGATTTATGTTACGTATGGTTCGGTTGGGTCTTTGATTCATTTAATTGTTGTGGGCGTTTTCTTCTCTGTCCATGACGAAAGCAGCCACCGGATTAAGTTCTTAACTTAATCCACGCTTCTGTCTTTTTGGCATATTCCGTAGAAGTAGTTAATTAATACTTATCTTTAAGATTTACAGTAGTATTGTTAATTATTCTTATGATTAGTTGTATTAATTATTAATGATTTTTTTTCCTGGGGAGTTACAAGTTGTAACGTATGATTATTATTTTTGATTGATTGATGTTGGTTCACGAGGTGCGGTTATGGACAGATCATATACATGATATAATACTAACCGTTGACTGTATTTAATTAACTAATAACAGTTACATATCAATTGAGAAATTAGACTTTGTAAACGAAACTAATTTAGCGTGGTCTTCTAGTGATGATTATGGGTATTTTATTGAATTTAGTAAAATTTGGCCAGTAAGATAGAAAAATGTGTTGTTATTTTGTATAGGCTCTATTATATACAAATTAGTTTTCATAGATTACAAAAGAATAAAGATTAAAAATAAAGTTCAAGCAATTAATTAATTGGTCTAATAGTCGAAAGATTCACAATGTTGATGTAAAATCTGGTTTTGAGTTTCAATCATGTTAACTACGGTTCTAAATTAAATACCAAGAATATTCGTCATTGTACCCATTCAAGAATAAAACAAAGAAAAACATTTTCTTGTTACACAAGGAACTTTCTCTATCTATAGCTCTTGTTCTTCATTTCTATCTTTTGTGTGTGTGTGTGTGTGTTACAGCTTGGAGCCGAGTTCGTAGGAACATTCATCTTGATATTCACAGCAACGGCCGGTCCAATCGTGAACCAAAAATACGACGGAGCAGAAACCCTAATCGGGAACGCAGCATGCGCAGGACTCGCAGTGATGATCATTATACTCTCAACGGGTCACATCTCAGGGGCTCATCTAAACCCATCACTGACCATAGCGTTCGCAGCTCTAAGGCACTTCCCTTGGGCTCATGTTCCTGCTTACATAGCGGCTCAAGTCTCAGCTTCTATTTGTGCTTCATTCGCACTTAAAGGAGTTTTCCATCCTTTTATGTCGGGAGGTGTCACTGTTCCATCTGGTAGCGTTGGACAAGCCTTTGCTCTTGAGTTCATTATCACTTTTATTCTCCTCTTTGTTGTCACTGCCGTCGCCACCGATACTCGTGCCGTAAGTCTCTCTTTCTCTTAAACTTTTTTGCACTTTTTTCGGATATTTTTTTTTCTTTTTACTTTTTGCACTTTATTACGTTTGCGGTTAAGTAAATTAGTATATATATATATATATGTCATATTTTTCAAAAAGGTTTATTTTAGTTTTGTCTTTATTCATAGTTTTTATTTTACAAAATTGTAAATACAAATGGAATAGCAAACGGAGTTTCTCCTTTCGTTTGCTTTTGTTTTTTCGCGTTGAACTACACAACTTTTCTTTAACTAAAAACACACAAAGTTTTTGGTAAATTTAAAAGAAAGGAAAAGTAATATTAATATTATACTCGGTATCCAACTATTTGGATGGCAAATGCTAATTTTATAGCTCGTTTATATTTATGTTGTAAAAATATCTGTAAAAAATTAGGGTTCCAATTTTTTTTATTTTTTTTGATAAATGTTTAAGGGTTTCAATTTTTATACATACGTATAAAGTCTTAAGAAAAATAATTTTTTTTGTTGGAGCACTATTAGATGTTGATGATACATCTAAACGTAAACTATTAGAACAATTTAATCAAATAAATCGATGCTTATATAGGTTATAGCCAATGATAGTCATATATATATATATATATATGTAGCTAACCCTAATTGAATTCTCATTTCTTGATTGAATTTAACGAGCAGGTTGGAGAATTGGCTGGTATAGCTGTTGGAGCCACAGTCATGCTCAACATTCTTGTCGCAGGGTAAATCCCAAATTAAATTCTTTTTAAAGCTTCAGATTTTTCAGAATCATTGCATCAAAAACGTCTCTAAAACATTTGAGTTTTTTACAGGCCATCGAGTGGTGGATCTATGAATCCTGTGAGGACTCTAGGACCAGCCATTGCATCAGGAAACTACAGATCAATTTGGGTTTATCTGGTGGCTCCTACACTCGGTGCCTTATCTGGTGCTGCCGTCTACACAGGTGTTAAGCTTAACGATAGCGTGACTGACCCGCCTCGTCCGGTTAGGAGCTTTCGTCGTTAAGTGACAGTGAGAGACTTGTCCACAAGTCTTTTACTTGTATACTATTACTGTAAGATTATATATATTAATGTAATGATATGAAAAGCTTTGGAAGCTTGTGTGATGAATAAAAGGCGATGTGACTATAAGTCCACGCTTGGTATCGGATTTGTATATCTGATGCGAACTTTTCTCGTCATTGTTAAATTGTGTCTGTGTAATAATACAATACTTTTGTGTGGTTTGGGTTACTTTGTTGGTTTGCTGTTGAATGTGACCTCGGTGACGAGGCTGTTGTATGTTTTATTAATAAAATGTAAACTGTGTTTGTGTAAGAGTTTCTGTTCAAAACATATGTTCATAACATTGATTGATTGAATATCTTATGTCGAGAGTTTGTGGAAAGTCTAAAGTTTCAGTGCAATACGCACAAAAGAAACTCTAAGGTAAGGGTCACTTTTAAAGACAATAATTAAGTGGACATGAATTTCACTAAAGATATATATGGATCGAATAAGCCCATTAAGATATTTTACCAAGCCCAACAAAAAGTAGAAAAGACAATCATTGAAAACAAGAAGAATTAGTGGAGAATTATGTTCAATTATTTATCAAAATGATTTATACTTTTCTGTTTTCTATCTTCAAAAATGTCTGAATCGCGGAACAAAATAAGGTACGTTGCATGGAAACTCCGTTGAGGTTCGTTTTCTCAGAAACGTTTCGGAATCGGAAATGCAAGAAAATGAGATGTAAACACGACTCCTAAAAAGTACAATTTTGGTAATGCAATGAAAACTTATCACATGGGATATATATGATATATTCTTTGACTTTGATGATTATAATGATTTTTTTCCGTAGTTAAACTATTTAATATTTATGTATTACCATTACCATTTGATTTGTGTCGTTTAAAACATTTTCTAAAATATTGTTTTGGTGTTTCACTATATATTTTTAATTATTATACACATATATAATCATGTTTCCAGCACGTTTCCGTTTTCTATTTATTTTTAAAATATTATTTCCACAAATTTCTCTTCCGCATACTAGTTTCCATTTTCATGCAACAAAGAAAATAACTGGGTTCAAAATCACATCATAGAAACAAATTAAAATACTAATAATATGGCCTTCAAAGATAGAAGCTTATAATAAAATTATGTCAAAATGATCAACAAAAAAAATAGTCTAATGACTGCATCAGCAGAAAAACACCGCACAAAATCATTAAAACTAAGTAGTGATGATGAAGATAAGCAAATTTTTAAGTGACAAATAATAAGTGTCATTATAAGAGTTTTAATAAGTCAAGATACACTCCACAAAGCCGCAACATTTAAATCTTAAAAGTCTACTCAGAAATTATTATATCATCTCTTTAACTCTTTTCTCAAACTTTTATGTTTTTGTTTTGACCTCTAAAATTGTAAAACTTTTTGAATTTTCTTTTTAGTAACCTATTCAGTACTAGCCGGTTTACGCCAAATCGAACCAAAACCGTTCTCCAATTGGTACCAATAACATCATAAAAACTAAAGTGACCTGAAACATTGATTCTGGTTCTAACTTTACAAGTTGAATACCTAAGAAACAAGCTGAAAGGTTCGAAATATACAATCCCCAATAGCTTTCACACTCTTGTTCATAAACCCCAAAAGGCTTCAAACACAATCACAACATGAATATTCAATCAATTTTTTCATGGACAATAGTATCATCAAAGTGAATGCAATCTGGAAATCTGTTTCAGGGCAAGCAGAGTTTTCTAACCATTAACCATCATCACCATCGTTTCTTCACTCCCGGTGTCTCGCCTTGAAGAGTGTTTTGATCAATCCTTTAGTGATTTTATAGAACCATAGGAGATTCATCATTGCTAGAGCTGGTGGTATCGTAAGAAGACTGTAAAATCCCAATGGAAACACTTGCTTCACCTGCGTCGCAAAACCAAACATTTTTAGATTCATATTTTCAAAATGTATATCTTCCTCTCTTGTTTTGTTCTAAGGATTGAACTTACTTGATGGAAATGGAGGTACATGTGAACAAAGAAGTAGATAAACAAAAGGATCCTCGCAACCTGGAAAAAGAAGCAGAAACATTTCGTTTTATTTAACTCAAGATTCTTGAACAGAGAGATTTGTTTTGGTTTCTTTAACAGTACCAGCCAACCCAAGAACAAGGCAATTCCGTTGAGTGTGTAAGCCTTAGAGCCTTTTTGACCACTAGTATCCAAATACCTGCCATTAACAAACGATGTTTAGAGGCGGCGCATGATTAAAACCACCAATGAAAGAGATTTGTGAAAAACTTACCACCGTAGATTAACAAAGGGTGTTGTAGCCTCAGATAAGAGAACTATGAATATGTAGAACTGACTTTGCCCACTTGTGACAGAAAGAATGATCGCAAACATCGATAAGCCATGATGAAAAACCTTAAATAGGTAACCAAAGCAAACACCATTAAGCTTATACAAATCCATTCAGCCAAACCAGGATTAAATGCCAAATCTTATAAACATTTATTAACGAATATGGAACATTAGTAAACATTTACATATTCAATACCACCAAGAGTAGGAAAATGCCAAAAGATCATTGCTAAGTCTGATAGAAAATAGCCTAAGGAGATCTGCGAAAAGACCAAAGACGATTTATTACTCATCGGTGAATGTAACTAAGTAGTTCTTGAAATTCTTGAGAGAGTTCTTGAAAACTAACCCCCATTACAGCTTCTGATAACCTCGTTGTACTATTAATGACTTCATCACCATGAACATTCTCATCAAATTGATCAGATATTACCAGAAGGTAAATTGAAGCCACAGAAGTAAAAACAGCATGAAAAGTTGAGAATCCCCTGTACAAAAACAAAATCAAACAACTCAAAATACATATCTAAAGATTAAATCTTTGATTCAAGGATAAAAGGAATTGATTCAAACCTATTGTTCCATTCCATTCTAACTTTGTTGTCGAGTTTCCCATAAACACTAAAGAGCAAAGTACTTATGAAACCAGTCAAATCATAAACCTTCAAAAACACAAAAGTTACAAAATCAAGATTCTTGTATCATTGTAAACCTAAACGAAAAAGGGACAAAAGACTTACGATTTTACAAATGAGAGCACCGCAACAAATCGATGCAAGCAAAAGAAGCTGTCTTGAAGAAGCGAAAGCATCATCGAGAAATGCGAAATTGGTTGTCGTCATTTAAAGATTCAAACTTTGATACAATTAATGAGTCGAACAGAGCCTAATTGCAAACAGAGACGAAACCCAGAATCAAAAACTTATATAAAGGTGACAAAAGAATCGAAAAAAGAAAACTTTTTTTCTTTTCGATTCCTAAATTCGAAAGCGAAGATAAAACCTAGAGATGGGTCAAAGACTAAACCTGAAGAAGAAGAAGAAGATGAGAAGAAAACGTGTAGCCGAGGAATCAATCTCTTTGCTGATACTTGGTCCCGCTCAATTTACAATCTCAGATGTCACAAAATTGTCAAAGTTTCAATCTTTATCTCTATCTCACCCCGCCATTTGCGTTGTAAGTAAATAAAATTGTTGTTGTTTTGTTATTATTTGGGTTTTCCTGATTTAATGCTTTGTATAGCAAAAATTTCTAATTTTTTTGTGAATTTTTTTTTTGGGAGGAAGTTAGGAAATTTTGAAAATGAGTATTTATTGTGTACCAAGAAAACTGACTTGGTTCGGTTGAATTGAACACATATAAAAAGTACTAATGGAAATATATATATTTTTACCAGGCTAAAACCAAGAAATTGTACAATTGGAAATATTGTTTGATGTTGACTGACCAACTATTTCAAAAGATTCTTTCAATTTTGTTGTTGCGTTTTGAAGGAGAGATTGTGCATGGGCAGGTTTATTTGAGGTAGAGTGAACACATGGATATGTTTTTTCGATGAGAAATCTAATTGTTACTTCAACAAAAGGATTTGAAGTTAAACGAACGCTCTATATAATTAGTAAACTAGTACAACAGACCCGATTTATAAACATATAGTAATCTACTTTCCAATTTAACCTAGTAGTAGTGATCTAATGGTTCGATTCCCACTTAAGGAGGAGTTGCCCTGTTGGTTTAGGCCAGAGATCGATTCCCTTCAAACGCGGAATTCTCTAAATCACTATATTTGACCACATGGATATGAATCCTTGTTTTCGGCCCATTTGAATATCCGGATAGAGGGTATATCTGTGGGGTGCACCTTCCCCAAGAGATAAGTCTGGGCTCCTCCATAAGTCTGAGATCTATCCCTGAGTTATATATATAAAAAAATTATGAAAGCGAAATGAAACATGATTTGTTACAAGATAAAAAAAATAGTTTGCTCATTAAGATATTGGTGAGTCGGATCCCCTATAATAGTGTTGATGATAATTCAGTTTTATTGAATCTAGTTAAAAAAAAACTCTTTATTATTATCGTAAAAAAATGACTTGACTCTATATATATAATCCTAGGCCCTAAATGGTAACTAAAAAAAGAAAACATATGTATTAATTATTTCTTCCGTTATGATAAACAAATTAAACATGGGGTTCGAAAACATGTTTGCGTTTGGTTCGGATCTCTCATTTTTTTGTAGATTTTTGGGTTCAGAGGTCTAAGACACATTCTGATATTTATAAAATTTGGTTCATGTTTGGTTTGGTTCTATCCGAGTTTGAGTCAGATTTGGATACCCAAAATATCGTAAAAATAAAACAAATGGTAAAATTTGAATAAAAGTTGGTTAAATTTTCACAAATATAACTAAATAATTTCTGATATTTTGGTCTATAAATCATTGATATTTTTCGCTTTATAGTTGTAATTTTGGAATTTAGTTATATCAACTCTAAATATAATTAATATTTTTGGATATTTAATTGTATTTCGGGTATTCATTCTGTTTTTTGTTTGGTTTGGGTTCTATTTTGATTCTTCAAATATAAGAGTGGATTTTAGGTATCTATTCAGTTCTTTTTCTGGTATCCTTTCGAGTATTTTTCTTAGGCCTAACACAAATTTTCCGTCAACATTTGTTCACTCATAGATGTAAAATATATATAATTTATTTTTTGTATATTATAACAGAAAATAAAATAAGTCATATATATTTTTGAGTATTGAAAAAGTTCATGCATTTTAATAAGATTATTACAAATATCAAATTTAATTTTTAATATTTAATATTTTACTATTTTATTTAATTAATCGTGATGAAAATTAAATTTTTTTAATTAACATTTTCATGATAAGTTTATTTAATTAATTTATTTAAAAAAATCTGTCAGATTCCATTGAAATACCATTTGAATTCTAAGTTATTCCGTTAGATTCGGCCAAAAGTCACCAAAAATTCAAAAAATTCTATAATTCTGCCAAATTCAGCCGGATTCCGTTGTTACCATTTAGACTATAATCTTCCAAACTGCAAACCTTCTAGAGGAACCCAAAACTTTGTTTACTCTGCCAGCTCACGGTCCACATCAGCAACATGGGCTTATTAGATGCAACATAATTAGCCTCCTTTTCTTTGTTGGTACTCAAACTCTGAACTTTGAAAACTCTCTTCCATAGCATTGATCAATCTTATAGCTAATATATCAACAGACGTAACCTTAATCCTATTTGCATTACGAAAATTAAAATAACGAATAGTAATGTTCCAATTAGCTTTCGTTTAAATTTACCATAATTTACAAGTAATCACTCTAGGTCTCTAGCTATAATTAAGTTTTATCAAACTCGGAACTGAATAATGTACCTGTTAAAAGTTATATTTGCAACATGGTAAACTTAACGATTAGCGATGATGCTTGATTGCTTGTATCTAGATTTCATTTATCTTTGCATTTCCCTAATGGTTTTTTGACTATTTCAAATTCCATGATTATGCATTTAGTGCATTCATCAATTAATAAAATATACTATATCTTACATGTATACATAAATATATGTATGTATTTATTGCTTGCTTGAATCAATGTATCAAGTTAACAAAACAGATAGAAAGCTTGAAAGTTAGAGAACCGAAACAAATCAGAAAGAATCGGAGGTCATAGGTAGCCTCATGTGCGGAAAAAAAACCCTAACCTTAGCCATTGGCCAATGCATGGCATATTCATATAATGACCTTCCATTGTATATTATTTCTCTTTAATATTCATCTTAATTGTTAACTTGTTGTAGACATAAACATGGACCGTATGATCCGAGTTGAAGATCCCCATATCCATATGGGTATTTTTTCCTATAACAATATCCTTCTCCAAAATAAACCCTTGCGTACGGAGCAATCAAAAATTGAATACGGGTTTAGTATTTAATTTTTTTTTTCTTGGGATCGTTCATAAATGAATGTATAAGTCAACTTAGCGTAGAGACACATGTAGCAGTCGAATTTACGCAAGTGTACCACACAATGTAACACAAAGGCGCGTAGAGACATTATATTAAATTAAAAGTCATATTAATCTCCGGCGAGTCTTGCTTTTTACGATAGCTTTTTGAGCATCTCCGGCGGCGTGGTCACCGGCCGTCAACTTCACCATCATCATCATCAACATGCATCATCATCGTACATTCATATACCTCATTAAATTAACTCCGTTGACAATTACGTGTGAGCGTGTATATAAATATATAAACAAGAACTTGTAGCTGCTTAGAAACAAAGGCAGTGCTTAAACGTTAAGAAGCTGTCTTAAATTGGAGACAAGAGAGGAAAACGTAAAATCGAAATGGGTTCGTCGTCGAACGGAGGAGTGCCACCTGGTTTTAGGTTTCATCCGACGGATGAAGAGCTTCTTCATTACTACTTGAAGAAGAAAATCTCTTACCACAAGTTTGAGATGGAAGTCATTAGAGAGGTTGACTTAAACAAGCTTGAGCCTTGGGATTTACAAGGTACTTGATCAAGAATATATCACAATTCATTGCTTGTTATTATTTGATATATTTTCTGAAATCTTGATAGTTCTCTTCCACTTCTTGGTTATTGGGTATATATACAAGAAACAATAATTATGATCCAGTTCTACAACTTTGTATGTTCTTTTTTCATGAATGTCACAATTCATTGCTTTTTATGAATGTCACATCAATTTCACTAACTTTAAGTTAATTCTTGAGATAAAAACTCACAAATCTTGGTAGCTCTTCTACTTCTTAATTACTAGATATATACATGAACATTATTTTTGATTCAATTCTCTAAATTTGAAAGCTATTATGTTTTACAGAGAGGTGCAAGATAGGATCAACGCGGCAGAACGAATGGTATTTCTTCAGCCACAAGGACAGGAAATATCCGACGGGGTCAAGGACAAACCGTGCTACTCATGCAGGGTTTTGGAAGGCGACGGGGCGTGACAAGTGCATAAGGAACTCTTTTAAGAAGATAGGAATGAGGAAGACACTTGTGTTCTACAAAGGAAGAGCTCCTCATGGCCAAAAGACTGATTGGATCATGCATGAGTACCGTCTTGAAGACGCTGATAATTCTCAAGGCAACCCTAGTGTATGTCTTTTTATTTGAGCAATCTTTGCAAATATTTATATTATAGTATCATTATCATCAAAAACATATTTTTTGAGCACTTAACAAATGCAATTGCACAATATCCACTGATTTCCATACTAAGTTTTCTATTTTTTTTAATTACGCATAAATAAAAGGATTTTGATTTTAACCAAAAAAAATGATACATAATTTGCATTAGAATAGTTTGAGACGGATCTGTATATTCAGATTTACAAAATCATTTATTTATATATTAAGTTTTCTATATTTTTTTTTGTTTGCAATACGTATATATTATATATAATTGAAAGGCTTCTGATTAATTTTATCATTTTAACAAAAGAAATTGATATAGAATTTGCATAGAGTTATTATAATAGTTGAGACAGTTCTATATATTCAATTGATTATTCAGGAAGCTGGTTTATTAAATCCATTTGCTACATTTATTACATGATTTTGTAGGAAGATGGATGGGTGGTTTGTAGGGTGTTCATGAAGAAGAATTTGTTCAAGGTAGTGAATATTGAAGGTGGCTCAAGTATTAATTCATCGGACCAACACATCCATGATCCATCCAACAACAACCACACACTTCAAGCTCATAGCTTTATGCACCGAGAGAGTCCTTACCAGCTAGTACGTAACCACGGAGCAACCACATTCGAACTAAACAAGCCTGACCTTGCTCTTCACCAATACCCACCAATCTTTCACAAGCCACCTTCCCTTGGATTTGACTACTCTTCAGGACTTCCAAGGGACTGTGAGAGTGCGGCTAGTGAAGGGTTACAGTATCAGCAAGCGTGTGAACCGGGTTTAGAGGTTGGTAATTGCGAGACAGTGGCTAATCAGAGTCATCAACAAGGGTTAGGTGAATGGGGAATGATGGATAGGCTTGTGACTTGTCATATGGGAAATGAAAATTCCTCTAGAGGGATTAGGTTTGAGGATGGTAACAACAATTCTTCATCTGTTGTCCAACCAGTTCCTGCGACGAACCAGCTTTCGTTGCGCAGTGAGATGGATTTCTGGGGTTATTCTAAATAGATGTTTGTGTATGTAATGATTATGTTTAAGTGTTGGTGTGTGTGTGTGTTCTTGATTATATGTTTTAGTTTATTTTATTTATGGTTGGAAGCAAATTGCTTCACAAAACCCAAATATTTATCCACAGTTAGAATGAATAAGAACATGATTTGATTAGTACTTGTAACTTTATTCTACTCATCCTGTATTGTTGTTCTCTGTTGTATGCGACATATATCATCACAAATCAAAATTCTAGGGTGGGCAAATGATGCGGGATCCAATATCCCATAAAAAACAAAAACAAAAATATTTAAAGTTTCAGATTTGGATTTGGATATTTTATTTTAAAGATAAGGATATACGGAACCGATCCGTATCTACTTTTATATTTGAGATTTTTTGCAAATTACCCTATTTATGTTTTTTATTTGAAAAATACCCTCTTTATTTATTTATTTTAAATCAATATTTTTATATATATGATAAAAAAAAATTATCCTTATTTAATTTATAAGTCATTTATTTTTAATAAATAAAAACGAATTTTCTAAATAATAACAATTATTATTATTATTTTTAAAAAGTTTTGAGATAAAGATATTTTATTAATTTTATATAATAAAATCCACTTACATAACCATTTGAAGCATAGAAAATTAAAACAGAAACTTTTTTATGATTATTTTAAATTAGACTTTGCCTTCAACATTCATGTACAACAAATCATAAATAAAAAACAGAGCATTAGCTCCCATAAGCAACGTGAATCAAATATGGATTTTTCAACAATAGAGAATAAAACTTTTGTTTGAATTCCATTTGATAAAAAAAAAAAATATTTTTCACCTAAAAATAGAATTGTTTAGAAGTTTATTGAGTTTATAAAAAATTGGTCCAAAAATTCAAACGAAGGTTTTAGAAGAAATTTAAGGGATTTTTCAGAAATTTTTTATTTTTGTCGATTAATAAGAGATATTTAAGGGATTTTAAATATATTTTCTTTAGGTTTTTTCCCAAATAAAATCTTTATTTTTCTGTACAAAAATATATACTTGATTTTATTTTTTAAATTGATTTTTTCTAGAAATTATATTCACTTTTAAAAGAGTATTTTAATAAAACAACAACAATATTTTCTTTTAAAAATAGACTAAATAAAGAGAAAGAAAATTTTCAAATAAAAAAACTGACACATGGTATTTTTCCAAATTTTCTCTTTATATTTACTTATGAGGTAAAATATCTTACATACCCTCCAACTTAATACATTTTTGCAACAAAAATCTATAATTTTTTGTGTTTCTATTTCAAACCTGCAATTAAATTTTTTTTCTGAAACAATCTTGAAAGTTTGTTTCAGAAAAATAATTTGATTAGAGGTTTGAACTAGAAACACAAAAAAATGAAGGTTTTAGTTGAAAAAATGTATTAAGTTGGAGGTTTTGTATGATATTTTCCCTACTTTTTTAAAAATATATGTATTTTATTTATATATCTATACTATTAATTGAGAGGGGATAGAAAAAATTACAAACCATTTGAACCGTTTTATGATATTTACGAAAAATGCCACTCAGTTTTTGTTGCGAAAAAAATATATATATCTTATTATATAAAGCAGAATGATTCAAAGTTAGTAACTCGCATGATCGTGACACGTGTCAATTAAAATTATCAGATTTTGACACGTGTTAAATTAAATAAAACCATAGATTATCAGAGAAAAAATAAAAGATAATAGAAAAGGAATTCTATTATTCCATCTCTATAGTTATTAAGTAAAAAAAAGGATAAAAACGTTTTTAATTAAATTAAAATTATATTTTTACAACATTTAATTTGAAAAAAGAATTTTTAAAGTTATTTCCTAATCCTAAAACCTAAAATAAATAAAAAGAATAAAACCATAGATTATCAAAAAAAAAAAAAAAAATTTAAAAAAGGGATACAATTCTAAAAGGAAAAGGAATTCTATTATTCCATCTCTATAGTTATTAAGTAAAAAAAAAGGATAAAAACGTTTTTAATTAAATTAAAATTATATTTTTACAACATTTAATTTGAAAAAGGAAATTTTAAAGTTATTTCCTAATCCTAAAACCTAAAATAAATAAAAAGAATAAAACCATAGATTATCAAAAAAAAGAAAAAGAAATTTAAAAAAGGGATACAATTCTAAAAGGAAAAGGAATTCTATTATTCCATCTCTATAGTTATTAAGTAAAAAAAAAGGATAAAAACGTTTTTAATTAAATTAAAATTATATTTTTACAACATTTAATTTAATTTGAAAAAGGAAATTTTAAAGTTATTTCCTAATCCTAAAACCTAAAATAAATAAAAAGAATAAAACCATAGAATTATCAAAAAAAAGAAAAAGAAATTTAAAAAAGGAATACAATTCTAAAAGGAAAAGGAATTCTATTATTCCATCTCTATAGTTATTAAGTAAAAAAAAGGATAAAAACGTTTATAATTAAATTAAAATTATATTTTTACAACATTTAATTTGAAAAAGGAAGTTTTAAAGTTATTTCCTAATCCTAAAACCTAAAATCAAAAATAAAAGAATAAAACCATAGAATTATCAAAAAAAGAAAAAAAAAATTTAGAAAAGGAATACAATTCTAAAAGGAAAAGGAATTCTAATTTCCCACCTCTATAAAACCTGTTTGACACCTTCACAAATTCATAACCAAAAAAACTTTTACAGATCTAAACAGTTCATAAACTTTTATTTAATTGTTTTCGGGTTTCAAGAGAACTACAATGAGTGCTTTGAAATTCTAAACAACAAGGGCGAGTATTTGACATTGGATCGGTTAAAGAAAACGCTCATACCGTCTGCATCGTAGTTCGTCTAATCAGAAAGTGGGAGGCAAGAAATCTGAAAAAAAACAATGAGCTCATAGGAATTAATTTCCTCTTACTTGATGAGAAGGTTAGTTTTATTATTAAATTAAAAATATGTTTACCTAATTTTAAAAACTTATTATCTAACTCTAATCCAATTTTTTATAGGAAAATACTATTCAAGGTTCTGTACACCATTCCTTTCTTGAAAAGTTTGGAGATCAATTATGTGTAGGAAATCTTATTGAAATTTGCAATTTCAATTTGCAAGACTGCAATAAGAATTACAAAGTCTCTGATCATAAATTTATGATCAGATTAACTGAGAGAACAAAAATAGCCTCTGTAGAGACAACAATTTTGCCAAATAGCTCATGAAAAATTTCGACTTGAAATTACGAGTATTTGGCTAAATTGAAAGATACATGAAGATTTATACGGTACATTCTTGATTTTTTAAATTTAAAATTTATATTCTATATATATATTTATATGTGTATTTGATTTTTTTTTAAATATAGATGTAATTGGCTATATCAAAAATATGGACAAAACAGATGTTCAGTAGTCAAACTACACCAAACTAAGAAGGGTTACTCTGACTTTATTATTAGAAAGGTAAGTTTTTTTCGTTTAGATTGCACTCTCATCATACTTTTAACGGCTACTATTATTTTTGTGTCTCTTATTTGTTCATATTTTTTAATGAATAAACAGTGGAATAGAAATATCGAAACAATATGGGAGGAACAAGCAGTACAATTGGAAGGTAAATGTCGTGGGATGGGAAGTGTTGACATGGTTCTCATCATGTCAAGGGTTTTGGTAAAGACGTATCAAAAGTGCAATTTGTGCATCGGCATCTTCTGGAACCAAATTCTATTTGAATCATGATTTTGATTCTGTTACTGCATTTCGAAAAAGGTATATTTTAAGTTTTTTTTTTAGTTTCAAAATTACTTATTTGTTGATACTTAATTTATCAACAAATAAAATCTATATTGTATCTCTTTAGCTTTAAATACGATGGAGGGTGTATTGTTAATCTAGGCGACATGACTGAAGAACAATCAATTGATAATAAAGATTCTGAAGCCCAACATTCAATTAATGATCTTTGGGAGTTTATCTCATCTGATGTCCCTCAGGTAATGCAACTACATTCAATTGATAATTTACTGCATATCTTATTAAATGTTAGTGATACTAAGATAATTGCGAAATATTTTCAAACTTATTAATTTCAGGATAAGAAATTTGTTTGCTAGGCAACTATTACCGAGATTGTGTCACGTAAAGGTTGGAATTACATATCGTGTTCAAGTTGCTCAACAAAGTTAACAAAGTCAGAATCATCGCTTTCTTGCCAAAAATGTGGTAAATCACAATGCGTAGGATTGCTGAGATATTATTCACAATATTATAATATCTATTATTTTTCTATCATTAAGTTTTGCAGATACTAACTCATTATTTATCTTCCGGTTTCGAATTGAAGTAATAGTAGGCGATGGAAAAGATTCGCAACTTTTGTCATATTTGATGAAGATGGTTCTAAAATCACCTGGAACAACTGCTTGAATCCGTAAGAATGATATATAATGTAAATATATTATATTTGTGTTGACTTAAATTTTATCTAATAGTTGAGCCAATTTTGATACAGATTAAAAAAAACTCGGACGAACAAGAGTTGGCACAGATTCCTAAAAGTGTGAAGTCTATCGTAGGTGAAACTTATTTATTCGAAATAAAAATTAAGAAAAAGGATTTTGAAAGATCGTATCGAGCTTCACGTTGTCAAAGATTCTCAACCACAAAAAGGTACATATAAGATATGCCAATTTTTGCTTGCGTTATTATAAGGGTATATTAGTTAACTTAACATTTGGTTTTTTTTGTCTTTTATCTTCAGCCAATTTGAACGACAAGAATTGTGAAAACAATTGCGAAGAGCAGAAAAGAACCAACTGGCAATCTTAAGAAAAAACAACGAATTGAAGTCTAAATCTTATTATATAAGATAGTTTTTAAAGACTAAGCTGATTGTTAGGTTTTTTTTTTTTTTGGTCAAGTTTGTTAGGTTGCTTTTAAATTTTTTTCAATATACTATACAATGCGAAACACCTAAAGGTATACTCTAGTTTTGGTGTCTATTATCTTTTCACCCTTTTATTCTTTAATTTTGTTTCTTAATCATACACAGAGGGAATATAGACATGTTACTCTGATTTTGATTGCTCATTACGCCTGTTGATAACAAATTCTTTCCTCACAATCTGGAAATCTTTATACCAAAAACACAGTAATTACCCAAGCATTACAATTATACCAGAATCATCAATTGCGGTTTGCAAAATCTGATGGTTTATTTTGATAATAAGTCAAATCTATCAATTCACAGCTTGGAACTCTATGTTCATCTTAATACATATCAAGAACCCAATAATTACGTGAAATCAACGAAATCGATCTCACCCTTAAAACAAATAACATCACTATATTTTCTAAATATAATAATTTTAAAATTTTAAAAGAAAAAAAAAAAGATTAGTAGAGATGACATGAAACATTGAAAGTACAATAAAATTTTAGGAAAAAGGGATATTATTTTTAAAATATAAATGTTAAAAATATACTTAATTAGTAATAATATACCATGAAAGTAAAATAAAGTTTTAGGAAAAGGGATATTCTTTTTAAAATACAAACGTTAAAAATATACTAAATTAGTAATTACATAAATTAAAGCAATTAAAAACGAATGTGCTAATATGGTTACTTTTAAAAATATTTATAACATTTAAAAAAGTAAAAATAACTAACGCTACTAAGATAAGGATGATTAGTTATTCAATCCAAAGCTATTGAAGAAAAGAAATCTGCGTACACATTCCTTTTTCAAACAAAAGGAAAAAATAGTCCACTATAATTACCTAGAGCTATAAGGAAATTGACAATATAATCCAATCTATAAATAGTTGAAGAACATGCATTGTGTAAATTACGAGAATCAACTGAGGCATCAAAACATGAATACCAAAGATAAATACGCAAATAATGAAAAAGATAAACAACGAGATAACAAAAGGAAACGCCGTATTATGAATGATGCTCAGATTGCTATAATGGAGAAGACGCTTATAGCAGAACCTCATAAGCGGATCAAAGCAGCTACATTACAGACATGGGTCGACAAACTAAATCAAAGTGTAAGTATAAAACCCACTTTTAAATTCACATATATTTTTGGAAAATTCCAGCCTAACATTACTTTACAAAATATAGGGTCCCGAGCTTACAACTACACAGCTTAGAAATTGGTAAGAACTGATATTCTATCCTATTAAAATATACAATTTTACACTTCTCTGTAACAAAAATATATTGCAGGATTTACAACAAAAAAACAAAGGTAGTTTGAACTACCAACAAATCAAGCCCATCAACTTCAAATACGGAAATTTTTCTAGATAATGTCTCAACAATTACGAAAACTGAAGATAATTCTGATAGCAATACATCAGACGGAGAAGATATTGATAAGAATCAAGGAAAACATGTTGGAGACAAAAGACGCAGATGCCTAAGAAGAAAACTAGCAAAAAATAATGGTTACGAGTTGATGACATGTACTTACTGTGATGCATTGGTTTGGAAATCTGAAAGTGTGCAACTGATTGGGAAAGCATTGAAATTTACAATTTGTTGTCAACAAGGACGAGTTGTCCTCACGCGACCTCGACACCCTCCAGCTTATTTAGATGACCTACTATCACGATCAACATCGTTTAGAAACAATATAAGAGCATACAATTCAATGCTTGCTTTTACATCTATGGGAGGGAAAATAGATTACGATATCAACTCAGGAGATGGTCCTTACACTTTTCGTATGCATGGTCGAATTACCACAAAATTGGATCATCGCTACTGGACAAAGGAGAAATACCACGTTTTGCAGCTCTACATATATGATACATGTCACGAAGTTCAAAACCGTCGCAAAGCACTAGCAAAAGGAGAAACGAATGAATTAGATGAAGAAATTCTAAGCAGATTGATTGAAATGATAGACATTAACAACAAGCTAGCTAAGGTGTTCAGAATCGCTAGAGATAGAATCTGAATTGGGAACAGGTGAAGAATTCTCAATTAGGCTGATAAAGAATAAAGAGCGTGGCAGACAATTTGATATTCCAGAAGGAGATGAGATTGCGGGCCTTATTGTGGGTGACTTGACTATCCCAAATTCTGACAGAGACATTATAGTGCATCCTAAAATGGATAAACCTCAATGGATAAGTATCTTACATCCATTGTACATGACACTGCAGTATCCTTTGCTGTTTCCATATGGTGAGCAAGGCTACATTGAGAAAAGCATTCGCATATTCTGCGCGTCTGCAATCAAGAGATCATATGTTACTATGCGAGAGTATTATGCATATCAGATACATACAAGATTATCTTCTCCAGGGACAATAGTTAGTTCAGTCGTCTTTTCACCAATACATCGTTGATGCATATACTACTATCGAACAAGAACGTATGAACTTTTATCAATATAACCAGACAAAGCTTAGAGCAGACATATACAACAATGTATGAGATGCAATTGATCAAGGGGATTCAGATTCCCAAACAATTGATAAGAGACTCATTCTCCCCTCTTCATTCACAGCAGGACAGCGGTACATGGCGGAGAATTATCGAGATGCAATGGCAATATGAAGATGGTATGGAAATCCAGCTCTTTTCATTACTATAACTGCAAATCCAAAGTGGCAAGAGGTGACTGATCATATAGAGAGCAGGAAACGAGAATGCAAATGATAGACCAGATGTTGTATGTCGAGTGTTTAAAATGAAGTTAGGACGAACTTCTTGCAGATCTACAAAATGGACTATTCTTCGCCCCATTTCTGCAGTACTAATATTAACTATATCCATTAATTATTTTTCTTGAGCTATATTTACTAATGATTTTAAAATTTATAAACAGTTGTTCACACAATCGAGTTTCAAAAACGTGGCCTTCCACATGCACATATACTTTTGTGGCTACACAAGTCTAAAGAAAATCCATCTCCAGAAGATATTGATAGTTTCATTACATCTGAGTTACCAAACAAAGAAAGTGATCCAGAAGGTTTTCGATTGGTTGAAACACTTATGATGCATGGACCATGCGGGAGAAAGTGTATGGAAAATAATAAATGCACAAAAAAATTTCCAACGCCCTATAATGACGCTACAACTATCAGTGAAGCTGGCTACATTACATACCGTAGAAGATCTGATGAAACAAAATTTGTAATGAAAGGCGACACAAAGCTTGACAATCGCTACGTTGTGCCTCATAATCTCTTACTCCTGAAAAAATACAAGGCTCACATCAATGTAGAGTGGTGCAACAGGTCGTCTGCCATAAAATATTTATTCAAATATATCACAAAAGGTGTAGACATGGCTACTATGCTGATCGAGAAAGTAAAACCAGTGAATCAGAAAACAGAAGAAGAAAAATCAAAAGAAGAGATTAATGAAATAAAGAACTACTTGGAATGTCGTTACCTTTCAAATGTGAAGCTGCGTGGCGAATTTTCGATTCGATATACATGAACGAAAACCTGCAGTA
This sequence comes from Cardamine occulta, assembly GCA_028015245.1. NCBI lineage: Eukaryota > Viridiplantae > Streptophyta > Magnoliopsida > Brassicales > Brassicaceae > Cardamine > Cardamine occulta. The sequence continues at coordinate 4,583,581 of CM051390.1, forward strand.
ACAAGGCTACCGTTACACTTACGGACCAACAGACCATCGTTTACCCTGAAGGGAGCAATCTAGAAAACATTATTTCAAAAGAAGGAATTGAGAGAACAATGTTTACCGAATATTTGGAGATGAACAAACGTTGTCCTGAAGCAAGAAAACTTACATACAGCCAGTTCCCTACAAAGTTTGTGTGGAATTCAGATGAGAAAAAATGGAAAAAATGACAAAAAGGATTCAGCATTGGAAGGTTAGTGAACATTCATCCAAGAGCAGGAGATCTATACTATTTGCGAATGTTGGTGAATATAGACAGAGGTAAAACAAGCTTTGATGATATACTTACCGTGGACAATGTAAAGCACACATCATTCCAAGCATGCTATGCATGAGGTATGTTGAATGGCGTTACGGAATGGAAAGAGGCCATGGATGAAGCAGCACAATTTGCATATGCTTACCCGCTCCGTGAACTCTTTGTGACATTGTTAATTTTCTGCGAGTTAAGTACCCCACATTCACTATGGGAGCATTGTTGGCGTCATCTAGCAGAAGATATTCCACGTATACAAAGGAAGACGTTAGACTTCAACAGTATGGAATTCCCAGATCAAGTCTTACAAAGTTACACACTTATAGAGATAGAGAGAATCATGGCATTTGAATGATAGATCACTAAGCTGAATTCGAAGATATGCCAAAACCAGACAAGGAGTTGCTAAAGAAAATGAATAACACAATGCTAACGGCGAGAAAAATTACAACATTTACGAACAAGAAGAAGAACATTGCAGGTTGATAAAAACATTAAATGACGAGCGAAGAAAGTCTATGACGTGATCAACTCAATCGACCATAAAAAAGGGAAATTGTTTTTTTTAAATGGACCGGGTGGAACAGGAAAGACATACATCTACAAGACGATTATCTCGAAGTTACGATCACAAGGAAAAATTGTTCTACCAGTGGCGTCATCTGGAATTGCAGCTACACTTTTACCTAATGGCCGAACTGCACATTCCCGTTTCAAGATTCCGATATATCTTCATCAAGACAGCATGTGTAACATCAATCGTAGTTCTATGCTCGCTGAATTACTTAAACAAACAGATCTTATAATTTGGGATGAAGCACCAATGTGTCATCGATTTGCTTTCGAAGCTCTTGATAAGAGTTTGCGAGATGTGCTCTCTGAGACAGAACAAGATGCAGCAGCCAAATCCTTTGGTGGGAAAACAGTTCTTCTTGGAGGCGATTTTAGACAAATTCTGCGGTCATACCGCAAGGCACCAGACAAGAAACAGTTAAAGCAACGATCAACCGATCAAATTTATGGAACTACTGCTCTGTATTCACTCTTGAGAGAAATATGAGGTTGCACCAAGCGGAAAAAGATTTTGCAAGATGGTTACTATGTGTTGGTGATGGCACGACACCTAAGCCTCTAAAACATAGAAATTCAAATGATGAAACATCCAAGCTGCAAATAGACCGAGGAATTGCTCTTGCAAAACGATGAAGATTCGAAGAACACATTGCGAAGACTACATATCCAGATTTCCATACTTTGTTTAAAGACAAGGATTATCTGATTGAGCGTGCAATTCTTACTCCTACAAACGAGACAGTAGATAAAGTGAATAACTACATGTTATCTTGCCTAGAAGGAGAAGAAAAGGAATATTTGAGTTCGATAGTATCGGTGATGACAAAGAAGAACTGGCAAATCAACATATTCTTTACCCCAAAGAGTTTTTAAACACTCTGAAATTCTCAGTATTCCAAACCACCAACTAACTCTCAAGATAAATACACCAATCATGTTACTAAGGAATTTAAATCAAAAGAGGGGCTTTGCAATGGGACAAGATTAATAGTAACTTCGCATGGGCACAAGGATTATCGAGCGGAGATACTTCTTGGAGATCAAGTAGGAAAAAGGTTCTTATTCCTAGAATAATTCTAACACCAACAGATGCAAGATGGCCTTTCAAACTAAGAAGACGTCAATTCCTGTCGAGTTTGCTATGCAATGACTATCAACAAAAGCCAAGGTCAAAGCTTGAACAAAGTTAGTCTATATTTGCCAAATCCAGTTTTTTTCTCACGGACAACTATCGTTGCGTTATCAAGAGTGACAACAACTGCAGGACTCAAAATTCTTAATGTTGGAGCGAACAAATCGACAATAATATCTTAGATAACATTGTATACCAAGAAATTTTCAACAACATATGAAATTTTACAATCACTTTAATTCATTCAATATAAGAATATCTTAGAAACAAAGACACAATATTTTTTTTTACATCAAATCTCAGCATTTCAATCTGAAATATGGACAAGAGACTAAACAGACATCAAGAGACCAATCAAAACGACAAAACAAACTAAAAACAACCAAGCAATCATCAGGTGGAACTGATTTGGAATCATGGAGCAACAACAAAAAGCAAACAGGTTGCGTAAGAAAATCGATCAAACAACAAACAACTTTGAGATTAAAAACATACGTTATTATAAAGCAACATGGAGCTTTGCAATTAGTAAAACATAACAAAACAAGACAATATTTAACTAAAATTTTCCAATTGAAACATGACAAAGAAAGCAAGTAGTATTATCAATCCTTAAAACACGTTACAAGTAGTATTATTAATCAATTAACACACTTTACAAGATCTTTGAAATGGCGATATCAATTAAAAAACATGAAGCGAGATTTGCGATATCAATCATAAACAAGAAAGACAAATCACAAGCTAATTGATATTGGAATCATACCAAATAGTGCTTTCTCTTGGGATTGGGTATAAGAACGGCAAGTAGAGCTCACGGTTGGGAAGACAAAGTAAATCATCAATATCCATAGGCGTTTTGATTTTCAAGCGGTGGAGAATTCCTCTCAGGCGGTGGAGAGTTGTTCTCAGGAGGTGGAGAATTGAAAAAGATTAATTGAAGAAGAAGATGATTGAGAGAGTAGAGGAGAGTTAGATCGATTGAGAGACTAGATTGAGTGAACGAGTAGAAGAGAGTTTTTGTTTCTTTTTTTTTTGTTAAAGAGTCGTGTTTTCTTTGTTTCTACAATATAGAAGAAACAACAGTGTCGTTTCTTAATAAAAAACGGCAAACAGTTTCATACTGAATAAACACAAACGAGCATATATACTTCAACGTCTACGTCTTGAATTAAAAATATATAGAATTATTGTCCATTTTATGTCTTGCGAGAAGAGAAGAAGAAAAAAAAAAAATCACCAGGTAAAAACAAATCTACATTTATTTATTTTTTGGACAACTTAAAATCTTATGGAAACAGGTGTATTTGTTTTAAATTTTCACTTGCTTTATATAAGATTTTTATTGGTCCTTATTTAAATAAAAAATTAAAAAATTTATCCATATTTTAAATTCAGACATTTTAAAATTTATTACGAGAAAAACATACAATATGTGATTAATAAGGTACAATAATATTTGAACAAATATTAAAAATTCATACAAAAATTACTAATGAATTCAACCCGTGCAACGCACGGGTCCTAATCTAGTATATATATATATTGGGACGTTAAAGAGATTTTCCACGCGGATCCGAGCCGATCCGAGCCGAAGGTCAGTTTCCGACCCGTTTTGTGGGACGCGGATCCTGTTATCGGGTCAATTTCGCCCCGTTTCACAGTTTTGCACCGATTGACCTTCGTAATGGATAAAAAAAATATTCAGAGCCCCATAGTTATTCGGTCCAAATAAATGCTTTAAAATTAGTCCAATAATACATATCATAAACTTCCCGCCTATATTGAATAGCATATTCGATTTCTAATAAACAAAAATTCAAAACGCAATATTATCAAGATCTTACCAAATTGCCAAATTCTATTGACTTAAAGAATCAAATATTCTCGGAACATTAGCCATATCTATATTGAAATCATCATTGCTCTTCCATAAAATATCTAATCGAATATATATTTAAACATTTTTCATAAATTGTAGCCGAATATTCATCACAACACAATATTTCAATCCATATCTAAGCCGAAACCCTAAATCATTTCTCTAGATTTTTCCGGAACAAAATTAAACTAATCTGCCGACTCTATAAATATTGGAGTATATATGCCTAGCATTTTTATTCCATAGCAAACAAAGTCTCTGAAAACTAAAAACATTAACCAATATTTTTATATTCATATCAAAATGGCTCCTCCAATTGATTTAGCCGATTTTGATGATGTTAAGAATCAAAACTTAGATGAAAATGTTTTGATCGGTCAGTTTTTTTATTACTTGACTACTTATTCTAATTTCAAAGTCACAGTATTCTTAGGGGTTTTAATGTTACAATCTAACTCTGATCAAGTACAAGCTTCATGTTTCTGTTGTGTAGCTCGCAATTCAGAAACACTATATGGCAAATTTGAAGAGGTATATATTAATTATGATGTTAAGTAACCCGTCAAAAACATATGGTTATATGCTAACTGATTACGTTTGTTTATATGTTTGAAGATTGAAGATCCTACTGTTCTACCTGATGCTATCACTAATTTCTGTTGGAAGATTTTTTAACATATCTTTGGGTTTCTTAGAATCGGTCTAGAAACTTACTAGAAACAAAGGAAACTTACACAATACTGTAGGGGTAAGCTTCCTATGACATGATTGTAGAGACTGCAAAAACTGGCAAAGCAAACTATATGAAAGAATCCAAGTGCATGAGAATAATAAAGACACATTATGAAGGCATGGAAACAAAAAAAACATCACCAACTATGAATCGTTTCATCATTAAAAAAGGATCAAGTGGACATGTCTTAAACAAAATCCATTTATCCAATCATCAATAGCAATTGGAATACACGACACTCTCAAGATAACAAACCATATAAAGCAAAGCAAGAATCTAATTTCCTCCATTCAAGAGTCAAGAAAATGCACAACCAAGATGCAATAAATATGAAAATATAAGTTTTTTAACAGTATCAATAACAAAAACGTGGTGAGGATCATTTTTCCCTCATCATGATTTATTAACTGTTCTAAAAACTTGAGAATGTTATTTTGATCATCTTCTTCAACTCTAACTCCCGCTTCAGAAATTGACTGGATTCTCAGATCCACAAGAGAGAAATTGAATTTTCAATGAACCGAATTACTTACTAAATCCAAAGAAACCTGATCGAAGAAATAGAGAGAGATTTGCGTGATTTTTACCTCTGAAAAGGTAAAGTTTTTTTTTTTTTGGTCGACAAAAGAAGTGTTGGTATTATGGGAAGAAAAGACATTAATGTAAGGCTACCTAATGTTTTAAAAATCAAGTAATAAATTATTTGGCTGAACGATTTCTACATATATTTTTTGCCTAAGTGATTTTTATAAAAAATCAAGTAATAAATTATTTTTCTCTTTATTTTGTATGTTTATTTAATTGTTCTAAAAAATCTTAGAATTATATTTTAAAAAGTTATATATCATTATCACATATTCAAAATAATATATATATATACAAATAATATAAATTTACTAAAGTTATTTTATATATGTTAAATATTTTTCAACGTTTACGATTTCTTTTGTTACAAATAATCAATGTTTTTACGTCTGACCTACTCGGCCGATCCGACCGGTTAACCCGCAATCCCAACACTATTCTGGTTTGGGTTTAGTATTAAAATCTGCCATTAATAAAATAAAAATCAGAAAAAACCTTCATCAACCCGCCACCCGGCTGGTTGAACTGGTTCACCGGATTGTGGATCAATTTTTATTTTAAAAATATATTTTATTATTATTTTAAAGACCATTTGATTCAAAAAAATGTTTGAGTTTGAGAATAAAATAGTGATTTACACATTTTTTATAACTTTGTATTTTTTAAAGTGCATACATACGATTAATTGTTTTGATGTTTAATTATTTTTTTAATTTCTACTATTTCAGTGGTTTCTTCACTTTTTGTTTAAAATTAATTTTATTACTTTAATATTACTGTTAGATTAATTTTTGTAATCAAACATGGTATTACCCTTTTACTACTTTGATACCTTTTGTCTTTTATTCTTAATTTCAAAAAATAATACATAGAAATATTAATAAATACATAATAATATATAAATTGTTTTTTATTCTATTGATCCAGCAGGCAATCCCGTTCAACCGGTAACCCAGTGACCCAGAAGGTCATCCAGTTTGGTATCTGGGTCGAAAATAAAAACATTGCAAATAATCCATAATCTAGACTTAAAACATCTACATAATATTCAATATGTACAAGTAACATTCATTATTTAACTCAATCACTCTACTAACATTTCATATCTACTATACTCTAAATCAAATAAATAGTAGAAATTTAATTAGTTAATAAACTAATAAATAAAAATTTATAAAATATTACACTCGGACGTAGCATGTGTTATTAATATAGTTATATAATAAACAGAAGAACTGGTTAAATTATTCAACAAAAATAAATTCTTTTGAAAATTTTGTTAGTTTTTTAGAATTCACATGATAAATTTGCTATAAAATATTTATATCAAAATCATTTTGAATAATGTGATATTATCTATTAAATTTTATTTTATATTACTATTTTAGTATTTTAGGCATTTTGGGTGGATCTGGATATTAGTGGGTATTCACGGATCTAGATCCGGATATCATGGAATTTCATGTTTCTGGATAATCTGATTCATATCAAAACAACGTCAAATACCTTTTCTGACATTCAAATTTAGTGACAAGTAGAAAGTAACAAAACAACGTAATTAGCCAAACAAAATTCGTTACACAGAGATTTGTAAGTTTTATAGGTTACAAGATTAGACCTACGAAAGTACTTGAGTTTTAAACAAATAAAAATTTATCTTAAAAATAAATTGTATATACATCTTATTGTATAAACTTGGGTTACACTCACAAGAACCTGACACGTGTCAAAATTATATTTTACGAGATCATGACATATATTACAAATAATTCAGATCTTGCCATGTGTCAAATTTATAAATAAAATTATTTAAAATATATACAGAAATAAATAATTTTAAAAGGAAAAAAGAAACCAATAATTTGTTAATTTATCTAATCAATAATTAAAATTAAGAAATAATTTTAAAACAAATCCAAAGACGAAAATAAAAGAAAACTTTTTAAAAGAAAAAAAAAGAAAACCAAGAATTTGTTAATTTATCTAATCAATAATTAGAACTAAGAAATAATTTTAAAATAAATCTAAAAACGAAAATAAAACTAATTAAAATATAGAAATAATTTTAAAAGGAAAAAAGAAAACCAAGAATTTGTTAATTTATCTAATCAATAATTAAAATTAAGAAAAAAAATAAAAAAAAATGAAACCAAGAATTTGTTAATTTATCTAATCAATAATTAAAATCAAGAAATAATTTTAAAACAAATACAAAAACGAAAATAGAAAAAGTGTGTAAATGATTTCTCTCAAAGGAAGAAAGCAAAAATTGTTCTCTCATAAAGAAAATAAGTACAAAACGAGACGGAAATACATTTTGAGAGAGTTGCTCATGTGGAGCCAATTCTCATACACTTATCTGGATTTAGCTAGAGGAGAGAGCAAGTCGGTGGGACTTCTGTTGGAGATTGAAAATGATGGTGGATAAAAATCTGACAATAGAAAAGAAAGAAAGCCGTGAAAACCAAACATCTTAATGTATAAGGCCCGAGATAAGAATAAAATTGAGAGCTGGTGACGGAAGACTGGAGCTAGAAGATGTTGTCGGAAAACGCCATGAGACAAGGAATGGTGAAAGATTCCAGGAAAGTGAAATTGCGAGAGGAAAAATATATTATGTTGGAAATCGAGATACGATTACAACAAGAGGATATCATATTGGACAATTAAGATATTGCGAGAACAACGTCTCACATAAATATGAGTGAGAACATAGCCGCCGGCCACTAGATATTTTTTACATCTCATACTAGGTCTGAGTGTTAGGATTGGTTCATGTCTCTTGGGTTTTTGGGTTTAGAGGCCTATTATCCATTCGGTTTGGTTTGGTTCCATCTGCATTCGAGTCAGGTTTGGATACACGAAAAAGAAAATAAATATTAAAATTGGTTTAATTTGATTAAATTTGGTTAAATTTTCACAAATATAACTTAGAACTTTCAAATATTTTTGCATTTTGCGTATGTTGATTATTTTGATCTACAAACAATTGATATTTTTGGATTTATAATTGTAGGGTATATAATTGAGTTATATCAAGTTTCGATATTATTAATGGTTTTGGATATATAGTTGTATTTCGAATATTTCATGTATCCATTTAGTTTTCTGTTTAGTTTGGGTTTAGTTCTTCGGATAGAGAAGTTTAGGATCCTTTTGGATTTATGTCGGATCGGATTCGGTTTGGTTTTTTGGTTTCTGATATTTTTAAAATACATATCTCACACGGTGATAAAAAACAAATGACAAGATGGACCAAACTAATGGATGTAGTATATATTTTTAATATGTTAATAATAAAATTATAATATAGAAATTAATTTATTAATGTAAAATATATTAATAACTAAACTCTTTTCTCTAACGAAATATGATTTCTACTTTTACTCCTAAATTTATTTTAAGATAAATCATTAAACACACATATTTATTTTAATAATTAATTTTACTTAAATTTAATTTATTTTAAAATTAAGAAACCCGCCCATCGGGCGAGTCCTAATCTAGTATTTAATAAAACTTAGTGATTAAATTTACTAATCTGCAAAAAACCTTAAGATGATTATATATTGTTCCAAGTTTATCTTCAACTTACAAAAATGTAGATCAAATCTACAGAAGTCAAACTTAAAACCGAAATATAATATACTATTAGAATTATAAATCAAATCGAAGCCTCACAACAACAAAAAATCATAGATTCATCATTTCATCTCATCAATTCCTTTTTTCCACGCGCCAGAGATTCATAGTGAATTTGTGATTTTATTGCCAATAATTTTAGATCCAATAGTGACAATTCTTAACCACACAATTAGCAACGTAGAACCATGGAAGGTATGAGTTATTCATATTCTCATTGTATGCAGAATTCCTAATCTCTTACATTTCTTGGCACAAAAGGTTTTTAAAACATACTCTCGACACAAGCAGAATCAGCTCTAAGGATTACAAGATAATATTCGATCAAGTTTTGGTGTTACAGGATGTGATTCAAAGTACTTGGCTAGCTTATAATGATCAATCAACTAACCATCTTCATTTTTTGGTGTTACAAAATGATCGATCCAAATTACTTTCTAAATCTCTATACAAACTTGAAACATACTCATTTGTTAATGAGGGGAAGGCCAACAACTACATAAGGGGGAAGCTGTCGTAGAAGCTTTGCCCCTTGCTTTAAAGAAATGCATAGAAATTGATCATATAGTATGCATAGTTCATCATATAGTATCCTTGTTTCTCATTTGATTTAGTATGTGAAATTAGTAATTTCTGGACTATTTTTTTCGTAACAATTGTTACTTTGTGGTTTGCACAACTATTTATTTTGCTAATTACTACTATTCTCGATACTTCATAGTATATGACGATTTTAGACTACAAGATTTAAGCAGATTATAGATCATTATTTAATAAGGAATAGTTAATTTTGGAGGGTTTTTTCTTATCATCAAGTAATTGTTATAACTCCTTTTAATAATTTAGTTGCTCTGATATTGTATTAGTGAATCCAATTTTCTAATTATCAGAAGTAGATATATTTTCTTTATATCATATGTTGTAAAATTATCCTTAAACACCTTTGGAGATATATTAGAGACTCTAAAAACGCCGTCAATAATTAGAAAAGGAAATTCGAATAAATAAGATTAATTTTAAAAACATTTCTTGATACATATTGTAATATAGTCAATCAATAACACAGTCTATAGATCTCAAATATTCATATATGAAAAGAAAATAAAAGAACTTCGAATAAAAAAAATGAAAATTTAAATAAAATCATAACACGTGTTGTAATCTAATCGATCAATTGAAACAATCTCATTAACTCTAATTTCGGTAAGTAGAGAAGAAAAAAACTTTATACAGTATGGATATGTTGTAAACAAATTACTGTCCCAAGTTTTCCATTTGTTACACTTGTTTTCTTTAGTCAAATCGCCACTATATGTGAAAAATTCGCTATGGCATAAAAACGTAAACGCACCATTAAACAAACTATGCTTAAAAGCATATGATAAATTTAGCACCATTGAAATATATATCAAGAAGATTTTAAGATGGAAGTTTTTTCACAATGTCAATAGAAATTTCTCATCAAACAAAGTTGTACAAAGCATAGAAATTGTTTAGAGAGTAGGAGCTCTCTCAGCAGTTCCAGCAATAACAGTAAGCAAATTGTTTCCAAAAGGATCACTGAGATGCTTTGCAAGATTCTCAACAGGACCTTCTCCAGTAACATAAGCTTGGATAAAGAAACCGAGCATTGCAAACATAGCTAATCTCCCGTTCTTGATCTCTTTAACCTTGAGAAGAGCTGCTTGTTCAGGGTCCTTAGCTAGACCTAAAGGATCAAATGGACCTCCTGGGTGAAGCTTGTCCTCAAAGTCCTGTCAATATAGTTTTAAGTCTTTAGTATTTGTCACATGAAGAACTTGAATATGTAATAGCTTAAAATGTAGAGTAATGTACCAATTCGTTGGTGATTCTGTAGTACTCAGCTCCACCAAGGAGAACAACCTCAGCAACTACAGCTAGAACAAGGTTGATTGGGATTGGCTTGCCAAAGTAGTTCAATGTGTTTCCATCAAGAAGCAAAGCACCAGTCTACATTGTTGTATCAACAAGATAGATCACATAACACATTCATTTGCTATCTATATACAATCTAACTCAAAAGATGAGAAGTAGCCAAGAACCTTGAACCACACGGCTTCAGGGCCACAGTTAGCGCCGTATTTGTTTAAAGCTTCAGGGATGATAAAACCAGCTGCTCCCAACATAGCCCATCTCGCATGGATCAATTCAAAAGCTTGGTATCTACATTATATAACCATTATCTTAATGATGTTTTTGGTAGATAGAGATGGAAACTAAGAAACATGAATAGGGTTTAAATTATAGAATCTGCTTACTTAGCAAAGTCCTCAGGCTTCTTGCCAAGTCCAAATGGGTCATAACCATAGCTGCAATTCAAACAAAACAAACCTTAAAACAATAAAGCCAAAGTAAAAGCGTACAAAGAGAAAGGCATGAAGAAGTGAAGAAGTATCTTACTCTCCAGCAACTTCACCGTTTAAGTACTCTGGAATCTCTGATCTATCCAAAAGACCATCAGGCAAGAAGATTCTCCTATCAGGACCTACACAAGTTTCACAATTACAAACACATTCATAAAGAAACAGAGCAAAACCTAATTATAAAAGAGAAGTTAAAAGACACATACCATACCACTTGGAGAGCTCATCGTTAGTGGAAGCAACAGCCTTAGACTTAGCAGGAGCTGGCTTCTTCTTGGAGAACAAAGCAACTGTTTTGAACGTAGCTGGGCTTGATGCCAATGGAGCGGATGATCTTGAAACTGCTCTGAAGTTAAGAGGAGTACCAAGCATTTCCGATACACCCAAAGACGCCATGTTTTTGTAGCCCAAAGTTTCAAGCTTTTTTTACTTTGGTTTAACACTAGGAGATGAAGAAGCTAAGTGAAAGAAGGTGGAAGAGACGAAACTGCTACTATAAGGTGGAGTGTTGGATTCGTTTAGGCTTTTGATTGGTCTGAATTGAAAATGTGAAATATGATTCTGTTCTCTGATTGGTTGTGATTGCTGATGTGGATTAAAGATTGGTTTTTGTTGGATAATTTATTTTATCCATATCCTTTGTTTCTTTCTTTTGTGTGGCTAAGCTTCATCTATACACCAAACTGTGTTTACAAGAATCTCAAACACACGAAATCTCACCTGTTTAATGTCATCCACAAACTTTTCACTGTCTTAGTTGGGGTTTTCAGTAAATTCCTTGAGACATTTGGAACCATTTTGAGGTCCTGCTTAGGACCACAACCGGAATTTGCATATAGAAAACCTAAACGCAACGGTTAGATTTGGATCAACAGCTATGACTACTTCTTTAATCTTTACACAAAGAAAATGGATTCAACATCGGATTTGAATAAAGCATTCGACTAGTTCGGGAAGTGAGCAAAACCCTTTCCCAAGAGTTTCTTGCAAGTCCACCATTTGAATGAAAACTCAAGTGATCAACTGGCTTACGTGCAACGGAATCAAACTAGAGGCTGTAGTGATTTATGCCCTTGGCTCTAAAGATGAGATCAATGTGCCATTTATAAGTGAGTTCTACTTCTTTGAATCGGGCTACGCAAAAGCTCACTCACACTTTATATTAGCATTTGAGACCTAAGTTGAGCCATAAACTGTTGTTGGATGTCCGGGTAGACCGAGATGACCCCCTTACTCGGTTCCGGATGGGTTGCATGGTTACTGACCGATCGTCCGCAAGCACCGTCGCCAGAAAATAAACAATTCATAGCATCATTACTTGCACCAAGACTTCACACATTAAGTCTACCATATAAATTATCGCGAATCCATCTTTATACCATACATGAACAGAGAATTCATAAACCCAAAGTCTAAATTCTGAAACTAAAGAACAAAGCAAACACTATCATCATTCACTTTGAAACTACAACAAAGCTATAAAAAAAAAATACTAAACTTCATCATCATCTTCTCCATTTCTCAATCTCCTTCGAAGTCGCTTTCGCAAACTTCTTAGTACTAACAACAAGTTCATCAATCAAAGAATCAAGTTCATTCCTGTTAACAAATCAAAAAAGTCAAAAAAATCATCTTCACACAAGAATCAACAACTTCAATACAAAACTAAAATTTTACTCACAGAGATGGTTTCCCAACGTTATAATAAGATCGAGAATGATCATAAGCAGCTCCTCTTCCAACACCATAACCAAATCCAACACCAATTCCACAACCAGCTCCAAATCCAAGACCAAATTGTAATCCAGGAACTCCAGGACCAAATCCTACACCTGCGTTTCGTTCATCAATCTCTACTCAATTAACCGATTCTAAAACAGCTTTGAGCGATTTCGTAATGATCAAATTTTGGGAGAAATTTAGAAATTTTACCTCCGATAAGACCGGCGCCGAAACCGAATCCGCAACCTATACCGAGTCCAAAGGCAGGACCGACTTTTCCGATGTCTCTGATTCTCACCTGTGGAAGTTTCCATAGTAGTCCCTTGTCATCGTCTCCGTTGCTCCTGTTGCTCATCGTCGTCTCTTCTCTCTGTTTCTTTTTCGCCGTGGATTTATTTATTTAGATATTACATATTTGGAATGGGCTTATATTAATAAGTAATATAAGGCCCATTGTTATTACTGGAAGCCCAATTGTCTTTAAAATTATTGCTACGGGAAAACATAATAGAAATTAGAAAAATAGGGTCCCATAGAAATATAAGAATCATGAGGTTTCAACAAATATCAAAATTATTAGTAACAATATGTTTTACCTTTTGGACACTAATGAAGCGATGAGAGGACAAGTTATAGAAATTTTGATGCGAAGCATTGATCCAGATTTTACTATGGAAACTAAAATAAGGTTGGATTTTCGAACGATATAAATTCAAAGGGAAATTAGGTTCATCCAAATTATGCCGAGAGTTTTAGAGACTTAAGGAGAAAAAAATATATTTTAATATTTTTTTGCAGTAAAATATATATTAAAACTAAAAAATTTATGTATTTTTGTAATAAATTAGAAATAATGAACATTATTTTTAATGTACAAAGATAAAATTTGTACTATTTTCTTAAATTATAAAATATAACTTTATACTATTTTTGTAATCAATTTTTAATTAACATTTTTTTCATCTATAAAATACTATAATTAAATTTGTTTTTGTAAAATATGAAAAATAATTAATACCAGTTTCTAATATGTCAAATAAAATTTTAAAGTCAAGAAAAATCACACAAAAACAGATATTTTACCAATATATAAATAAAAATTTTAAAATTGGGGGTCTTAGGAAAATGCTTTTGTTTTTTTACTATGGTAGGCACACGTCTGCAGTGGCGGAGCTAGAAATATTTTTTACCGGTGTCATATATATTTAATTATTTTTATTTAATGTATTATTAACATTAAATAATATTTTAAAATATAAAATGTTTCTTAAATGGTCTTTAAAACATATTTTTTACTAAAATAAAACTAAAGAATCTATATATATATATATATATACACATGTAGGTTTTACAATGCTTCACATTTCAAATAAAAAATATCCATAGTTCATAAGTTTTATTTTCACTTGTATTAAGTACTTTTTATTCTCAAAATATTGATTTTAAAAATTTATAATGTATTGTGGAGATTAATTAGTTGTCATGTTTATTTTAATTTATGAAATTTTAGGAAAACATATGTTAAGAACAATTTTGAAAAGAAAACAGAAAAGGAAGGAAGATATGTAAAAAAAAAAGAAAAGAAAAAATTAATAAATATTTAAGAAAATGTTAATTAGAGATTTAACCATGAAAAATTGAAAAAGAAAAGAAAATAAGATAAAATAAAAAAAAATGAACACAAGGAGTCAAAGACAGGCGTGGATCATATAGCATAGGTGTCATTATGGAACTTTTAGACCAAATAATCTAATAATCTTTATAAATTTTACCTTACAACTAAAATTTTATAAAATTCATGGGTGTCAATTGACCCCCCTCCCTCAAACATAGCTCAGCCACTGCACATCTGCACTAAAGCATGCAAAAAATGAATTTGAAGACTGTGACATAGGCCGCCTATTGTCCAACAGTGTCCATCCAATTTTGTCCATGGGCCAAATTAGGCGTAGACCATTTTAACCCGTTTCGTAAATGGGCTGTCCCAGGACAATCCATAATTAATTGGACATAGACACTTATAATTTCTATCTCATTAAGCTCATTGAGCTAGAATAATGCTTGTTTGGAAATCTCTTCAAATACTCTCCTTAAGCAAAATGCAAACACACTAGGTTAATTTACATCACACAGAAAACGAGAAAACTATACGTACATAAATATACGATATTAGTTTATACAAAAAAAAAAACGATATTAGTGTCTCTATATACCATTCTGCATAGACAAATATACGGATGCAGAATGATATATAGAGACATAAAAACATACCTAACAACTTCGAGAGTTGATGTTAAGGACGTTGCATGAAGTGATCTCGTTGTAGTTTTTGCCTTTCGGTGATGGAAATGAGAAAAATGTAAATCACTAAAAAGGAAAGTTGTGACACGAAGAGCCCATTCTTCATTTCTTCGTTTTCATTTCCGGAATCATTATCTCCTTTATTCTTCTTCATTTCTCTGGTCAACGACTCAACGGCATAAACAATGTGTAATTGTGTATGAAGGAAGATACTTTTTTTTAATGCAGATTATATTTTAGAATGATTTATAGAAAATTAAACATTGCTTTGTGGAATGCAATGTATTGAAGACTGTGACATTCTCCACTATAGCAAAGTGAGAAGTTTTATCTATATTACTGAATCTAAAACCATGGTCATGCAAATTATGATTTACTTCATCAAATAATGTCTACCAAATTCTCTTGTAATTAAGTGCATTTTTGGTTATTATTTCCATGTCAACCGGACAACTCCAGCTTGATCATCTTTAAACCCACAAAACCCACACAACTTGTATATTTCAAGCTGGCGTCACCAGTCTGATGTTTTTGGGACTCTTTAAAAACAAATACAGTAAAACCTCTATAAATTAATAATGTTGGAACTTTGATATTTTATTAATATAAAGTGACATTAATTTATTTATAAATTAATAATTATTTATTTAGAGAGAGAATTAGTTTTATTTGATTTTTTTATTTAAGATTTTACTATAAAAGTTTCAAAATCTTGAGTTGGAATAATATAATGTAAATAAAATTAATGTTTTGGATGCTATAAATATGCAGTTTCGATTTAAATATTTAATATTTAGAAGAAGAAAAATCTTTTGACTTTGGATAATAAAAGCTACTGATTAATTCACTTATATAAACGACATGCATAAATTCATATTTAAAAATTAGTGATCTAAGTTGTCATACTTCAACAACCTATAAAACTCTAAAAATAAAAATGATATGTATATATATATATATATTCAGAAGTTGAAAAACTTACAAAAAAATATTGGCTAATTTGATGATAAAGTTTATAAACGATACTACAACTTGATTGTTTAAAACACAACATAACAATTGTTTGATTCAATAAAAATTAAAGACTAGTTCTAATAATATTCAATTTTTAACACACTAAAACCATATATTAGTATAATATATATATATATATGATTATTAACTTATGATACTAATGAGACCATATATTTACATAAAAATTTCAAAAAAATTATTATCTTATAATCTTATCGAATTATGTGAATTTTTGCATTGACTTGACAAAGGACCAAAAATTTTTATTATTTTATAGTATTTATTAATTTATCTATTAGTATTAATTTATAAAAGTTTTACTGTAAATATATAAACGTTGTATTGTTGATTAATTCAAAAAATATCATTTTCAATTGATTAATTTGTGTAACAACAAAATCAATGCTGATCAATTGACGACATTGTAAACAAGAGAATAACGTCACATTAAAGTCGTAATATTTTCCTCCATTTTGACGTTGAAAAAGCTTGGCTATATAGCCATGTTCCTTTGTCTTCTCATTGGCTCATGAGATCGATGATCTAACACACAACAAATCCATATTCTCTTCTTCTTTTTTCTAGGTTTGAGTTTGAGAGTACATCACACTTTTTGAGGTTCGTAAGCTCTTGATTTCGAGTGGTGCGGGACAAGAGAAACAAAGTAGTTTTATCCTGGATTTTTTGAATATATCAAAATGGCATGGCGTTAAAATAATTAAAGAGAGAGATTTTCATCTCGACTCTACTTCACTTCTAATTTTGATCAATCTATGATCGTATTTTAATTTTATTTATAGTTCTTATGTGTTTTCTTTTACAATTTCAAATTGTGCCCAATAGTTAATTCTGGGTTCGACATGACTACATCTTCTCTCTGTGTATTGCGGCTTTATCTACGGCTTGCCTCTGTTTCCTCTAGGCCTGGGCATTCGTGTTTCGGATCGGATTTGGTTCGGATTTTTTCGGATTCGGATAATTCGGGTAGGAGAGTTAAGTATCCGTTCGGATTTTATGACTATTCGGTTCAGTTTCGGTCGGATTCGGATCGGATTTGGGTTTCAAAAATTTCTAAAAAATATTAAATTTGGTTAAAGTTTTTTAAAAAATGCAAAACTACAACTAAATATAACTAATATTATTTGGATAATTAAAATTAAAATTGTAAAATTCTGATTATTCAGATTTTTTGTTATTTAGTAGTTTTGAGTATAAAATTATAACTAAATATAACTAATATTTTTGATATATAAATATATTTTGGATTTTTGGTTATATTGTTCGGATCGGATTCGGTTCGGATAATTCGAGTAGACACATTTAGAATCCATCCGGATTTTATTACTATTCGGTTCAGTTTTGGAACCAGATTTTTTGGTTTGGTTTCGAATCGGTTTTCAGATTTCGGTTTTTTTGCCCAGACCAAATCCTTTACTGACTTGTTCACATCTTCACAATATGAGCTATGAACCCAATTATATAACAGGAATCAAATTTGGGCCGTAGGAATAATAACTAAGGCCCATAAATTTGGTTTTTTCATTTCTCGTTCCCCAATGACTTCTATCTCCTTTCCGATGAGGCGATGACGAAGAAGAAGAGTCTCGATTCTTCTTCGATTGCATTTCACGAACCCAATGCACGAACCATGCATCCGCCGGCGACTTCTCCAGCGAAACCCGCCATATCCACCACCTTTATACCCGAAAGTTGGCGAACCTCCGCGACCCAGCTTGTTGTTTGTCACGTCCTCAACAGCAAAAAAAATCAGATGCGATTCCGACAGGATCTCTGGTTTCTCGGCGATTTCTCTTCTCGCTGTCACTCTCTGGTATCTAACGGTGCTTTCAAGCCTCACCATTTAAGCCGAGCACTAACTCCTTTATCTCTTGCGATAGTGAAAGTGCATGCAATTTTCTTTGACCAAAAATTTGCATCTCCTCTGTCGCCATTACCCTCTGTAATTCTGAGGTAACTTCAAACTCCTCTTCGTCTCTTTGTTGTGACGAGTTTAGCTTCTTCCTTCTCTGAGATTGTTGCAACTTCACGAAATCTGAAAATTTATAATTTCCTTTTTTCGTTTCTCTGAAGAACACCACCCTGTCTTTATCCTCTTTCATCATCTTCACGTCTTGTCCCTCGCAGCTCCCAGAAATCTGTAAAATCATAACTTTTGATTTCAAACTTTCTTCTTCTCCGCAGCTTCTCATGACACTTCAGGTAATCTCTTAACCTGAAAAATCTTTAGTCCCTGATTTTTCAGAAGCTTTGCTCAATATTATTCCGTGAGGTTATTAATTCTTGAGATGGATTTTGCTCTATTACTGGTTGTGTTCATATGATTATATGTTTACTTTCACAATTTGACAAAACCATTCTAGAATTTGATTTTAAACGCTCAAGATCAACCGAAAACAAGGATCCAGAATATTCTCAGTGCTTATAAAAGCTCTTTAATCTCATTAATCAATTAAACGATTGCATAATACCATGAGCCTATAAAGCTATTTATAATAAACCCCAAATGATCATTCCAACTAATATAAGATAATTACTAAAATATATAATATAATTAAAATACAAATAATTTATGTTTATCCTAAATCTCCGCTGCATTAGTCTATATAGGCAAAGTTGTAACCTTCTCACTGCCATGGTTGAGTTTTATGATACAAGCAAATATTTTTTCTGCTTTGGGAAACCTTAAATGTGTGTGCTTTAGTTGATTTTGGCCTCAAAGATGTTTTATATATTACTAGACTTCCTATTCACGGGGAATATGTATTTCTTTCTAGTTTTACTTCATTATTGAATTCCTCATTGTTGATATATTATTATATGATCAATTGGATACATGTATCAAGATTTGAGAGCAAAGAGTTCCTCATTGTTGATTCATTATGTCTTTATATGTCGTTTTCAGGCTATCATTGGTGGATCATCTGACCCTACATCTCAGGAGGCAACACATCATCAGTAACTAGAGGCCCAACAATTACATGAGAACAATGTAGACACTGCAATGGTAGGTTCTCACTAAACATCAATCATATACCACCCTACTCACTTATTCAATTATGTTGTACCATTCTCATAGTCACCTTTTTCTGCATTTTGATAAAGAAAAAAAAGCCTCTCAAATATTTTAGTGGACCACTCTAACGAGCCTACCGCATATCAACCAGAAGAAAATGCTCAAAGTGCCAAGGTGACTGAGGATGACTCTTCTGACCTAGAACTAGGCGTTATCGAACCGAATTCAAATAATTGAATCCGAGCTAAAATGCGCGAATCTGAACCCAAACCAAACTATAAATAACTCAAACAGTATATAAATTTATATAACAAATTTTCTGAATCAAATTCATATTCTGTAAAATCAAACCGAAGTAACCAAAATGCACTAAAATTTTAATTGAATACATAGAGAAAATACATTTAAATATACAAAAATTCTATAGAAATTGTTTAGGGTAACTAATTAATCTTGTTTTGCATTACTTCCTTGAAAGGTTGAATTGTAGAAAACTAACTAATTTTTTTTAAAACAAATACACATAATATTAATAAATTAATATAACCACAAGACATCGTATAACGAAACATTTTTGGTAGACAATCATACTTAATATATAGCACTATTTAAAGAACTCAATATATTACTGTTTTCAAATTTTGTATAACATGTCTTTTATTTTAAATTTTCTAGTTTGTATTTTGTTTGTGGATATGCTTCAAATTAATTCTAAAATTATTTTCTCAAATTAAGAGATCACTCTAGTACTTAGGGATCAAAATCCACAAGTACTCAAGTTCACACAATAGATTTTCAGTTATTAAATTAAGCTAAACTAAATAAATTGTAATTAAAAATAACAAAGGAATGCAAATAAAACGGTTGTAAATTCAATTTATGGAAAAGCTAGACCTAGGAAATTTCGTTAAGGTAAATCAGAATCGTAAATCGGGCAGATTCAATTAAGGATCTAATTAAGTTTTGTTCTTAAACTCAAAACACTAATATCTAATCAATCAATTCTCATTGCAAAGACTATCTATGTCTAGATTCTTCGATTCCAAATCTCTTTGTAAACCTAAAGAATAAGAACATGCATTAACCTCGAGTTTGATAAGTTCACAAAACTCCTAAACCAAATCGCTTTGCGAATAGTAGTTTTGCTCATCTAAGACTATGTCGGGATATCAATAACACTCTCATGTCTATTAATTATCCTAATATCTAAATTCCAGGTGATCAATGTAGAACTAGTATTTATATCAAATTCAGATGCAGAACTAGTATGATTATCCTAATAAAACTATGCCTAATTCAAAAATTCATCTTTAACCTTTGGAAAACCCTAAATCTAACAAGGGGATTATTCAGACATAATTAATGGAACATAAATCATGATCTGAATAAATTGCATTAAGAAAACAAATAAAGAATAAAGGGAGTTCGAAATCTTCTCTCTACAAAGTAAGTTTGGATATGTCTCTCCTCCAAAGCTCTCCAAAAAGTTTCTTGCTAGAATAAAGCGTAGTCTCTAAAACTAAGAAAAACCCTAAATATAGTACAAAATACGAAAAGACTTAAATTGTAAATATGTGGAACTTCTGGGGTAACTTTATAATTCTTCAAATTTTGACATAACTCGTGGTGACTTCTACTCGTGATTGGTGTCGACCGACACCAATGGGTGATGTCGATCGACACCAGCTCCGTGGATTGTCTCCAAGTTGATCTTCTCAGCTACAAAGCTCGATATGCTCCAAAATGATTCAACAAAGCACACCTCGTACTTGTACCTATAAAGACTCAATGTAAATAGAAAAGACTCTAAAAACAACACTTATATCATGATTAAAAAGCATAAAAACCATGATATATCATTTGTGTTTTATAGTTTACATTTTTTCTCTTACTTTACTTATTTTTAAAATATCCTCTTATACTTATCTTTCAAACAATTTATAACAAAATCAGTTTAAAAAATATATTTTATCATCTTAAAATCTTTAAAAATTAACAAATTGTTTTTATATATTTTTACATTAACAAGTGTTTTTGATCTGAGCAGTGACACATATCTTATTCTCGCGAAATAGAATTTTGCGTACATTATCCCGTACATCAGTGATTATACACCATCTCATGTCACTAATCCGTATATCGACGGATTTAAACCAATATTTGTTTATCTCCTGTACACCATGACTTGTTTAAAGATATTCATTATATGTTGAATCATTTTAAATGCTAAAATAAATAAATTACTTTTCGCTAACCTTCTTTATGATTTTGTTATGTGAATAACCTTAATGCTTAAAAATCTTAGGTTTCATGTAAAATTTGCTACCTTTCATGAATGTGATTTAGTTTTACAGGCATGTTAATTCTGCATACAGTTTAAACTAGCAATTAATGTTTTGGTAGAAAATCACATAATCACGTTGTTTTTGTTTTTCCTCTAAAGCACAAAATCCGACCAATTCCAAGCCTTCAACATCACTTATGTGGCTTCCTCCATTGTGGCCTCTCGGTTTTCCTTATTGTTCCATAGCTTTGAAATCATATAGCCACCACTTGCATTGTGATTTAGTATCTCTAGTTTTTTCCTCTTACCACTTCACTGTATAATCCTTCACCCTAGTTTATTATTGAGCTTAAGTAGTTTATTAATGATTCCTATCATCTCAGGAAATCTGCGTACTTTTCCTTGATTGAGCAATCGTTGGAGATCCTCTGGTGTAGGCCTTCTTAGGTAGGTATCACGAAACAAATATATAATTCCGTCAACAAATTTTTCCAAGCATAGCAATGTGGTGCTTTCACCGAGGTGGAGGTATTCATCCACTACATCAGCTGCACAACCATATGCCATCATACGAATTGCTGCTGTACACTTTTGTAGTGCAGACATACCCAATCTTCCCGTAGCATCTCGTCTTTGTTGAAAGTATGGTACTTGATTGGCTAGTGTATCAACAATACGTATGAACAATGACTTGTTCATTCTGAAACGACGTCGGGACATAGGTTGAGAGTAAGTTGGATTATCACTGAAATAATAATTCCATAAACGAGTGTGCCCTTCCTCACGTCCTCTTTCAACATAAGATCGTTTGCGCCTTGAACTTGTTGGTTCTTGATGATAGGCATAATTATCTATGCCTTGTTGAAAAACATTCTGAAATTGTTCATCAAAAGCTTGATCAAATTCTTCATCTAAATTTGAAGATGATATGTTTTAGTTTTGGTTTGTGAAAATTGGAAAGTGATGAGATTCTGAATTTTTGTTTTGGTTTGTGAAAATTGTAAATTCATGACATTGTAAGTAAAAAAAACAGAAAATTGGAAGAAAAGAGAATTGGAAAGTGATGAGGTTCTGAATTTTAGTTTTGGTTTGTGGAAATTGTAAATTCATGACATTGTAAGTAAAAAATAAACAGAGAATTGGAAGAAAAGAGAATTAGAAATTGGAAAGTGATGAGATTCTGAATTTTAATTTTGGTTTGTGGAAATTGTAAATTGATGAGATTGTAAGTGAAAAAAAACAGAGAATTGGAAGAAAAGATAGTTGGAGATGCAGTGTAATATAGCAAATAGATAGTTGTTTCAACACAATCGTAAGTTACAATATATAGAAGTCGGAAAATACAACAAAAAAATTACATAAGAAATACAAGACTTGACATTGTCTTTGATGTCTTGTGCCGACAATTCCACAATTTGCACCACTTGATCAATTTGGACCTTTCACGGGTTGTAACCTGTAAGAAAGACAAAAAAAACTGGACAACAAATGAGCAATCAATACCATATAAAACAAGACAACAACTGGGTCATTGCAATCACTCAAACGTAACACATAAGAAGTGTCACAGCAAAACAAATCTCATTCGTTTCTAACACAAGAACTAGTTTGTAAGACAAGAACAAAATAACTAGTTTGTAACACAAGAACAAGTTTCTAAGTTCATAACACATAACAAATCTCATTTGTTTCTAACACAAGAACCAGTTTGTAAGAATTGTGTCATTCCATACAAGAACTGTAACAGCAAAACCAGTTTCAGACCACAACAAGAACTCTAACAAGTCACAGACCACAACAAGTTTGTAAGACAAGAACAAAAGAACATGTTTGTAACACAAGAACAAGTTTCTCAGTTTGTAACACAAGAACAAGTTTCAAACCACCACAAGAACTCCTAACGCCTAAGTAAGAATGGTCTAAAAAATTTTATCACTCTTTTATGTGCTTACTTAGGCGTTAGAAACTCTAACTTGTTGTGGTCTGAAACTGGTTAGAGTTCTTTGCAGCCACAAACCAAAACTAAAATTCAGAATCTCATCACTTTCCAATTTCTAATTCTCTTTTCTCCCAATTCTCTGTTTATTTTTTACTTACAATGTCATGAATTTACAATTTCCACAAACCAAAACTAAAATTCAGAACCTCATCACTTTCCAATTCTCTTTTCTTCCAATTTTCTGTTTTTTTTTTACTTACAATGTCATGAATTTACAATTTCCACAAACCAAAACAAAAATTCAGAATCTCATCACTTTCCAATTTTCACAAACCAAAACTAAAACATATCATCTTCAAATTTAGATGAAGAATTTGATCATGCTTTTGATGAACAATTTCAGAATGTTTTTCAACAAGGCATAGATAATTATGCCCATCATCAAGAACCAACAAGTTCAAGGCGCAAACGATCTTATGTTGAAAGAGGACGTGAGGAAGGGCACACTCGTTTATGGAATTATTATTTCAGTGATAATCCAACTTACTCTCAACCTATGTTCCGGCGTCGTTTCAGAATGAACAAGTCATTTTTCATACATATTGTTGATACACTAGCCAATCAAGTACCATACTTTCAACAAAGACGAGATGCTACGGGAAGATTGGGTCTGTCTGTACTACAAAAGTGTACAGCAGCCATTCGTATGATGGCATATGGTTGTGCAGCTGATGTAGTGGATGAATACCTCCACCTCGGTGAAAGCACCGCATTGCTATGTTTGAAAAAATTTGTGGACGGAATTATATATTTGTTTCGTGATACCTACCTAAGAAGGCCTACACCAGAAGGATCTCCAACGATTGCTCAATCAAGGAAAAGCACGCAGATTTCCCGAGATGATAGGAAGCATTAATCGTATGCATTGTGAGTGGAAAAATTGTCCCACGGCTTGGAAAGGCCAGTATTCACGTGGATCTGGAAAATCTACAATTATTTTAGAGGTTATGGCTTCTCAAGACCTATGGATTTGGTACGCATTTTTTGGACCTCCAAGTACCTTAAACGATATCAATGTTCTTGACCGCTCACCAGTTTTTGATGATATATTAGAAGGTCGAGCTCCAAGAGTGGATTACTTTGTCAATGGACGGTATTACAATATGAGTTACTATATCACTAATGGTATATATCCGAAATAGGCAACTTTCATCCAATCAATTTCAATTCCACAGGGTCCGAAAGCATCATTATTTGCTCAATGTCAAAAAGCTGCCAAAAAAGATGTCGAGCGTGCTTTTGGGGTCTTGCAAGCTCGATTTGCGATTGTAAAAAATCCCGCTCTTACTTGTGATAAGACAAAAATAGGAAAGATAATGAGAGCATGTATCATATTGCACAATATGATAGCAGAAGACGAATGAGATGGATACAGTCTGTACAATGTATCTGAATTCTATCAAGGAGAAGGAAGCGGGACTTCACATGTGGATTTAACATATTCTACAAATATGACTACCAATCTCAGCAATATGATGGGCGTTCGAAATCGGCTTTGTGATACAACACAACATCAACAATTGAAAGCTGATTTGGTTGAACATATCTGGCAAAAAATTGGCACAACTCAAGATTAAACCCGAGAGAATTACGTTCTTCATAATGCTTTTATATCTATATATAATTCTACGTATTTGTTGACCGTCTATTATATCTAATTTCAAATTTGAATTTATTTTTTAGGTTCTGTAATACATGTTTAGAAGAATTTATATATATATATATATTAAATATTCTATAATTATTCTATAATTAATTTTAGTTTTATATTTAATATTTTCTATAAGTTTAATTCAACATTTGAAATTTTGTAAATTTAAACTAAAATAAATACTCATTATCAATTAATCATTCTTTGTTTATTCTTAAGACATATCCTTAAAGTATCAGTAATGGAGGATGGTTTAAGTAATGATAGTTAGTGGGTGTCTTAAATTAAAAAATTAAAAAATTTAATATTAATTATTACTTAAGACATCTATTACAAGTTGTCTAATGAGGATGCTCTGAGAGGCTTCTTTATCCAGCAAATTCATATCACCCGGATCCGTCAAAATTTTGAAGCACATATCGGAAACCACTGGACATAATCTTAGCAAATGTAAAACATGGCACGATGCTATATTTAAAGCTGGTACAAACTTTAGAGGAGTTTGGTCATGAAAAGAGAATAACTCAACATTTTTAAAACGTCAAATGGATGGATCTTCAAAAAATTCATATTCAACTTTGGGTTTAGGGTGGATATGTCTTCAGGACCTTGATATAGCGGTAGGTCTAAGCATTTGGAATTTTTGATTCGATTCGGTTTGGTTCAATTTGGTTCGAAATTTCAGAAGTTTATTTGTTTGATTTGGAAAAAATTGAATCGCAGTGGATATATAAAAATGGTCAAAAAGTATATATAAATATTATTGATTGGTTACTATTTAATATTTATATGATACATCATCATACATATTTTCTATTTGAATTACAATAGGCAAGACAAGATGATAATAGACTCCTTATATTATATTTTCATATACTGTTGACTTTTGTCACAGTAATTATATATCCTGCAAACTACATACAAACTTATAATTATATATACATACAAACTAAAGAGACATATGAGATTACTTTTATTTTATATTTATATATGTCAAGAAGAAGGATAAAGTATCCATGCTCGACCAGATATGGTTGTGAACTGTTTAAACCTACCATAAAACATTACTATTATTAGTATGAACTTTCCAAATGGGGTCCATCGTCCCGCAAACCCATAACCTGCGTCTTTGCAGCCACCGTCGGTAAGGTTTAGACGCCGCTCGCAGCTATATCCGGTTGTGAACCCCACGTTTCCATATGCACTGCAAATTACAATAATTTTTTTACTTCTATTTCACTGATAAGTATAGACTTGAAAACCAAAAAAAAAAAAGTATAGGTTTATTGATTATATTTTATCACTCTTGGGCTTTAAATGGGTTGTATGTTATGAATAAATCAATAGGATATGACCCTGTAGACCTTTTATTTTTTATACAGTAAAACCTCTATAAATTAATAATATATAAATTAATATATTTATGATATTTTATTAATTTATCGTATTCATTAATTAATTTATAGAGGTGATATTTAAGTTAAAATATCAATTTGGGACTAGATAAAATTATTTATTTATTGATGTATTAATTTATAGAAATTTTACTGTACATTTAAATAGCTTTTTACCAAAGAAAAAGAAAACTGTATAGACTATAGTTTTCATGGAATGAAATAATCTTAAATACTATATATGTATGGAAGTAATTTATAAAGAAACGCTAAAATTTATTATTTTGATATAACCTAAAATTTAGGGTGCTGTTTTCTTATACACGAATAGTTAATACATAATCGCTCAAAATTAATTGGCAATGAGTAGATGAACATCTCATATCCTACCATACGTTTGATCTATATAATATGTATGCATATATTCTGATATACACATATATGGATGCAGAATGTTATATAGAGATAAACACACACCTGATTACTTCGAGAGTGATGTTAAGGACATTGAAGTTGAGTGGATCTCGTTGTAAATTTTGCTTTTCGGTGATGGAAATGAGAAAAATGCAAATCACCAAAAAGGAAAGTTGTGACACGAAGAGCCCACTCTTCTCTCCTTCCTTTTCATTTTCGGAATCATCATCTCCCTCTTTATTCATCTTCTTTTCGTCGGTCAATGGCATAAACAATGTGTATGGAGGAAAATACCTTGTCAACGAAATTATAATTACTTATTAATCCCTAGAATTATTTGTAGAAAAACTAAAATGCTTTGTGAACATATATTATTATTGGAGACTAGGACATTCTCCACTACCTCGCAGGGACATATATAATTTCTTTTACAGAATCTAAAACCATGAATGAATTCTGATTCACTACATCAAATCTTGTCTACCACCATTTTATCAAAAAAAAATAAAAAATAATAACATTTTCTACCACATTCTCTTGCTAGTTCTTTTCTGGCAGTTACATATATAATACACATCTAAGGAAAAAGACTTCAAAAATTACTTTAAACTAACTAACATTTTCTGTACTGAGAAAAATCAAAACTCCACAAAAAATCTATTCAATACTTTTTATAAACAATACTCGTCATGCCAATTTTAAATCCGAATGATAGCACATTAACAATATTAAGATAAACCATTAGATTATGTGTCAGGATCTATTTTAAAGTTATTATTACTATTTGTTTTGTAACCGGAAGATACACCGAATTAGTCAACATTAATCTTTAAACATTATAAAGTAGCTAGTTCAAGCTATCTGAAACACGCACTTTTGTCAATCGTGGTTAAAACTCGAATCTAATTGGTTCTTCAATCCATAATATAGGAGTGAGTACTTTAACCAAATGGACAAGGTTAGGTATAATTAAAATTAACTTTATTTAATATGATAAGCTTTCATTTTATAAGCTGATTAATTAACTGGCGGATTCAGCTAAAGCAATACGAATGCAAAACTTTGGTTCTTACCACCCACTTATAGGTGCATGATTGACGCTACGTGCTAGTTGCTACGAAATCTTAAAATAAACGGCAAATATGTTTTTTGGTAAGGAATAAACAATAATTGTTAGGAAAACGTTTGCTTTATGTTAAAGTTAGGTAAATGATTTAAAGATTTTCCAAACTATGAGAGATAACATACACATGCATTTAAAACCAAAAAAAAAGAAAAGAAAAAACATACACTTGCACCATCAGGCCTGTGCACTATGCATAATATGTTTGATGTTTCGGTAGTAAAAAGTCGGCTAACTTTAGTGGCACCTTTTATTTTCTATTATATTGGATTGTAGTAACGTAACGCAGCACTATCTCAATTCTTTTGGCAAAACACATTCCTTAAAAAAAAATCCGGAGACGGCTCAACTTGTACCTACATCATATGTGAAACTAGCTAGTGCACTTTTTTACCGGACTAGGCCGCCATTAATGAATCAGGTTCGATCTAAATATTTTTAGTACATGCAGACGCAAATAATAAATGTGAAGAGAGAGATAAAGATGAAGATAATCCAATAAACTTACATCATGATGGTGAAGAGTACCAATATAGCTGGAGAAAGTGTGGAGAGGTCAACAATAGTTTCTCCTGTATGACGAGAGTTTACTACTTGAAACAACGATCCAACCAATTTCTCGTACCAACTCATTCCTCCAAGAGACTTAGAGCTCCACTCAAGAGTGCAGAAAAGAAGGAGTTGTATCGTTATAAAAAATAACACCGTCAATCCAAGTCGAACACAAAGCTTGACGGATAGTAAGTGAGAGTATCCCATCTTTTTGGAGTTCTTGAGAATGTAACCAAACTCTTCGCGCTTTGTGAACTTGTAAAGTCCCCATATGAGAAAAACCAAGAAGCAAGGGAACAAAGTGTTTCCCATCAATACTTGAGGGATTAAGAGCCAAAGGAGAGCCGAGTTCTTGCGAAAGATGATCATGTTCTCATTCGTGGGGACAAATCCACAGTTTGTGAACGTGGAGACAGTTGTGAAGACAGAGAAGGTCATAGGTGAGATTTCTTTGGAACTAAGAACATCTCTTATCGTTTTAACAAAGTTAACATACGCAAGAAGCAAGACAGAGCCAGCTAGGTTTGTTATTAGATGGTAACTAATAACCACCGAGTACAAGCACTTAGATGCCCTTTCTTCGATCTTTCTAGGACCTTCGTGATGATCAGTTACATTCTCGAGGTCACTATGGCGATCCTCGATAGGACTTTCCAAGTTGGAAGAGCCCATAAGTTGTCTAATCTTGTTATGAGGAAAGACGAAGTTGGTGAAATGGGATAAGTAGAGATTAAGAAAGGAGGTGAAGATTTCACCACCGAGGAACATGAGGATAGTGAGGAAGATAAGTTGGGTGTTGGAGAAGACTTCCATGTCAACGGTTGACATAGAAGAGACGGTGATGGCAG
The DNA here is from genome assembly GCA_028015245.1 of Cardamine occulta. Lineage (NCBI taxonomy): Eukaryota > Viridiplantae > Streptophyta > Magnoliopsida > Brassicales > Brassicaceae > Cardamine > Cardamine occulta. The sequence goes on from CM051390.1 coordinate 4,613,149, forward strand.
AGACAGAAGTGAAGAAAAGGTCCAAGTCATGAGGACGTGACGTGGTTCTTGGCTTCGAGATCTTGAGTGCCAAGAATCCTAAAATGGAGAAGGAAAAGAAATATATGAAGTAGATGAAGATGGGGGAACGACATTTAGCAAGTTGCCAACGGTTTTTAGCTAATTTTGTTGCAACTCTCTCCATTTAATTTCTTGGCTCAGTCTATGCACATTATTATTGGCCGTGGGGTGTGTTTATATATTACACGCACATAAACATCCTCAGCCACATAATATATGAAACTATTACTAACATGACAACACTTTCTACTTCAACTCAGTCTTTTCAGGTTTGTGGGGTAATTTGATAAGTGAGACTAGTGGTCATAGAAATTTTATACGAAATGAAAGGCAAAAGGAAAAATAACTCGAATGTTGCAATGACTAATTTGAGTTGAATTACGTGGAAAAATTCTTTTACTTAGTTGGAAAGAAAATATTCTTTTAATTTTTTCTCTCTTTTACATAATTTTAGATTATTTGAATCAACATAAAAATTAACTGGGATCCAATACTTGAACTTAGTCCAACCACATTTGACTTAAACCGTGCAAACTAATACTTGGGCAAGTCAACTCAACAGAAAAGTCGTAGCCTACTAAGTTTTCCACTGTGGGTTAGTCTACCAAGCTTGAGGGATCTGTTTTAACTTAATTGTTTTGCAAAGACCCAAGAACCTTTTTAGTGATGGTTTCTCACCAAATCTCTCAAATGATATAAAAATTTTGAAAGAATTTTATATGGGGTTTTCATAGTTTTTAAACGATCACAATATTTTATTATTATTATATTATTATTTAAGAGATTTGATAAAAGAGCATCACAAAAAGATTACCTAACAACACAACCTGTCGCGAATACAAAACGTTCTCAACCTATGTTTTCCAACACACATGTAACTTTGTTCCTATTATGAGCAAGTTTAGGGTTTGTCGCCGGTCCAATTACCACTAGGTCACATGCATTTTACAGTTGTTCTTCTTTAATAATTATTTGTTCCAAAATAATCCTTTGAATAATTATGTGGATGTTATTTTCAACATTGGAACTACTTTATTCATCCTTTTTTTAACGTGGATAAAGTATTCCATTCCGAACTTTAAGATGTTTATGAGAGATAGACGAACGTCCGAATATGAGTTCTAATGTTTATCGATCAAAGAAAATATGAACAAGAGGTTCAATAATGTAAGAACATGTGATCAAAGGCAACAATGTTTATCGCGTGCTTTCAAAGGCAGTGCTGACTCATTTGGGGGACGAGAGACGCGACGGTTCAGAGCCCAATTCCGTGTTCTAAAACCCATAAAAATGTATGCTTACAATTAGTCCACATTAAACCATACTCAAAATTTTTATCGGATCCATTTAATAAACTTGCATGCTAAGATCAACGACCAAGGTATGAGGTATCAGGATCTTGACTCTCAGGTCACGAGTGAAAAAAAGCTACCGAACATATCAGAAATATTTGGAAAAAGGTGATATGGCATAAATGTCTTCGTCTATTTGAGAATCCTTCTCGCGACATGTAACATCTACGTTATGACGTGTTTCTTTTGGTAACCTTAAATTCACCCTAAAATAGTTATTTTCCAGTCTATGGTTCCACCCTCACATTCCTCCCAAAGACGATTTTATTTTGGTCATTTACACATAATTTTGTTTTTCTGCCTCTACACATTAAAAAAGATTGGCCATTTATGCAGAAAAAAAACTAATTTATGTATTCGAACTTAAGACTTTTAATCTTGTAAAAAAAAACACATTAACTAAACGATTTAAACCTATAATACTTGCTGAAAATTGGCCACAATTTTTTGTTTTAACGTAACTGCCCCAAACACATGCTTGAAAATTGAAATGTTTGTACTCAGGACCGTGATAGAGAGATTTTTGCAAAACGAGCTATCAAATAACCCTTATAGAAAGTGTATAATAGGGATCGATCTACAAAAAAAACAGAACTAACACACCAAGAATACAAACATCATTTCAAGCTAAGCGATATAAAGTTTTTTGTTTAAAGAAACAAATTCAAATAAAAGCGGGAAAGAAGAAAATCGGTTTTCTAATCAAATGATAAAAACAATGAGCTTAGGGAATGACATAGCATTAAGATAAAATGATAAATGTATGATGATGCATGGACATATGAGGAGCAATATCTTAGGCTATATGATCAATCAATAAGACTAATTCACTCTCATGACATTAATCTCTTCAAAAATAATTCAATCAACAATAATTCTCATTAGCAATTAAAATGATCATTGAGCATTAATAACAAGTTTCAATCAAGCCACAAATCAACTTAGACAACTATTCTCATAGGTAAAGTATGAAATGCACATTTAGGCTTCATTCAAGCATTTTAACAAACACCTTGTGGACATGAAAATGCAAATGATCTAGATTAACAATCTCTTGTCTAATCTAGCAATATAATCACCCTAAATGAAAGACTAACATATAATCTAGCCCTAAACATCACCAAAAATCTATAAATCATCTCAATTACCAAACCCTAAACTCATCTAAAAAGACTACTCACTAATATCCATGGAAACACAAATCAATTGGTTTGATTGATGCATAATCATGAATATGTGAAGAGTAGAATGAAGATTTAAGAAAAGAAATAGATTTGATACTTTGAATTAAGAAATCTCATACAAAGAATTTATGAAAACAAAAAAAAATTAAAGACAAAATCTCATAAACAAAATATAATCCTCTAATTAGGTTTTTGAGGACTATATATAGGCTGCAAATGGTTGACTTAAATTAACAAGTTGAAAGAGTTGAATGAGCATTCATCTAATATTTTACCATTTGAGATAAATAAGTTGAAAAAAATAGTTCAACCCATTCAGCTAAAAAAATTGAACAAATGTATAAATTACAAAGAAAAAGTGTTCAACTCATTCATCTAATATTTTGGAGTTGAAAGAGTTGAATGATATTCAACTAAAAAAAATTCAATTACTTTTTTCAACTTGTTCATTTTATTGCTAACATTTGGAGCCATAGTAGTTAAAATCGGATTGGTTTAATACAAATGAGTTCTGGTTAAAAAAAAATAAATTTAAATTTCAAAACCACTAAAATATTAATAAAAAAAAAAAAAAAAAAAAAAAAAAATTTTTTTTTTTTTTTATCTATTAAATATAAAATAATTTAAAACGATATGTCATGACCGCTGCAACCGACTGATGTGCCTCATTCGGTCTGTCCTTGTGATTCGCCTGTGTGATATGTCATCGGTCTGTCCTTGTGATTCATCTGTAAGGTGCCACCGGTCTGTCATCACCACTGTCACTGACCGCTGTGCCTCGTCGGTCTGTCTTGACCACTGCGAATGTCTTTGTGATTCACCTGTCTTCATCAATTCCATGTTTTGACCCTTTTGCTCTATGATTTTGACTCCTTACCTCCATTCTATTTCAAAACCTACAATGCAAACATGCAAATGCCAAATATACAATGATATGCACCTAAACTTTATATTATTATACAAATAGAATGAATCATGTGGTGAAACCATGCATTAAAACCCATAAAAACACACTATATCAGACCGGCCCTGCAGTCCCAACGTGCTGGTGTGGCAGAGACGTTTGGCCAAGAACACAAGTCTCCGGAAATGGTAATATATACAAATCTTTCCCAATCTGAAATTATATTGTCATTACATTATGATGAAAAATCGATTTGTTTAGATACTATACAGTTTCTATCGACCCTCCCATCACATCTTAGACTATAACAATGTCTCGGTCAGTCTATCTAGATGTCCATCTTGCATATGAATTATTTAAATTGTTTAAAAAAATATTTGAGAGAGTTTATGCGCACGAGGGGTAAAATGCCGTATGATATAGCACTAGGAAATGGATTAGGGACCATTTATGAAATCTAGGAAACGATATGATAAGATATGATATTTAAATCATGATGTTTCTAATCTTGTTAGGTGGCCACTTATATAACGTTACATATTTTTTAGTTTGTTAGAGAGAATTAAATTCGAGCTTTGATAAAGATGTTGACATGAGGACGAACATAATATGTTTATTCTGCTCATATGCGTTTGGCACTATAAAATCCTTTTCTTTATAAATATAAAATGTTATCTTCTTCAAACTTTTAATCAATTTATATACGAAAATCAAGAGATGATATAAGAGATTCGGAGCCAACGATAAAATCGAGCATTATGGTGATTAACTTTTAGAATCACCAAAAAGAAAGGTAACACTAACGAAATATTTACCAAAAAAAAAAAAAAGAAGAAAAACACAAACGAGGTACGAGTTACACATTATACACTAATGGAAAAAATAAAAAGACGAAAGGCCATTTACTTGGCGAAGTTAGTACTACATAAGTAACCTCTCTTTTGGTGTCTTCTTTTTATTCGTCTAGCTGTCTTGATATAGCGTTAACGATGACAAATTTTCAGTAGGCCAGACCATGTAAACATATTTATAGATAAACAAATTATATAGTATTATTTTAACACACCATATTCTTGGTACATATCTGACTTATTGAATTGTATCAGACAATAGACTTGACTATATTCAAAAAATTTTAACTGTTCTATAAGGAGAGAACATTGTAGATATAAATATATTTTCTAAATAGTCAAATTTAGTTCATCGAGTATATTTTTAATCAATTTTATTTTATTTTAGACGTACATTTAAAAAGCATAATATAATGTTATAAAAAAATATGGTCTCAATGTAAAGACGATTTTCATGCTAGTTATAAAAAAATATGGGCTCCCAATCACACAAATTCTCTAAATTTTGTCATTCTAAAAATTCTCTAATGCTTAAGTCAGAATGGCAAAAGAGCTTGTAAATTTTGCAACCCCCTCTAAGAGGTTATAAATTATAATTTATCATCATCGTAAGTGCAATATTAAGATCAACTTCCCTACTTATTTCCATTAAGTCGTCTTCTCGTACATGATAATATGAAAAATCAATTAGTGCCGGGCAATATCATATTGTGAACGACTCATTGTGACTCTAACACTAACATCATGAACTTGTGGTTTATAGTTTGTTCTTTGTCTTTGATTCCCACTAACTTGGAGATTAGTGGTGTCCATCACAGATTCACAAATTAGATGTTACTTTCTTGAACCAATTACTGTCTTCTTCATTCAAAACCGACCAAACTATGTAACATCTCTAATAGTTTCATCATTTTCCAAATTGGATTTACAAAATTAAAAAAAAAAATATTTTAGAATATGAAGAAATTAAATTTGATTTATTAAAGAGTATATGCACTATATAACAAACAAATCGTAAACAACTAAGTGAACGGGGGAGTGACATTTCCGTAATTTAAAAAAATGTCAGAAAGGATGGCGAAAAGACGTAAATGACCCTATTATGATTGACATGTGTAGTAAACTGTTGTGAGTCGTGTTTCCATTAAATATATCATGACATTAACGAAAACACATTTGTTAGATATCCATATATCGTGATACATATTTATGTTTGCGTTATATATCTGTATATTAGGTTATAATTCAAAAATCACCACAATTACATATGTTATTACATATGGTATACCGTAAATCAAAACACGACCCCGTGATAATTAAATTGGAAAATACAATAATATTTAGCTAAACATTTAAATATCTCGCTAAATTAAGGCTCCAAACTTAATTTGGTTTGTGAAGGATTAAGCAGGAATTAGGGCGAGTAACAATACATTACATTTCGAGAAAGTTTCTTAGATATCGAAACAAACAGATCCCGAAAACGCATAGACTGATACATGACAGACGAAGATGATCAAGTCCTATCGAATACACGAATATGTAGAGAAGAGTTCACTCGAATTGATAGTGTTTATCAACAGCAACAGAGACATCCCAAGTGCAACTCATACCTTTAGGGAAAACAAAAAAGTCGCCTGCTTCGATCTCTACGCCTTCTTCGGTTCCATTAGGGTACATTTTCACTTTCCCCTCTAGAAAATAACAAGTCTACTTTGCACTATAAGTCCATGGAAACTTGCTTGGAGGACAACCCCACCTACGCCACCATTTCAAATTTCACTAACAAAATAAGTAAAAGTGCAGCTATGTGGCTTCTATATATGACATTATATATCAATGAAATCGAATTCCACAAAAAATAAACAAAGCTATAGGCTTTCTTCTCCAGGCAAGAAAAAAGGTTAAAACTTTAAATTTTAGATGGATCAATTGATGTAAAGATTATCCAATTCACCCACAAAAATAGAAACTAGAGCAATTGCATATAACACAATACCATGAAAATTGATATTGAGAAATGGAATTAGACAAAAACAAGCTTTCTTCTCCAGGCAAGAAAAAGGGTTAAAACTTTAAATTTCAGATTTGAGAAACTGCAGATATACTATTTGGTTTCTACATATGACAAAGCTTAAGGCTTTCTTCTCCAAGCAAGAAAAAACGTTAAAAATTTCAATTTCAGATGGATCAATTGATGTAAAGATTGTCCAATTTACAAAAATATGACCTAAAGCAAGTGCAGATGACTTATTCAGTAGCAGTAACAAACAAAGCTAAAGGCTTTATTCTCTGGGCATTAAAAAGGTTAAAATTTTCAGTTTCAGATGGATAAAATGATGTAAAGATTGTCCAATTTACACACAAAAACATAAACTCAGCTCGAATCGCAGCCATGGATGGTCTTCTTGAATTGTAGGGTTTGTTAGTTGTTCTTGTGAGCACCGGCATATATGGATTAATGCTTGTTAAATTCACACTACCGATGCAAACTTTTTTTTTTTTTGATATGGTGTGCCAAGTCTTTGTGGATAGGTTATGACATTCAGAAATGTGTGTATCCTTGTTGTATGCTACTTGTAAACAATTGAATGACATATATCTATATATAGTAATAATAAATATAAAATATAACAAAAGTTAGTTTTGGTTAATTATAGGAATTAAAATTATGATAGTAGAAAATATACATTTATCTTAATTGATCGGATCATTGATAAGTTCTGAAGTTGTCCGATCTCTGTGAATCAATTCTCCTCATGGAAGATTTTATGGTAATTCCGCATGTCCTTGACTTTAATCATACCCCAAATTCCATCTGGACCAATATGACACATGCATTGTATGCTGAGCTGATTAACTAACTGGCTGATTCATTCAAAGAAATAGCATCAGTACGAATGCAAAACTTTGGTTCTACCACCCACTCATAGGTGCATGATTGATGTTACGTGCTAGTTGCTACAAAATCTTAAAATAAACGAAAAATGTATTTTTTGGTAAGGAATAAACAATAATTGTTAGGAAACTGTTCACTTTATGTTAAAGTTAGGTAAACGATTTAAAGATTTTCCAAACTATGTGAGATAACATACACATGCATTTAAAAAAAACATACACATGCACTATGCATAGACATGGCCAAAATTTAACCGTAACCATATTTCGGACCGTAACCGTACTGTATTCAACCGTAATCGAACCGCAACCGTATAAAATAGGTAAAAACCGTAACCGTTAACCGTTAACCATAAAAATATATTAGTTATGGTTAACTATAAATTATTAACCGTAACCGCTAATTAACTGTAACCGCATAAAAACCGTTGGTTAACCATAAAATTTTAATCGTAACCGTTTTAAAAATTGAACAAAATATATAAAAATTCAATTATAGTAATAAATATTAGTTGATATATCATATCTAGCTTTTTTAATAGAGATTTAATTCATTTTTTCAAAAACTTCAAGAATATTAATTTAACCGTCTATAACCATAACTGTTTTAACCGTAACTGTTTTTAACCGTAAATGTTTTAACCGTATATTAAATAGTTAAGGTTAAAGTTAAGTAAAAATTATAATTATAACCATAATAACCATAACCGTGGTTATGCCTAACAATGCATAATATGTTTGATGTTTATGTACTAAAAAGTCGGCTAACTTTCGACTTTCGTGGCACCTTTTATTTTCTATTATATTGGATTGTACTAACGTAACGCAGCACTATCTCAATTATTTTGGCAAAAAACCAACTTGCACCTACATCATATGTGAAACTAGTGCACTTTTGACCGGACTAGGCCGTCATTAATGAATCAGGTCCGATCTAAATATTTTTAGTACATACAAACGCAAATAATAAATGAGAAGAGAGAGATAAAGATGAATAGAATTCAATAAACTTACATCATGAAGATAAGAGTATCAATATAGCTTGAGAAAGTGTGGAGAGGTCAAACAATAGACGATTCCCATAACTTTTGGAGTTTGGAAGGCTTGATAAAAATCATAAAGAGAATCTCCCAGACATTTAGAATATAATTATTCTTGCACGAAAAACCTCATTTTGTGTCCATAGCTCCTTCATCAGGTAATTCCAGTTCTTTCAAAGTCCAACATTGTGCCAGATTCAATGTTGTGAGATAAAACAACATGTTTTCTGCCATCTTTTGAATTCCACTCTGCAAAATACAAAAGGTTTTTCAATGTGACTTTTCACATTCACAAGCGCATCAGATTGATCCATCTATCAATTCCCACACAAGAAATATAATTTATGTCTTAGAATGTTAGGGGAATTTATGGATGCAGATAAATCATTCTTAAAAGAAGATGTTTATTCATAACACAAGTATGTTATGATTTCTTCTTTTTCGCGTAGCAACAACTTGTAGAATGATAGACGTTTGCCTATGGCAATCTCCTAAAATAGAAAATTGTCCTCAAGAACTTTTATATGCATGATACAACTATCGAACTCTGTATCATATGGAACGAAATCTATGGCAAATTTTACTTTTTGTTTCTGAGAAGTTATTTAGAGAGATGAAAAGAGTATAAACTTTCAGCAAAAAAACTTCCTCTCCCCCCCCCAAAACTACATATCTCCATCTCTTTATATAATATGTCAAGGGTTATCAACTAAAAAATGTCTCTTCCCAACACACATATGTTGGACGAAGAGTTCCTCCCAATAGACACATCATTTCGAAGACAGGTTATCTTCTATCCGTTATTATTCAGTTAAATAGTATTAACTGAATATACTCCAATAATTTATTCTATTATTTATTACTCCATATCTAGATATATATACACCTGATAACTTCGAGAGTGATGTTAACGACGTCGAAGTTGAGTGGATCACCAAAAAGGAAAGTTGCGACACGAAGAACTCACTCTTCTTTTCTCCCTTTTCGTTTCCGGAATCATCCCTCTTTATTCATCTTCTTTTCCTCGGTCAACGGCATAAACAATGTGTATGGAGGAATATACCTTTTTAACGCAATTATATTCTAGAGTTATTTGTAGAAACATAAACAATGCTTTGTAAACGTAATGAATTGGAGACAGTGACATTCTCCACTAAGCCTATACGTGACAAGTTTTATTTATATCACTGAATCTTAACCATAGACTAGATTGTCTACGACATTTTCTTGTAATTAAATTAACCAAAATCTTAGCAAATGTAAAGCATGGCACGATCGATGCTATGTTAAAGCTTGTACAAACCTTATAGGAGTTTGGTCATGAAGAGAAAAATTCAGCATTTTAAAATGTCTTTTTTTTTGTTATATATAAAAAAGCATTTTAAAATGTTAAATGGGTGGATCTTGTCATTCACTGTTTTATAACCTAATTTTGATGCTCATTTATTTTAAAGAATGCATTGTGTCACCAATCGTGTCTATATATTATGCTTAAGCGATCACAACCTAAACAAGTAGGGATGCTTTATTAAAAACATTCTTTGTTATATATTTTACTTAACGTTTCTGTATATAAAAATAAATATTATTGACTGGTTCCTATTTGTAGGACACTGACACATATACATACTTAGTATTTGATTTATAATAGGCAAGAGAATATGATAATAGACTCCTTCGATTACATTTTCATCATACGCTGTTGACTGTTGTAACAGTAAGTACTATACATGCAAACTACATATAAACTTTATAGTACATCAATTTTATCAAAAAAAAACTTATCATCAATCACACACAAAAAGGTGGGAAACGAAAGAGACATACGAGATTACTTTTATTTTATATTTATATATGTCAAGATGAAGAGGGATAAAGTATCCATGTTCGACCAGATTTTGCTGTGAACATTTTAAACCTACCATAAAACATTACTATTATTAGTATGAACTTTCCGATTGGGCTCCATCGTCCCACAAATCCATAACTTGCGTCTATGCAGCTACCGTCCCCGAGATTTAGACGCCGTTCGCAGCTATATCCGGTTGTGAACCCCACGTTTCCATATGCACTGCCATTACAATAAATAAAAATTCACTAAGTATAATAAGTATAGATTGTATAGTTTTCGTGGAATGAACTAATCTTAAACTTTTATTATTTCGATATGACCATAAATTTATGGTGCATGGATTCTTAAACACGGATTACGGATCTATGAACAAAGGTTGATAGCAAAACCAAATTTGTCCCTTATATATGCTGGATAATGAGTGCATAACCGATTTTTTTGTTTTTACGGATGAAAAGAATAAAGAAAATGACAAAACATCAAAGAATTTGACAAGCTCTCAAAAGAATCTAAAAATTATAGAAGCATCTAGAATCATCTAAAAGATGTCAAAAGATATAGTTAATATTATGTGAAAATTATGTGGATATGGATACAAATATTAGTTAATATATACACATAACTCATACTAATCCCTAAAAAAAGACCGGAGAGATCTCTCGAGAGCCATTTCCGGTTCACCAGAAATTTTTTTTTTCTCTATTCTCGCACTTTAATATTTCAGAGAGGAGAAAGACTTTTGTTTGTAAATATGTTTTATAGGGTTTTTCCGATTTGAGTTTTTCTACCGACTTGTTCAGTTCTAGATCTGACTTTTCCAGCGCCGAACGCAATCTACCGTTACTAAACACCTCATCTTTAGTGGAAATTACTTGGGCTTACATTTGTACTTGGGGTCCTGTTTGGGCCTTTAATGGATAATCCATATTGCCCACAAAATTTGTTTTTCTTCATAATTTTAGGAAAATTTCGAAACGAAAGTAAATTTTATGTTTTTATTTGTGATTTAGGTAGTTTTTAATATTTTAAAAAATATTTAAAATTATTAATCCAATAACAGTAGATTTTAAAAGATATTTTAGAATTCATGTTTCAATAACACATGATTTATCATTTAAACTCAAATTTCTCTAAATATTCAGTCTAATAGACCCCCTAAATTAATTGATAATAAGTAAATCTACACATATATATTTTTTAAATCACCATATGATATACGGATGCAAAATGTTATACAGAGACATAAGAAACATACCTGATAACTTCGAAAGTGATATTAAGAACGTTGAAGTTGAGTGGATCTTGCTGTAATTTTTGCCTTTCGGTGAAGGAAATGAGAAATATACAGATCATCAAAAAGGAAAGTTGTGACACAAGAATCACACTCTTCCTTACTTCCTTTTCATTTCTAGAATCATCATCTCCCTCTATATTCTCAATTTGTTCTTCTGTCAACGGCATAAACAATGTGTATGGAGGAAGATACCTGTCAACGCAATTATATATACACTTATTAATCCCTAAAAAAATTTATAGAAAGAAAATAATGCTTTGTTGAATATGATGAATGAGACTGGGACATTCTCCACTACTTCGAAGGGACATAATTTATTTTTTATTACTGAACCGGAAATATTCTGATTATCTCCATCAAACATTGTCTACCACATGCATTTTATCAAAAAAGAAAAAGAAATATTATCTACCACATTCTCGTGCAAGTTCTTTTCTGGTATATATTCCAAATACATATATACTTCCAAGGAAAAAGACTTTAAAACATTACTTTTATCTATTGGATATTTTTTTTCTAGACTAATGTATATTTTGTGACTGAAACTTTACAAACTAGCTGATTTCTGTTTATATGGTTTTCTCTTCTTGTTGTTATGAGCGTAAAAAACAAATTTAGTGCTAAAATTGACAAACAAACTAACATCTTTTTGTAGTGAGAAAAATAAAAAACTCCACAAGAAAAAATCTATTAAATATTTCCTTTTATAAACAACATGCATTATCTCAGATTTAAATCCGAATGATAGCGCATTCAAGCTATCTGAAACAAGTACTTTTGTCAATCATGGTTAAACTCGAATCTAATTAGTTCCTCAACCCATAGGATAGAAGTGAATACTTTAACCAAATGGACCACATTAGTTATTGTTTTTTTTTTTTATTGTTAAACTTAATTTTAGTTAATATGATAGACTAGTTTTTATTTTCTAAGATGATTAATTGGCGGATTCAGCCAGAGCAATATATCACCACTACGAATGGAAAACTTTGGTTCTACTACCACCCACTCATACGTAGCGTTACCTGCTAGTTGATACAAAATCTTTAAATAAACGACAAATTAATGTGTATGGAATAAACAATAATTGTTAGGGAAACTATTTGAGATTATACATAATATGTTGGATACTTCTGTGGTAAAAATTCGGCCAACTTTCATGGGGTGACCTTTTCCTATTAATTAATAATTATAGGGAAACTTATATTGGATTGTATATAGCGTAGCACTATCTCAATTGTTTTAGTTAAAAAATATTCCTTAGAAAAAGGGAAGACGACTTTGCACATATGTGTATGCAAGCATGCATGCATACATACATGCATACTTTTTTACCGGACAAGGCCACCATTAACGAATCAAGTTAGATTATAAATATTTTGAGTACATGCAAATGCAAATAGTAAATGAGGAGAGAGAGAGATAAAGATGAAGAGAATTGAATAAACTCACATCATGAGGATGAAGAGTATCAAGATAGCTGGAGAAAGTTTGGAGAGGTCAACAATTGTTTCTCCGGCATGTCTCGAGTTCACCACTTGAAACAACGATCCAACAAACTTCTCGTACCAACTCATTCCTTCAAGAGACTCGGAGCTCCACTCAAGCGTGCAGAAAAGAAGGAGTTGTATCGTTAGAAAACCTAACACCGTCAATCCAAGTCGAAGACAAAGCGGGATGGATAGTAGGTGAGAGTATCCCATCTTTTTGTGGTTCTTGAGAATGTAACCAAACTCTTCGCGCTTTGTGAACTTGTACAGTCCCCATATGAGCAAAACCAAGAAGCAAGGGAATAAAGTGTTTCCCATCAATACTTGAGGGATTAAGAGCCAGAGGAGACCCGAGTTCTTGCGAAAGATGATCATATTCTCATTCGTGGGGACAAATCCACTGTTTGCAAACGTTGAAACAGTTGTGAAGACGGAGAAGGTCATAGGTGAGATTTCTTTGGAACTAAGAACATCTCTTGCCGTTTTAACAAAGTTAAAATATACAAGAAGCAAGACAGAGCCAGCTAGGTTTGTTATAAGATGGTAACAACGAACAACCGAGTACAAGCACTTAGTTGCCCTTTCATGGATATTGCTATTCTCGTGATGAACTGTAACATTCTCGAGGTCACTATGGCGATTCTTTAACGGACTGTCCAAGTTGCAAGAGCCAAAAATATGTCTAACCTTGCTATGAGGGAATACGAAGTTAGTGAAATGAGAGAAGTAGAGGTTGAGAAAGGAGGTGAAGACATCACCGCCGAGGAACATGAGGATAGTGAGGAAGATAAGTTGGGTGTTGGAGAAGACTTCCATGTCAACGGTTGACATGGAAGAGAGAGTAATGGCAGAAATAGAAGTGAAGTAGAGGTCCAAGTCATGAGGATGTGAAGTGGTTCTTGGCTTTGAGATCTTGAGTGCCAAGAACCCTAAAATGGAGAAGGAAAAGAAATATAAGAAGTAGAGGAAAATGGGCGAACGAGATTTAGGAAGTTGCCAAAAGATTTTAGCTGATTTTTCTCCAACTCTCTCCATTTTATTTCTTTGCTCAGTCTCTATATATGCATTATTATTGACCATAGGGTGTGTTTATATATGACACGCAGACATTCTCAGCCACATATTATATGAGGACCATTAACATGACAGCATTGTTTAGTTCAACTCGTTTTTTTCTTTCCAGAGATTTTTTTCTTTTCAGCTTCGTGAGATATAGAAACTCTATAAGAAACGTAAGGAAAAGGAAAAATAACTCAAATGTTGCGATGGCTATTTTAGTTGAATGACGTGGAAAACTCTCTTTCTTGAAAGAAATAGTTCTTCTTTTATGTTTTATTTTATTTTTATAATCTTGAATGATTTGAATCAGCATCAAACTGGAATTCATGACTAGAACTTGGCCCAACCACATCCGACTTAAGTCGCCTGACTAATCCAAGGGGTAAGCTAAACCTAGCAGAAAAATCTTGACACACAAGGAATCTGTTTCAACTATTTTAATTTGCAAGTACTGGACAACTCAACACATAGGGTCCTAACCCATATTTTCCAACATATGTATTTTTGTTCCTAGCAGGAGTTTAAAGCGAGTTTACACTCTGTCGTAGGTCCAAATTAAATACCACTAGGCCACATGGATTGGGAACTTTAGTTCTTCTTTACTTTGTTCCAAAGTCATATCAATAATTGTGGATTTTCTTTTCAATATTGGAACTTCTTTTATTCATCCAATTTTTACACGTGGACAAGTATTATATTCCAAGCTCGGAGATGCATATAAGTGATAGATGAGCGTACAAATATGAGTTGAAGACAGAGCCGATCATCAGAAAAAAAAAAAAAATATGAACAAAAGGTTTGTCATTGCATTATGATGAAAAAAAATCCAACTCTTCATATACATACATATATATATATATATATATATATTTAGCGATTGTTTTTATTTTCATATTTTATTAATAGGAATATCATTTAGAGTTTTACAAGTGAACAGAGCCCGCGCTGAAGACATGTAGATAAACATTTGAATGTAGTCCTATTTTTTAGGAGGTCCTACAATTTTTTACTATTAATATATATATAGGTCATACATGATTCTACTTGGTTAGATTCAATTTGACCAATTTTCAATTTTTAACAAAAATAGGGTAACAAATTTATTGACTAATTAAGAAACAAGAAAAAAAAATTATAAATGGAAAAGAGAGTAATTATTAATTTTCAAAAATATTGTGTGGATCTCAAAAATTATTATTATGTAAATATTACATTATATTATTTAGTTTTAAAAAGGAAAATTTAGGTTAATCTCTTTCTCCTTCTTTACGTGACTTATTTTTTTTTCTCTTTTGTTTTGTTTTAACTTTTGTTTTCCTCCATTGAAAAAGAGAAGTAGAGAAGAGAGATCAATTTTACCCAAAACAAATCTGAAGCGTTTATTTATTGTAAGGTAAAAAGCTTTTTGAATTTTATTTATATGTTCATTTTCTTTGTTTGTGTTAATTTTATTGTTTATGCATTCACCAAATTGAGTATTTAGATTTAAAATTCGTTTTCAGTTTATAAGTTTTTTTTAATTACTGAATGTTTATAGGTGTGTACGTGATAGATCAGAAGATGACTTCAGGATGTCAAAAAAGAAAAAATAGGAAAAGAGTAGAAGAATTGGTGAAATCTCAAGTTGGATCTCTTTTAAGGTATTTTAAGAAACCAAACCCCCTTAGAACTGATGATGTTGATGAAATTGATGAGGTTGATGGAATTCATGAGGTTAATGGAGTTGATAACGAGGATGAAAATACAACTGAAAGTGGCAACGAAAAGCAAGAGGAGAATGAGAATGCTAAAGATGATGAAGATGTCAATTAAAACAAAGAGGATGATCACTTTGAAGAATATGATTCATCTTTGGATATTATGGATCCTGCAAATTAGGAACAAATTGATCAGAGGTTAATAGACTATTTGGTTAAGAAAGGTCCTCTTGCACCACCATCTGAAGATTATATATTTTCTCGAAATAATCATGGTAGTCATTTTTCTCATAGACATTACAAGAGGCATTTGGAGAATGGAGATAGACAAGACATGCGTTGGTTGATTTATTCAACAACATCACATAGAATCTATTGTTTTCGTTGCAAGTTGTTCACTCGGTACAAAGATATCCCTCAACTATCAAGCACTGGTTTCATGGATTGGAACAATGCTATAGTAAGGCTTAGCGAACATGAGAAAAGTCATGATCACATCACTTGCATGAGCCAGTGGATGGAGCTAGAGTTGAGGTCAAAAGAATCATACAATTGATAAGTGTCTCCAAGAAGAAATCAATAAAGAAAAGAATCATTGGAGAGAGTTGTTATTGAGATTATATGCAGTGATGAAGTATCTGGCAAAGAGTAATATAGCGTTTCGGGGAAATAAAGATAAAGTTGGTGAAGATAACAATGGAAATTTTCTGGGAAATATTGAAATGATTAGTGAATTTGACGCAGTAATGCGGGAGCACCTAAGGCGAATTGAAACGAAGGAAACTCACTACCATTACCTCAGCCACACAATTCAAAATGAGTTGATAGGAATGTTGGGATCTGAAATCAAGCTCATGATCATTAGGAAAATTAAAGTGGCAAAATACATCTCGGTTATTCTTGATTGTACTCCGGATATTAGCCACAAAGAACAAATATCTCTTATTATTCGATGTGTGGATGTATCGGTGGATCAAGCTGATGTTGAAGAATATTTTCTTACTTTTATGGAAGTTGATGATAAGTCAGGAAAATGACTTTTTGAGCTACTTTGCAAAACATTGGATGGTCTTAATCTGGACATTGATGATGTTAGGGGACAAGGTTATGACAATGGATCTAACATGAAAGGGAAAAACAAGGGAGTGCAAAAGAGATTGCTTGATATCAATTCGAGGGCATTTTATACACCATGTGTTTGCCATAATCTGAACTTGGCTATTTGTGATATCGCAAAATCTTTTGAGTAGGTAATTTCATTCTTTGGGACCGTTCAGAGTTTATATCAGTTTTTTTCGCCTTCTACAACTAGGTGGGAGATGTACAGAAAAATGTGGGAAGTCTTACACTTAAATCCTTATCAGATACGCGTTGGGAAAGTCATCTTGAAATCATCAAAGCAATACATTTTAAAGCTCCAAAAATCAGAGATGTCTTACTTGACTTCGCAGAAAATTGTGATGATCCACAAGCCAGAAGCGATGTTGAATGTCTTGCAACAAGTGAAACACATAGAATTGAAGGATTCGAGTTGTTGTTTGGTATGGTGATATGGTATGATATTCTGTTTGTCATGAACACGGTAAGCAAGACGCTACAATCTGAAAATATGGATATCGATGATGCCATTGCTTTACTAAAAGGGTTAGTTTATTTTTTCCAAAATTATAGAGAAACAGGTTTTCAAGAAGCAAAAAGTGAAGCTTTAAAACTTGCAGTTGAACCTGTGTTTCAAAAGAAGAGCAAGCGCCTTATTAGAAGAAAATGTCATTATGATGAGGAATCAGAAAAAACTGATGATGCTGGACTCGTTCTAAGCTTGGAGGAGGATTTTAGAATTAATTATTTCATCAAAATCATGGATCAAGCTCTAGTTTCTTTTCAAACAAGGTTAGAACAATTTCAAGAGTATGAAAATATTTTTGGATTTTTTTTTAGTTTACGAAAGCTTAACTCAGAGACATCTTGCCTTAACCTTGAAGCTTTTTTAAGCATGGAACAATTTCAGATATTGATGGGAATGATTTATTTCTAGAAATTAAAGTTTTTAGAGAAGTTCTACCAAAGAATTTGAAGAAGACTGCGGAGGTATTAGAATTTTTGGAGAGATTGAAGGATTGTTATCCAAATATATGGGTTGCTTATAGGATAATGCTCACTATTCCGGTTTCAGTTGCCTCGGCTGAAAAAAGTTTTTCTAAGTTGAAGTTGATAAAGTCTTACCTACGGTCGACTATGTCACAAGAAAGGTTAAACAGATTAGCTATGTTATCAATAGAAAAGGTCATGGTTAAAATTCTCGATTATACAAGTTTGATGGATGATTTCGCAGAAAAAAATGCAAAAAGGGTTGTTTTTCAGAAGTTTTAAATTATTTTTATTTTTTAGAGATATCATTGTACTTTTATTTTTAACTCTAGTTTTGTAGAAACTCAATTTTTTTTCTCTATTAAGCACTTAAAAAATATATTTTCGTTTGGGATCCTGAATTTCTCAGAACTGGTTCTGCAAATGAAACACAATAGAAAGAGTGAGTTAATCCGCATTGTTTAGATAATATTGAGTTTCTGTCGACCATCCAATCACATATTAATCGGTAAAACTGATTTGAATATCAGAACATTTTGGAAAGATACTATAACCATGTCTTTGGTCACGCTCGATCCTCACGCATCCTAGTTTACTCCATGCTGTTGATTCTTCTAATGTTAGAGATAAATGTGAATCTAGCATAGAATAAATTAGATGGACATGAGAAGATTGATGTATATCTGTAAGTGCATATATTAGGGAAACAATCACAAGTGAATAAAGTATAACAGTCATCAATTATTTTCCAAATCTTACATGGTATAATATCAATCTGGCGCCGTTGCCGGGGATAATAGCTAGGGGTGTCAATTAGGGTTGAAAACCTGCGGTCAACTTTAAACCTGCGGTCAACTTTAAACCCGCACCGCTATGGGGCCGGTTATGGTTCATATTTTCATTGTCCAAAAAAGTGGGTATTGCGGGTTGATCCGCCACGGTCTATGGTCTTTGTTGAACAAATCTGCATGGGTTGCGGGTTAATTATATATATATATATATATATAGATATATAGTTATGGTCCTTATGCATTATGGCCCTTATATATGCATTATGCATTATGGACCATAACTATATATATAGATATATAGTTATGGTCCTTATATATATATATAGATATATAGTTATGGTCCTTATGCATTATGGCCCATTAATCTTTTAAATTATTATTTTCTAAATTATTTTAGAAATTTTGAAGAAGACATTTTGGTTTTTGTTTTTTTTTTCTTAATAAGTTAGAGACAATGTTAATGCTCATATCAATTTTAGATTTGAATCTTTAAAAAATTATAACATATTGATTTAGTTATGCATTTTTTTTATTATTGATACTATTTTCTTTTGGTTTAGGATGAATATGAGATGCATTTATTTTATTATCGATGAAATTAAATTATAAAAAATTATCGATAGAATTCTGCGATCAATTCGCAAAACCCGCGATTATAGGATGAGGTGGGTTAGGGTTATTAGTTTAGAACCCATGGATCATGGCGGGTCGACCCGTCAAAACCGCAAATTAGCAACCCGCAATGGGGCAGGTTAAACGGGGTGAATTAACCTGCATTGACACCCCTAATAATAGCAATTAGCCAATAAAATTTGGATTCAGTTTGAGTATAAGGATTTATTTTATTTATTTTGATCAATGATCAAGAAAGCGTTAGGCGGTGATCCTCCGCCTTGCGCCTAGAACGCCTACTCGGAGCCTAGGCGATTTAAAAGGTTTTAGAATAAAACAATATATATACACACATATACTAACAAAATATAATAAAACACGATGAAGTTATATAATAAAATAATTTAAATTTTCAAGATTAAATATAAAATTATGATTGAATTTAAAGTTTATAATTTTTCTTTTATAAATGATATGTCATAATTTTTATTTTACTTTAGAAAAATGAAGAATCCTTTTTTGTTTACTTTTAAAATTCTCATGACGGAGAAAAAAAGATTCTCAAATTTTAAATATGAAGGTTTTTGTGATTTTAATTTTATATATCAAAATAACACATTTTTTTGAATTAAAAAAACAATTGGATAGATTTATCAAATCCACCTAAGATGCCTAATGACTGTCTAACCCACCTAATGACCGTTAATAACCATATAATGTGCCAAATCTAATTGCCCACTTAATATGACCAATTTTCATTAAATCCAAGTGGTCTAGGGGCATATAGCGCCTAGACGACGCCTACACTGTTTTTTTGAACACTGATTTTGATACTAACTGTTTCTCTTAGTTTTCTCTTTTCTACTTTCAAGGTGTATGTAAATGAGAAGTCAACAAGTGATATATCATGATTTTTACTGTTTTTAAGCCATGATATATGTATATAATCAAATCTTTTATGTGTTTTTCGAGTCCCTATCGAGTTTTTTACAGGTTTACATATGTTTGGGAATTATTTGGATATTTTGGAGTATTCATGGAGCATTGTAGCTGAAAAGTCAAAGTTAGTGTCTTTGAAGTTAACAGTGTTGGGCAACACGACTTTTTGTGTTGGTCAACGCAGTCCGAATTTAAACTTTCACATGAAGACATGACTTAAGAAGATTTGTAACTTTTCCCAGAAATTTTATATATTTACAAAACAACCCCAGCTCGTGTTTTAGACAGATAATTAGGGTTTTTAGACTTTGTTATCGTTGATCTTGCTTTAGGAGAGTTTTGGAGAGTTTGAGGCTGATCTTATTTGTTCTACTTTCAGAGAAGATTTCGAAGCCCTGTTTTTATTTACTTTGTTCTTTTCTGATATATATTCTATTCACGTCTTTCATTTCAATTGATATATCTGAGTAGATTCATTGTTAGGTTTAGGGATTCTCATTAGGGATTTCATGGAATGATATATTGATTGATTAGTTAGGATTCAAACATGATAGTTCTTCACCTAGGGTGTGTTTAAAGCTTGTTATAGATTGATCACCTAGAAACTTATTCTTAGGTTGACAAATTGACACGAGAGTGTGGTTTGAAACTAGATAAAACCTAGAGTGAGCAAATTAGATAATTGCAAAGAGATTTGGATTAGATAATTTTTGAAAAAATCAACTTGTGTTTATTGCTTGTTCAGACTTTAAGATTCGCAAAGAGATTTGGTTTCTTAGGTTTGATCCATAGTAAATTCTCGCAGCGAGAGCTGATTTATTTAATCATTGTGTTTGAGTTCTAGAACTTGTTCTTAATTCGATCCTACCAATTAATTGATATCCATTACTTGATTTCCTGAGAAATTCCCTAGACTTGACGCTTTCCCATCTGAATTACCAACCGATTTTTATTATTTATTTGCATTGGTTTTTAATTTACTTTATACTTACTTAGCTGAATTCGAAACGAAAAGATCTATCGTGAAGCCTTTGAGTCTTTGTGGATTCGACCCCTAAGTACTACCGTGATCTCTTAATTTGAGAGAATAGCTCTAAAAGATAATTTGAGCATATCAACAAGGTGAAGTTCTTGATTTTGTTGAGGATTTGAGTCAATTTGAGAGAGAGAATATAAGGGAAGCGAGAGAGCAAAGAGTTAGAGAGCATAAGGAACATTTGAGGCGCTTGGACCAAGTCGCTGATCTACTAGCGAAGACGTTGGAATACTCTATTTTCAAGTTTTTATTTTCTAAGTTGGGAGTGTGCAATTACTACTCACCAACTTGAGGAGGATAAGATATATTCTTTATGTTTTAAAAAGATTAATGTTAAGGATGTTTTATACAAATTAAGAAAACAATCATTACTCTTTCTATATAGTTAGATATTGATGTGAATTTAGCATAAGATATATTCTTTCTGTTTTAAAAAGATTAATGTTAAGGATGTTTTATACAAATTAAGAAAACAATCATTACTCTTTCTAAATATATTATTTTCTCTCACTAAAAAATATTCTATTAATTATAAACCAATAGTAATATAGTAAATGTAATTATTTTCAATCATTACATCTTGAAGTTTATAGTTTATTAATAAAAATAAAGAGAAAATGCTAAAAAACTCAATCTTTGTGAAACAAAATAAAAGAGGTAGAACATCAATCTTTGTAAAACAGAGAGAGTATTTGATAGACATGAAAATATTGATGTATATATGTAAGTGCATATATAACTGAAACAATCCCAAGTGAATAAAGTACAGCATTCAACAAATTGTTTTTCCAAACCTTACATCGAAAGTTCTTGAAGTCAAGTTGGTATAAGAATATACTAAATTTTTTACGAACACATAATAGTCCTGTTCTTTTACCAGTCTATGCGACTGCTAGCATCGATTAAAAAGTTCTCGTAATTGTATGCTCATAAAAAATTATAGTGAATTCTTTATCTCTCTCATAATGGTGGCTTTTAACCACATGGTCGTGGGTTCGATTTTCACATACAGCGCCAATTTTTGAATTTGATTTTAGTAGCAACAAAGTAATTTGTTTTAATGGGAAATCAGAGATTTTTGTATTAATTAGCTTTAGATCAAGGGTTATAAGAGGAAAGAATTAAATTCTCGAGATCAAAATCTAATTGAAGCAAGAAAGACAAAAGATCTAGAGTTTTTAGAGTTCTTTAGCTCTTGAGTCTTCTGCTAGTAGTTTTGGATGCCTTCAAAAGAATGGGTAGCTCTGCATTTATAGTTATTTCGGACTTAGGGTATTTATTTTTCTTCAATATTTCGGACTTCCTTTTCCGAACTTATTGGACCAATTTTGATGGGTTTTAAGTTGATTCTTGGTTTGGATCAGGTTATGTCAAAGATGCTAAATCCGGTATCGACAGATGCTTTCAATGACATCTATCTTCTTGTTACAGGAAGAGGTCGCTGGCGATTCCTTGCCAAACAGCTTATATTTTAATTTTCATGTGTGTATAATTTCGGGTTTAAAAACATTGGTGTATATATAAACTATTTTGTTTAAATTAGAGAAGGATACCTCCAAATGCCCATCTTGAATTTTTTTTTCTTTTATTGAGAGAAGTTTATGAGATTAAACTTGAAGCTGAAAATTATTTTCATTATTTTTTGACTCAATAACACCCGGAATACACAGGAATGAACGAGGATGAGTTGCATGAACTGTTGGACTTTGTATGTGCAGAGAAAGATGGTATAATGTTGACGAAAGAAGTGACGGAGGAAGAGGTGCCAAGTAATAAGTCTCCAGGACTAGATGGGTTCACTGTTGAATTCTTTAAAGAAGCTTGGGAAGTTGTGGAAAAAGATGTAGTGGTGGCTATTCAATCCTTTTTGTGAAGGGTTTTCTTCCTAAGGGGTTGAATACCACACTTCTGGTGCTTATACCAAAACACAAAGAAGCACAAGTTATGAAAGACTATCATCTGATTTCGTGTTGCAATGTTATATACAAGGTAATATCAAAGATTTTGGCGAATCGTTTAAAGTAGGTATTTCCCAAATTCATCCTACCGAACTAGTCAGTGTTTGTAAATGACCGTTTTCTCATGAAAAATATCTTGTTAGCTTCAGAACTGGTGAAGAATTGTCACAAAGAGACGGTCTCAGCTAGATGTGCAGTGAAAATCGATATATCCAAGGCATTCAACTCAGTTCAATGGCCTTTTCTCATATCCACATTAAAAGTGTTGGGGATTCTGGAACAATTTATCCACTGGCTCAAGTTATGTTTTACAACGGCCTCTTTTTTAGTACAAGTAAATGGTGAACTGGCTGAGTTTTTCAGAAGCTCAAGAAGACTCCGACAAGGCTGTTCTTTATCGCCTTATTTGTTCGTAATATGTATGAATGTCCTATCAAAAATGCTGGATAGAGCGGCTAAAGAGAAAATGTTTGGATACTATCCATATTATCAGAATCTTACACTCACTCATCTATGTTTTGTGGATGATTTGTTAGTTTTTTCGGATAGAAAAAAAAATCTACCGCAGGAATTCTTCAAGTTTTTAAGGAGTTTGCAGCAGTGTCAGGACTGAGGATAAGCCTTGAAAAATCAACACTTTATATGGCAGGGGATTCAGAGAGAGTAAGGGATGAGATTCTGGAGCATTTCTCTTTTGATCAAGGATCGTTACCTATAAGGTACTTGGGATTACCTCTTCTGACCAAGCGTATGACAGTTCATGACTATACACTTTTGATAGAGAAGATCCGATCAAGAATCAGTTGTTGGACTGCGAGGTATCTCTCATTCGCTGGACGCTTACAACTCATTGCGTCAGTAATCCATAGTCTCACAAACTTTTGGATATCTGCTTTTCGTTTACCTAAATCATGCATTGAAGAGATAGATAAGCTCCGTGGTTCATTTTTATGGTCTGGACCAGAACTAAATTCAAAAAAGACTAAAGTCGCATGGAAAGATGTTTGTAAACCAAAGGAAAAGGGAGGTTTAGGGTTAAGATCGACACATGAGGCAAATAAGGTGAGTTGTCTGAAACTCCTTTGGCGCATACAATCACCTCATTCATCACTTTGGGTAAACTGGGCCAGAGAGTACCTAATTCGTAAAGGATCAATATGGCCGGTTAAGGAAACCACTTCCTTAGGATCATGGACTAGGAAAAACCTATTGAAATACTGGGAGCATGCATTCTCATTGAGCAGAGTTGAAGTCTATAATGGTGAATCGACATCTTTTTGGTTTGACAAATGGTCCCCATTGGGAAAACTATTGGATATCACAGGAGCTCGAGGTACTATAGACCTAGGGATACCCACTCATGCAACGATGGCAAGTGTGTTGACAACACACAGAACTTGGCATCATCGGGTTGATTTTTTGAATGAGATTGAAGCGGTTATTATCTCCTTACGTGAAAAAGGTTTCTCGGAGGAAGAGGATGTGATTCTGTGGAAATGCAAAGCCGATAAATACAAACCAAAATTCAGTTCAAAGGACACTTGGAGATTAATTCGACAAGTGTAACCAACTGTGGAATGATATAAGGGCATATGGTTCTCCCACTACACGCCTAAATACGCTTTCATAGCTTGGTTGGCGGCACTAAACAGATTGTCAACTGGGGATAGAATGACTAGTTGGAATAATAATGTCTTAACGGGGTGCTCTTTATGTCCAGAGATAATGGAGACACGCAACCACATCTTCTTCATATGCCCATATTCAGCAGAGGTTTGGCATTCCCTTACACATAAGCTCTTTGATATACAATTTTCAACTCATTGGAACACAACTCTTGGCCGACTTGTGGACGCAAACCAGGAGAACGTCAAGTTGTTCCTATTGAGATATGCTTTTCACATTGCAATTCATTCACTTTGGCGGGAGAGGAATGGTAGACGACATGGAGAACCGGCTACACACCATATCCAGCTAACCAAGTACATTGACAAGTAAGTCCGCAATAGACTATCGACCATACGAGCCATGGGAGATACTCGATTTGAAAACGGGATGGGGATGTGGATGGACACCATATAAAGTTTGATTTTCTATCTAAGTTAAAAATATTTTAGTATCTTTATAAACTGCTGCACTTTATGTACATTTTTTTTTTAATAAATTTTACATTCTATTCAAAAATAAAAAAAGAGAAATTTATGCCTGGGAGGGGTAAAATATAGCACTAGGAGGGGACCATTTATGAAATCTAGTAGGCGATATGGTATAATATTTAAATAGTGATGTTTCAAATCACTTGATAGGGGCTGCCCAAAAGAAGAAAAATAATCATTTGATAGGTGGCCACTTATACAACGTTAATTAACATGTTTACAGTATATATGTTTGTTAGAGAGAATTAAAGTTGAGCCTTGATGAAGATGTTGACATGAGGACGAACAATAACATGTTCGTTCTGTTCATGTGCGTTTGGCACGATAAAAAATCTTTTTCTTTATAAATATAAAATGTTATCTTCTGCTAACTTTTATTCAATTTATATATGAAAATCAAGAGATAATGTAAGAGATTCAGAGCCATTGATAAAATCTGGCATCATGGTGGTTAACCTTTAGAATCGAATTAGAATGGTAACACTGACGAAGTAAAAGTTACATTAATAAAAAAAAAAGTTACATTAATACACCAATGGAAAAATAAAGAGACGATTATTATAACAGAATATAATTAAGGATACGCAATGTCACTTACTTGGGTTTGAATATTTGTAGCTTTTGTTTTTGTTTTTGTTTATTAATACACCAATGGAAAAATAAAGAGACCTTGCTTTTGTTTGTAGCTTTAGGGGTGTATTAAATTGAATATTTGGAGAGATTTGAGTTTTAATGAGTTTTGAAATGATTTGATGAAATTTTGGTGAATTAGGAATCTTGCTATTAAATTTTCTGAAATCTCACCTAAAACCATGAGATTTTGGTATTTGTATTTTTTAATAAGAAATCCCCTCAAATCTCACCTGAAACTTTTAAATCAAATTCTAATCATGTTTTCAATAACAGTGGATTTGAGTATAAAATTTAAAATCATTAATCCAATAACACTGGATTTTAAAAAATATTTTAAAATTCATGTTTAAATAACACATGATTTATCACTAAAACTCAAATCTCTCCAAATACTCAGTCTAATACACCCCCTAGATTCGTCTAACTTTCTCAATTTAGATTTAACTAGGCTATCTCTCGTGTTTAGTGCGACTTCATGATTTAGAAATATACTTTATTTTTTAAACAAAGTTTTTAGATGTAAATTTTTTATATTATAATAATAAATATTGTTACATAATATCAATTGCTTCATGTTTGTTGCATTGTGTGTTGTTGCACAAAAAATGATATCAAAAAATATACCATGATTTAGGTTTTAATTTATTTTTATTAAAATTTTCAAAGAGATTAAAAAAGATTCAGAGAGTATTTAAAATATTTAAAATAAAATAAAAATCTATTAAAAGAGATTGTATTTTGTGCATTAATTAGTTAAAATTTTCTTGACTTTTTTACCCATAATGAATTAATTAAAATTGTCCTTTTGTAAATATATTTTTTGTAATATTCTAAAATTTTATGTTATTTTTATAAACATACTTCTCTAAATTTAGTGTTTATTCATTTCATAATTTTTCGTTTACGTTGCATTTCACTATATAACATTTATAGCTTTTTAGCTTTATTTATATTTCAATCTTTTTAAATAACTACTATCTTTTTGTAATTTATTAAAATTTTAATTTCACTATGAATCTAAATAATCTCCTTTTCCTTTCTCTCATTTTCAATTGTCTGGAGTCGGTTCATCATGAATATCTCCGATGCTTAAAGTCATAAACATATCATAACAGGCAAAAAAAACCAGTCTATTATGGAAAAATAATGAGAGATATGTCTAAAAAAAATCAAATTTTAAATTATGAACGTTTAAATCCTAAACTTTCAAATTTAAATAGCTAAGTTTTCGTTGACATCATAAGTAAATGGTTAAATTATGTTGACTATGCCACTTGACACATGAAATTAAATTCTAAATATGTTTACGGGGTTAAAGTTTTAACATTTTTTTATTGGTTATTTGATTTTTCAGTGACTATTAAGAAAATATTTAAGTGGTTATCTTCAACGCTTAACGCTTAAACCGATAACTGATAAAAGAATGTTAAAACTATTAAAAATTTTCTTGATAACCGATTTGAAAGTTTTTAAAAACACATGGATATAGTTATTAAATTCGCCTAGCCCGCCTAGTGTCAGCCTAACCCGCCTAGTGTCAGCCTAACCCGCCTAGTGAGCGCTTAATCCGCTTAATAACCACATAATCTGCCAAATCTAACTATCCCCATAATATGACCAATTTTCATAAAATCCAAGCGACCTAGGGGCGCCTAGCGCCTATGTCACTTTCGTGAACACTGCTTTTTAGAAAATTTCCTTTCAGTTCGCTCAAAGGTGATATTGGACCTAATCTACCATTTATATGGGATCGAGGAGATGTAACAAAAAATATGACTTCCTTGAGTGGAATTGATATCTACGGGATGCAATTTCGATTAAGATAATGATAATCGGTCAAAGATCTTATTTAAGGTGTGAAAGGTAGGCATGACCAAAATCTAACCGTAACCGTATTTTGGACCATAACTATTTCGTTTTCAACTGTAATCGAACCGTAAACGTATAAAATGGTTAATAATTGTAACCGTTAACCATAAAACAAAATCAAAGCTAAAGACTTTCTTCACCAGGCAAGAAAAAAAGATTAAAACTTTGAATTTCAGATGGATCAATTGATTTATAGCAGCATTATGCCTTGAACATTGACATGAGAGAGTGTAGCTATATGGCTTCTACATATGACATTATCAATGAAATCGAATTCGACAAAAACAAATAAAGCTAAAGACTTTCTTCTCCAAGCAAGAAAAAAGTTTAAAACTTTAAATTTCAGATTGATGTATAGATTATCCAATTCAACCACAAAGATAGAAACAAGAGCAATTTCATATAGCATAATTCCTTGAACATTGACATTGATGAACCGAAGCTATAAGGCTTTCTACATATCACATTATCAATGAAATCGAATTTGACAAAAACAAAACAAAGATAAATGTTTTCTTCTCTGGGCAAGCAAAAGGTTAAAACTTTCAGTTTCAGATTATCCAATTTACCCATAACAACAGAAACTAAAGCAATTGCAGATGATTCATTCAGTAGCAACAACAAGCAAAGCTAAAGGCTTTTTTGTTCTCTGGGCATTAAAAAGATTCAAACTTTCTTATTTCAGTAGCAACAAACGAACACATAAATCGATTTGACGATACTGTAAAAATGGAATTGAGTGGAGAGACTCAGAGAAGAAGAAGGGTATATACATACTTGGGCCAATTACGAACACCGAGTTGAGTGAGTTTGGACTCAGGTGGATTCTTCTCAATAGTGATTCCTAATTTCTCAGTAGACATTGACTCAGCTCGAATCGTAGCCATGGATGGTCTTCTTGAGTTGTAAGGTTTGTTAGTTGTTCTTGTGAGCACCGGCCGATATTGATTAATGCTTGTTAAATTCACAAGACCGATGCAGCCCATTTTGCTTCCTTTCTTTTAGTCCAATATACTAATTGGTTTTCTCTGCTTACAACTGCACAAATCTTTCATTCTGATTTTTTTTTTTTCCTTCTTTTTTTGTTTGGAACCAATTCGTAATTTTTTTTGTTTTGGTATAACATGATCCGATCCATTCATGCCTCATCTCTTTAGCCGGTTATATATATTTTAAAAAAATTTGGTTACGAGAATTTTTTTTTTTTTTTGAAATAGTTTTTTGGTCACGATTAAATTTTTAAATTTCAAACTCAAAGATAAAAGAAAAAATAAATAATAGAAAAATAGTTATATTCTTAAGTTATCTAGAAAAAATTGCTGCAATTAGTGTAATAATCTACACTAAGTACAATATATGATTGTTATCATGTTATATATTACAATTACTTGATATATATATATACTATTACAAAATAAAAATTTAAAATTTTTAGCGTTATGGTATATATATATTTTTATTTATAAGATCAATTATAACTAAGTAATATATTATATAATCGAAATAATATATAAGATAACTGAAAAATGATTATATAACTAATCCAATAGTTTATTACATGTTGAAGACTTTATTTAATTTTTCAATAACCCAATTCAATAACATTAGTATGTACTAATGTAGGTCGAAAATAGAGAGTAGACGGCCGCCAACTCTTGTTGGTCCCTCAGAGTCGGAGTTTGGTTTTGTTCTTTATGTCTTTCATATGTGTGGTCAATCGGTTGAGATCTTCATTTTCAAAGACATGTTTTAACTCGACGGTGGTTTAGATTCTAGATCTATATCTAGATTTTGGTTAGTTCCGGGTTTAGTAGGGCTTGTAGAAGATTTATTTGAGTTTGTTTGTGCTTTGTAGTTCTGGGCCATGTTCTGTTGTTGTATGTCTTAGGTTCCTCCTCGCCGAAGCTTTTGGTGGCCGCAACCGAGTTGATCGTCTTCTCCCTTAGCTGTCTCCATGAGGTTTTGACAAGTCGATTCAGCGGCGTTTTTTTTGTTTCGTTTCCTCCACTAGAATCATTCTCCATATTTGATCGAGATTTGATTGGTTTCCGTTTGCTACATACCGGATCTTAGTCGACCTTTTTTTACTACTATTTTATGGTTCCGGCTTCATTTAGGTTTCAAAAATCTTTCCTTGATATTGGAATGATTCACCTTGTTGGGTTTTGTTGTATTTGGTTCTTCATTTCAGAAGTCTACTCATCACAAGCGAGGACAAAAAGGTTAGAAGACTCTGCTGCTTTGTGCATGTTTCCCTGCGATTTCCAGCAATATCCAACGACTTTTCTTCTCTTTAGAAAGTTTTGGTTTGATAAGAATTTGAGACATATGGTTTGCTTATGTGGTCTTTGGGTATCTCAATAGTTTGCTTCCTTTTGATGTGCTTTGGCTATTTGGCTTCCCATCTTTGGTGTTTTGCTTCCGAAGGATTAGATCCTTTCGGCTTTATGTAATACACATGTATTCTTTCTTGATTAATGAATTTCAAAGCTGCGGAAAAAAAATATTGTCTTCGACTATCAAAATGACCAATATTTTTGAATTTACCATTATTTGCGAGAAACCATTTGTAGTAACCCCTGTTGTCCACTATTACTCTTCATAAATAATCCATGCAACAATATTTACTTATTTGTTCGTTATCCCTCTTGCTATAACAAACAAAGCATATTCATTAGTTTTTTTTATCTGGAATCGTCGGCAAATGATATATTTCTTATAAAATAACCAAGATGACATATTTGATGTTAGTTATGTATTAATTTTAATTTTTTTTTGTCAAAAGAGTCAATTTATTACTTACCATTCCAACTCGTTCGAATTTAGGACATTTCTCTTTAACAATTCTCAAATGTGTTATCTCCAACGTGTCATGACCAAATAGTATTGTAGCACATTATTGGTTGCCAAAATCTCATGTAGTCTTCACTTCTGGTTCTGATATTTTTTCCAACCCAAATAGATTTTAAGTTATTTTATCAAAAGGCGAGTGAAAACAAGTTTTACCACATGTGACTATGATAACAATAAGTAAAAGTATAATAATTCAGAATTAAACATACCTTTAGACCTCTGGCTTTCTCAAAGATCGCTTTGGATATGGTTCCTTTTTTTAATCTTTAAACTCATTTTGCTTCCGGAGGATGATATCAAAGTAGTTTTCTTCAGTGGGTTTTGTGTCCGTGGTTTCTTCATCAGCATAAACAAACCCCTTGTCTATCATACAGATCTTATGCTCCTAATTAAATGGAGACATGATGTAGTAGAAGCATTCTTCTTCATTGAATTCATAGAGAGCTTGAAAAGAACTCATAGAGATTTCAGCTGCAAGCTTCCATGACTCCATCTTCATGTGGGTGTCCAAATACAAGTTATCCATGACCCCATCCACAAAAGCTCTAAAGAAATCATTATTTGGTTCCTTGGATGAACTACTGCATTTCACTCGTAGCTTCAATGGTTTAAGAACGGATGTTTTTTTTTTTGTGAAACTGATTTGGATTTTGTAAATGTGGCGAACATTTGGTTTACATACCCTTTAGGTTGAAGATGAGCAGAAAGAAAATATGCAGAAGCCATTGAAAGTTAGAGATGGAGAAGCCATTGAAGGGAATGAATGAAGCTTTAACGTTAGTCTTGGGAAAAAGATGAGCAAACTGATGGGTAAAGAGTTTTTCCAATGGTCTTTCTGACAATGCATACGTCATTGGTCCACAAGATTGACTCTCGATTTTGCAGGAATTGCAGAGAATAACAACATTCTAAATTCCCCCTTAGGTTTGCGTTGGGGACACATTTACTCTGTATTTTACCTTTTCTCTTTTTTTGAGTAATATGTATATAATTCCTTTTATTAATACGTAGTTGTCAGTTTTATTAATTTTACTCTTCGTATTTTTTTTTTTGGCATGTGGTCGGTTTGATTTACTTTAGTTTTATAAACACATAAAAAAAACAACAGTAATTCAAATTCAGACGAGATTGAAATTCAAATTCAGACGAGACAACATAAATTGTCTTCACTATCAAAATGACCAATATTTTTGAATATACCATTACTTGGGAGAAACCATTGTTGTTCAATATTACTCTTATGAATAATCCACGCAACAATATTTACTTATTTGTTCGTTATATCTTTTGCTATAGCAAACAAAACATATTCATTAGTTTTTGTTAATCTGGAATCGTTGGCAAATGTGTTATCT
Source organism: Cardamine occulta (assembly GCA_028015245.1). Classification (NCBI taxonomy): domain Eukaryota; kingdom Viridiplantae; phylum Streptophyta; class Magnoliopsida; order Brassicales; family Brassicaceae; genus Cardamine; species Cardamine occulta. The sequence continues at coordinate 4,645,120 of CM051390.1, forward strand.
CCAACGTGTCATGACCAAATAGTTGTAACACATTATTGGTCATGTGGATACTTAGGAAGAGACATGATTGCAAGCTTTGCTGATCAAGTCATTTCATCATTAGTCTCTCTCAGTGCATTCAGAATTTTATTCAATTTAAGGCTCTGGTTTTATTATTGACAGTGAGACGATTCTGACAGTCCGTAATGTTGTTAGGGATGTCGAGAATGGTGATAGTGAATACTTATCTATGGAGAAAAAAAGTCTCGGTTTGTTTGCATGATGGGAGAGGTTTGGCCGCGAATGTGTCGTTTTTGAGTCAGGATGATGATTGTGCGTTGGTGACTGTCGATCTCTGTGAACTTTTTGGGATCTCAGCAGCTAGATTTGGGAATTCACGTAGTGTTTGCACTAGAGATTGGGTTTGTGCCTTCAGCCATCCCTTGGGCCTTAGAAACTCCGCTCTGGTCGGCATTGTAAGCAATGCCAATTGTTTGGGTCTTGACCAGAGCAACCCAAGCGTCCTATTTCCTCATTGATTGCTTTGTGGCTGAAGCTTCCAATGGAGGACCTTTAGTCGATATGAATGGATTGGTGATTGGTCTTGTCACAACGTGTTGGGGTTCAGAGAGAGGGGTTGATATTGGAATAGCCTTACCTATTGACAATGTCCGAAGCATCTTAAAGTTCTGAAGTGTTGATTCTCCTTACATCTGACTATTGGAGTGCAGTACTTCTGTCTGATACTTTTGGTTTTAAATTTCAATGTTAAGGAATTAAGTTGTTATTTTTTGGGTTTTGGTTATAAAAAAAAACCCTCAATTCTTCATGGAATCATGGACGATGGCTTGCAGAAGCCTTATGGAATCTAAGAGAGTGCTATTGTACCTGGTATATATAGAAGTAGCATACTCGTGATGGTTCATCAGAAATTATGAAAGAGCAATTTCATATAGAGTTTTAGATATTAAAATATCTGAAATTGGAAAAACATTCAAGCTTATGATTTGTTATACTAATTAAAAATTTAATTTGATAGTCAAGTTTATTTGTTTTTCGAGTTTTCTTTGATAATAACTACGTTTAATAATTAAAGAAAAAAATCAACAGTGTAACTAAATTATTTAAATCAAAAGTAATTATAAAGAAGAATAAAATGTATATGTTTTTGACACACCTGCTGATTAATTAAACTTTAATTAAACTTGTCCAGACCACTTCTACCTAATTTCCCAACTAATTTTCATTTAACCTGCAAAAAAAAGAAAGGTTTTCCTGCTATTCAGTTCAGCTAATTTAAGATGTCGCCAGAATTCTTCGTTAATATTTTGCCAGATTCCAATTTCATTTTATTTTAGGAAAGTTTATTTAAACAGTAAAAAATTTAGGTGAAACGACCAGAATGTGTCAAATCTTTTTTTATTACTTTAATATTTTCGATACAAAAACTTCATTTCTAAGCATTTGATAACAAAAAAGTTATTACACAAATTTCATTAATATTTATTTTCACATCAGCAGAAAAACAGGTGTCCCGCCTACGTGGCACAAAAACTGTTTACGTGTATTATGAAAGTCTGTCGTAGATTTTTTTAATTTTATTGACGGCAGACTTATTAGACGAATGGCCGATTTAAATGAATAGCTGACTTATTAACTTGTTGGTTGATTTATATGCCTTTATCAGCCTAAAGTCATAGCAGACTTATTAAACATTGGCTGATTTATGAAATATCGGCTGATTTATATGTACACGACATGACTGAGTTTTATTCTGACGACCGAGTTATGAAAATATTTGCTGATTTATTGCTTTGACATAGCTGACTTATATTTGGCTGACTGATTTATCGATAATCCAGCTGACTTATTTGGCTGATTTATTTTAAAGCGGCAGACTTATGCGAGCTTATTGTGGCTGACTTACTGTAAATCTGACATTAAAAGGCAGATTAACTGAAAAATCAGGTTAATTACAGGTGACTAAGTAATGATATAGTAATTACTGTACTAGAATGCTTTTGACGATAGATTTACTTGATGTAGCGGCCGACTTAATTCTCTCACCTGATTTATGTGTTTTAATGGCTGATTTTATAAACTCTTATAATTACTAAAGTAGTCTTTCAGTGACGGCATACTTATTGTTTTGTTTGATGGCTGATTTTTAGTGCCTGATTTATATGTTTTTTTTGGTGTCAGTAATTACATCCCATGTCACCAATTACGTCAGCTCCAAAATTAGGTTTAGTCTACACCCGCCGTCTTTAACATTGTTCTTCTTCATAGTTGTTGTTCATCTCTCTTCTTCATCCTTCATCTACCTTCTTATTTAAAGCTGTAAAGCTGTAAGATTCAGCTGAGCTACATGTTATCGAGCAAAACCACATAGCAGAACAAGTGTGCAATCCCTCAATTGCTTGTTCATAGTAAATTGTGTATAATCCTTCACCCCCATATACTAACGCACCATTGATCGATAAACACAATCCGATCACTATGAAAAGGGGATAAAACTTTCATATACCTTTTCTGGAGCAGTCGAAGAAATGCAGCTACATGCTGTAAGTAACAAAAAAATATTTCATGTTAAGGGTCGTAATATAGTAATAAATCAGCCGTAATGTAGCCATAGCTGAATCATAAATCAACCATTACTGAATAATCTTAAATCGTCCATAACTAAATCATAAATCAGCCATAACTAAATCATATATCGGCCATGACTGAATAATAAATCGGCCAACCATCCATATTTTTGTAAACAGGTTGGACATAATGCGAAAACTTGTAAACTTAGATAATTTGAATTAACTTAAGATCCACGATGTTCTTCTTAAATTTAGAGATCGAGTAAAGTTTGTGTTTTGTAAAACTTGAGCTTTTCCTTCCATATAAGACTAGCTATTTGCTCCCTCGGTATGCATGTATTCCTTTCGTGGATTGGAACCTACGTACTGGCGATCTCTGTTTTATGAGTGTAAGCGATTCAAGGTATCGATTTTGTTATTTGATTGTAATTTTAAAAATAAGATACCGCTAACGATATCGCAACAAATCTTCCTTTCTTGTTTAAATCAACCATAACTTGTTAAATAAGTACATAAATTAGCCATAACTTGTTAAATACATACATAAATCAGCCATGAAACGTATAAACATATGTTTACTAAATATAATCATAAATCAGTCTTTACTGAGTAATCATAAATCGTCCATAACTAAATCATAAATCGGCCATAATTGAATCATATATCTGCCACAATTGAATCATATATCGGCCATAACTGAATCATTTATCGAACATAACTGAATCATATATCGGCTACAACTGAATCATTAATCGACCATAACTGAATCATAAATCGGCCAAAACTGAATCATAAATTGGCCACAACTGAATCAGATATCGGCCATAACTAAATCATACATCGGCCAGGGATATTGTTCATCCTCAATATTAATTTCAACCAACACAAATACCCAGAAATCAAAATCGTTATCAATCGACGAAATCATTTATCAATTGTCAAATGGAGCTTTTGGAAAGTGAAATCGAGCTTATAACTATGAAATATAAGAAAGAGGAATGACAAATGTTTTTTAAAAAAGAGAGACTCACACTCGATTTTCGAATTTGGGGATTTAGGGTTCTTCAATGAGGAAAAAAATAATTGATTTGGGGATTTTAAATGGTGATGAAATGCAACTGTGGAGAGGTGGAGGAGAAGAGGTGCGGCTGTAAGAGATGAGCAGACGACAACGGCGCTAGGGTTTCAATTTTTGCAGATGACACTAGCGTAAGAGAAAATGAACAGTGTTTTTTTTTTGATTGGTTTGATAATAAAAATTGAAACCTTTTAGTGTAAAAGATTTCAATTTAAGCCAAATAACTTTTTTTTATTAATTGTCAATCTGATTTAAAATAAATCAAAATGGTGTTAATTATAGTTTAAAATTTCTTTAATGGACATTTCCTATCCATTTTGATATTTAAGTAATTTCCAAATGATGGTAGCTAGAGATGTCAAAACGGGTCTAAGCCTGCGGGCATAGTTCAGCCCGGACCGTCACGGGGCGGGTATGGACACAAAATATTAGGCCCGTTAAATGGTGGACCTCGCGGGCAAGTCCAAACGGATTGCAGATTTTAGCGGATTATGCCCGCGGATTAGCGGGTCGGCCAGCGGGTTACAAATATTTAATAAAAATAAATAATTTTATATAGTTATGATAATATAATATATAAAATATATGATAAAAATAAAAAATTTAACATTTAAAAACTAAAATATTTACAAGAAAAGTGATGTTTATAGTTAATTTAAATTTAAAATTTAAAATTTTAATTTTTAAAAATAAATTTAATTTTTAATAATTTAAAAAATATGAAAACTATGCCCGCAGGCTGGCCCGCTAAACCACTGAACTTAGCAGGACGGATCTGAACATAACGTTTTCGCCCACGGGTCTAGCTGGCCAGCCCATTGCAGTCCAAAAACAAATACTACCGATTGTGGGCCAACCAGTTTGACACCTCTATTGGTAGCTATGCTAGTTATTTCATAATGTTTCTGTGCTGTTTAAGTAATTAACTCTATTTTATTTTTACCAACTTCTGTATTATTTTTTTCCTACCAAACCCAAATAATAATCAAACGTCCGCTTCAGCTCTCAGATTTGGTAAAGTTTACAAACATTAAAGAATTCAAAGAGAAACATCGTTTGTAAAAGCTGGAATCTTTAGCTTCGCTTAGCTTTCATCGATTCAAAACTCAAAATCCAATGGGAAATCAGTTTCTAAAGCTGTCTCTGCTTCTCGTAACAGTCTGCGTTTGCGTTTCCTTCATCACCACTAAACTAAACCCTAAAGAAACAATCATATCTCTCTCCGATTCTGCAATTCCCACTGAAATTCACGGAGTCAAGATCTTCCGACAAGCTTCCGATACCAAACTTTCTCAACTAGGCGTCTCCTCTTGGCCCAAGTCAGTAACTTTCTCTATCTCTGTCTCTTTGTGTCAAATGGGTTTTTGTAATTCATCAAAATTAACAAACTTAACCAATACTTAGCTTTACTGTTAACTGTTGATTCAACCTGAGGCTTTACTATATCCTTAAAAGTTACCAAATTTTGCAACTTTTAGCTTAGGACAAGTTCACTTGTGTCTGAAACATGTAATTCTCTGTTAGTCATTACAAATAATAGACTAATTGTTTGATTGTTTCTTTGAAATAAACGATAAATGGCTGAGTAAGGGAAAATGCATTAAATGTGATGTACAAATCTGAGGATTTTCATCCTAGATTTACCAAATTTGACAACTTTTAGCTTAGGACATGTTCACTTGTGTCTGAAACACGTAATTTTGTTAGAAAGGGCAAATGCATTATTGTTGAGATCCAATTTTTTTACTGAATTGTGATGTACATTTGGGGTAGGTGGGAAGGTACTCCAAGCAAGTTTCCATGGAAGTTTAAAAAGACAGAGACAATGTATTTCTTAGAAGGGAAGATAAAAGTGGATGTAGATGGATACGATAAAGAAGAAGAATCTTTTGTGATTGGAAAAGGAGATGTGGTTGTTTTTCCTAAAGATATGAAATGTGTTTGGGAGATAATTGAAGATGTGAAAAAACATTATAGCTTAGAAGAGTAGTAATGACTTCAGTTTGTAGAGAGAAAATTTGAGTTACATATTGATGTTTGTGTTTGTTGTATCGTGTTGGTACTTTTGAACTAAGCCTATACTATGGTGTTGCAATATTAATGGTTTATGTTTATAGCTAATTTGTTTTACATGATTTGATCTTTGTGTTTGTTGCTCTTTTCAGGATGGTCTGTTTGGTTTAATCAATCAGAACCGAACTGCGTTATAGCTTCTTAGAAGAGAAGTGACTTCAGTTAGTAGAGAGAAAACTATTTTATAAAACTCGAAAAATAAGTCCTAAAATTCTTTTAAAATCTTCAAAAACATATGGTAAACCTTTTACAAAAATTTTAATTTATTAAATATTCAAATACTTTTATAAAATTTATTACCATACATAAGGTAAATAACATATATCATCCTTTCAAAATCATATATTTATATATATTATATTATTTACATCAGAAATTACTCAAATTACAAATAAATACAACTGATATTAATCATATTTATTATATTCACACACAATTTTACGATATAATTTAAAAAAAATAATGGTAACTTTATTGCTGAAATTTTATGAATTTAAAGATTTATATTTCAACTTTTATTTTTTTAAACAATATTTGGAGTTTTATATGTTTTTGATCTTTTATTTATGAATTGAAAATTTTACAAGTTTAATTTTTATTATAAGACTTATGTTAGGTTTTCTTACATTTTTTAAAAAATTTAGACTTACAAGTTTAATTTTTATTATAAGACTTATTTTAGGTCCAAGGGGGGTACTCTAGTTGAGCAAGTTTGGTATTTGAAACTTGACGCCATGAATTTCATTGGGAAATTTTTAAAATTACAAGTTTTATGTCGTTTGCAAGCACCAAAGGACCAAACTGAAGTTACAAAGAACACAATTTTAGGCTAAAACAATTCCTCATTAACAATTCCTGACAAACAAAATCTACACCAAATGGGTGGTGGCTAAGTAGAAATACAAGAGGGTTGTTTCTCTTGTGCCCGGGTTCAATCCTCCTTTGAAATAGAGATACATTATTTAAATCGGAATGAACTAAAGATTGGATATGGGTGCCGAAAAAGATTCTGGATTGAAGGTTTCCACATCAATATCATAAGTGCATCTGCATTGTTATTCTCTCAATAAGTTGCACATGCTAATTTCTCTTGTTTTAATATAATATTTAAAACATTTGAAAGCAATTTTGGACCCAGCTTGTTTTATGAATAATGTTTACTCAAATAATGTAGCAGTAGGTAATTAGTTATAATCTCATGTTTTTTTTTCCTCATAATGTCATTATCATTGAAAAACGTAACCATTTTTTTTCAAACTGAAGGAGATGGTCTTAACACGTAAATAAATAGGTTGAATTTATAGTGCTGTTCATAGTTCATAGGTTGAATTTTCTCTGATCTTATCTCCTCATAGCAATGCTCACATTAGGTTGGAGTTTCTCTTATCATCCTTTGTCAATTTCGTGCGTCGAGATCAGAAAGGCCAGTGCTCATCCACAGATCGACTTCGCCAAAACTAAGGTTTGCTCTTCATTCGTTTGTTAGCAATTTCGTGATAAGACTTAGAATTATGGTTTTGATTTTTGTTTACTTTTGTTGTATTCAGACAATCAAAATGCAGCGAGGAAGCATGTTGCCAAAGTTGGATCCAACAAACCCAGAATCTTGTCTGTCTCTTCTTGAAGATGTGACCACCAACGCAAAGCAGATTCAAGATTCCGTATTGGAAACAATACTTTCACGTAATGCTCAAACCGAGTATCTTAGAGGTTTCTTAAACGGTCAAATTGATAAGCTAAGCTTCAAAAAGAACCTACCCGTTGTGACCTATGAAGATATTAAGTCTTATATCAATCGGATTGCTAATGGAGAGTCCTTTAATCTCATCTGTGATCGACCCATCAGTGTACTCTTGACCAGGTACCTTCATTTCAAAAATGATCCATTCTTTTTTTTGCATCCACCTTGTTTTAATTTTGGAATCTTTGAAGATTCAGAGCAAAAATAAAAAAATAAAAATCACATAGAAGAACCATTTTAGATATGGTGTTCTGCTATGTGAATATATATATTTCATAACTAAAACAATTTCAAAACTTGGTGTTGTAAATTTAAATGCAAGATTAGGACTAGGAGGAATTTAGACCAATTGTTGACTTAGAATTTCAAGAAAAGACTTGAAATATTGGCTCTTAGATAAACCCAAAATGAGATCTACTCATATTGATCAGTTTGTTAATATTCAATGATGTACATTAAATTGAAGTATAGTTTATTATACAACATGTGTAAACGATTGTATAATTTGCAGCTCAGGTACTTCAGGGGGAGTTCCAAAGTTGATTCCTTTGACAACAGAGGATTTTGAACAGAGAGGATCATTTGCATCTCTCTCCGCACCTTTAATCTACGAGTAAAGGATTCAAAACTCAAAGTTGTGTTTGTTTTGTTGATTAAAAAAAAAAAATTGTAAGTACTAAAACCAAAAATATGTTGTTGTTAATGTTTGCAGGAACATTGAAGGGCTTAGCCAAGGAAAATCTCTCATGTTCTATTTCATGACACGAGAAAGCGAGACTGCCTCTGGTTTGATGGTCAGGACTATGACAACTTTTGTTTTGAAAAACATGAACCCAACTAACTCACCTTTCTGGTAAATCAATAAAACGTTTTCTTATCTAAGTTTCACCGAAGCAATGACCGGTCCTGAGGGGGCTCCTAGAACATTTAAGCATTATTTTTGGAACTTACAAAAACCGGAGTCTATTTACAACTAATATTTGGTATTAATAATTTGGGGCCCCCTAGACCTATGTTTCTTATTGCTTGGGCTAGGACCGGTACTGACCTGACCCTTGGTGCTGCTAGTGTTTATATTTATTTATTGTGTGTGTGTTATATGACTTGCAGGGATCGATTTCAGATAAGCCCATATGAGATTACGACTTGTGCAGACACTACTCAGAGCATGTACTGTCAATTGCTTTGTGGGCTTGTAGAACGAGATAATGTAGCTCGCCTTGGTGCACCTTTTGCTTCTTCCTTCCTCAAAGTAATAAAGTTTTTGGAAGATCATTGGCAAGAGTTATGCTCAAACATAAGGACTGGCCATCTCAGCGACTGGATCACAGACGTCCAATGTGCTTCAGGAATCAGTAAGTTCCTCACCTCTCCAAATCCGGAACTAGCAAGCATGATAGAAAAAGAATGCAGTAAAACATCATGGGAGGCGTTAGTAAGGAGACTATGGCCTAAAGCAAAATGCATTGATACCATAGTTACTGGCTCCATGGCACAATATATTCCATTGCTGGAATTCTACGGCGGTGGTCTTCCTTTGGTTTCATCGTCTTATGGGAGCTCTGAATGTTTCATTGGTGTCAATGTCAATCCTCTGTGCAAGCCTAGTGATGTGTCGTACACCGTCATTCCAAATACGGGATACTTCGAGTTCTTAGAGCTCGAGAAAGCTGTTCATGATTCCACAGAGAACATCGCTGTCGTCGATCTTGTTGATGTTAAAATCGGCCATGATTATGAACCTGTTATCACAACATTTTCAGGAAAGTCTTTTTTTCCGTTGTTTATTTTTTTCATTTCAAAATAAATATTTGTGGCCTAGTGGTAGTACAAAGAGGTTGATTCTTTTGTGCCCAAGATCTACTCCCCTTTAGTACGGAGGATTATTTTTTTAGTCAGAATATCTAAACCCTGAGACAAAGTAGACTTTTTAATCGTTGTTAATATGTATCAAAATTCTATATGTTTCTCACAAAGCATTTAATATTACAGGTTTGTATAGATATCGTCTAGGGGACGTTTTACGAGTGACTGGTTTCTACAACAATGTGCCACAATTTCATGTCGTGGGAAGACATAAAGTTGTTCTGAGCATCGACATGGACAAGACCAATGAAGAAGACCTTGACAAGGCAGTGACAAACGCAAAGCTCCTGCTTGAGCCACATGATATGTTGCTCATGGATTTCACTAGCCGTGTGGATTCCTCCTCGTTTCCAGGACACTATGTGCTCTATTGGGAGCTTGGGAGCAAAATCAAGGACGCAAAACTGGAGCTCGACACGAATATTATGGAGGAATGTTGTTTCACCGTTGAGAACTCTCTAGACGCTGTGTACAGAAAAGGAAGAAAGAATGATAAGAACATTGGACCACTTGAGATTAAGGTTGTTAGGCCTGGCGCTTTTGATGAGCTCATGAATTTATTCGTTTCTCGAGGCTCTTCTGTGAGTCAGTACAAGACGCCGAGGTCGGTCACAAGTCAAAAAGCCTTGAAGATATTGGAGGCGAATGTTATTTCTGAGTTTCTTAGCCGGAAAACTCCGTCGTGGGTGCTACATGAGCTGCACTCCGGTCGATAAAACCACCGGTCACATTGAAACCAAAATTGAACTGAAATTTCATGTTATAAGAAATCATATATAGAACTATAGAAGCATAAAACCCACGTGACATTATATGTGAGACTTGAGGGCAGAGGAAACAAAACAAACATTTAAGAATTTTCTGAATTTCTTTTTATTGTTCAACAAGAATTTTCTGAACTTAAAATATTATGTGAATGAGGCCATTGGTGTATTGCATATTTATATAAAATTATATTTTGTTATACTTATATGTATTGTATGTTACATTTGAGTCATTATTATTCAATTCAGTTTTACTTAAATACTATATTAATTGAAAGTAAATGTTTTAGTATATAAATTTAATTATAAATTTAATACATTAAATTTTTTTTTGATTATTAGTTCTCTCTCATTAATTTGTATAAGTTGGATGAAAATGCCCTTCTGTAATTTTATCGGGATAAGTATTTTGTTACCGAACGAAATATTTGGAAGAGATAAAAGGTCAAATGTTAACGTATAATTATTTTATTAACACGGTAAAATTTTTTTATATCATATGACATATATAAATTAACATATAAATTATTATTTAAATATTGGTGTATGTTCCGCACCAGTAGCCGAGCTATGGGGAGTGTATTATGGTCTAGTTATTGCATGGGAGAAAGGTTTTAGACGTGTAGAACTGGGAGTGGATTCTGTGATGGTGGTTGGTTTTATACCAGCAGGGATAAGCGAAGCTCATCCGCTGTCTTTCCTGGTACACTTATGCCATGACTTCATTTCAAGGGATTGGTCAGTTCGGGTTACTCACATTTATAGGGAGGCTAATCGTCTAGCAGATGGGTTGGCTAACCATGCTTTTTCTTTGCCACTTGATTTTCATTCTTTTGATTCTTGCCCCGACGTAGTGCAGATGTTTATGTTGGAGGATGTTAGTGGGATTAAATTCCCACGACATATTCTTTTGTAATTCTTTATAGTTCTAGTTTAATAAATTGTGGGAGGCAATTGTCTCCCCTCGCTCACAAAAAATAATAGTAATGTATTTATCTAGCGGATAAACAATAATATTGCTATCGATAATTTATTTGTAAATAAATTAGTTGTTATTCATATATGTAATGTGATAATATATGGTTAGCCAACTCATCCGCTAACAATGTTTATCAGGGTAACACAATATTTATCATGTTAATAAATAAATTATCGCAAAAAATCTATTCATTATTTTTTGGATACATACATTACTGTATAAAAATTATATTTGATTCAATAATAACTTAGTTGTTATTCATATATGTAATGTGATATAATATATTTTTTTATCATGCTAACAAAATAATTATCTATCAAAATTGAAGCTGATCTCTTTCAAATATTTGGATCGTTAAAAAAATACTTATCCCGTTAAATTTTGATAGGGGTAGTGTCATAACTTGTGGGGATAATTGTAGATGAATAGTGTGTGGAAGAGATACATGTGAGAGAACTAATTAATGAATCCTTGATAGCTTGTCTTTATAATTTCTTTTAAAATTACGTTTGGATTAACAATATTATATTAAATTATTTGGGTCTGGACTCTGGACTGAACGCTTTAACGCATAGTGAATTTTAAGTAACAGCAAATCATCAGCAATGAACATTGTTTTACTTTGTTTGTTGAATTGAAACTTCTCATTCATTGAAACCAAAGTTAAAATGAAATTATATAATGTTTCAATGAATCATAGATGCATAAACTTAAACTATACAGTCTATACATTATAAAATTTGTACACAATTTAATTAGGACCCCAACAGCTCAAGTACACGACCGTTCTTAGTGATTCTTCAGCTTTCTTCGCCTCTTCACTTTCATCGGAGGAGATAACAACGGCGGAGACAGACGACGAAAACCTTTTCGCTTGAGAAATGGGTCTGACGTTGTTCCTGAGATGTTGATTCGCCGATCGGAGTATGTAGTTCCATCGACATAGACCTAATTGGTCTTTTAATGCCTCTACGACTCCAATGCTTGCTGCAACTGTCCATGCTTTACTCGTAGAACTCATTTTTCTTCAGAGAAATAAATTTTCTTGCGTTTTGCGTTTTGTGTGATTTGAGAATTGCTTTGTGAGTTTTGATGATTTTTAGAAAGTGAAGTGAATTGTGTGTTTATGTAAGAGAGAAGAAGCCAACAAGCTTTGGCCGCTGGTTTCATTCGTTACTACCGTCTGGATATTGAAATGACGGTTGTATCCTTACGAAACAAACTGAATAAAGGGTAAATATTGGGATTACTAAAATAATGACCCATCTAGTTAATAGTTAGAATGATTTATATTTCTTTTTCTTTTTAATTGCTAAAATGTTTTTTGGTTTTTTAATCTCCTAAAGTACCCTTTGAAAATTTTGTAAAAAAACAAAAATTACAATAATGCTATTAAAATTTAATTCCAACAAGGTCCCTTTTTTATCATCTCCCTTATTTTCTGGCAGACTTATTTTTCATTACCGTGAACTCTTATAACTAAAGCTTTCATGACCATTCTAAGTGATTCTTCAGCTTTCTGCGCCTTTTCACCTTCACCGGAGGAGATAACAACGGCGGAGACAGACGATGAAAACTTTTTTCCCATGACAAACGGATCTGACATTGTTCTTGAGATGCTGATTCGCCGACCGGAGTATGTAGTTCCATCGGCATAGACCTAATTGGTGTTTTAATGCCTCTACAGCTCCGATGCTTGCTGCAACCGCCCACGCTTTGCTTGTAGAACTTATTTTTCTTCAGAGAATTAAATTTGTTGCGTTTAGTGATTTACTTTGGAGAATTGTCTTTGTGAGATTGATGTGTTTTAAAAAGTGAAGTGAATGGTGTGTTTATTTAAGAGAGAAGAAGCCATCAAATTTGCCGTGAAGTTGGAGAAACCAGTAGCAGTTTTTATTTACTATCAGCTCGTTCAGATGGCAGCTCAACAGCTGCTGGTATTTCTCACAGAAATGGAACCGCCAGATCAATCAAAAGCGCGGGACATATTTCTTTGGAGGTCTCTCTCGGTAAAATTTCTCTCCAACCTTCTCTTCCCGAGGTACTTGGGAACAGCTGTGAAAGGATTCACTCATACATAACCTATTGTAATGACTTGGTGATGCAACGCATGTTATGGATTTGGATTTTTAACGACAAACACTTCTCTTGGGCTTTACGTGTTTGTCAAATAAATAATTGTTTTAGATTTTCTTTTTATTTTAAGAATAATTATAAATCTTTGTAGATTAGGTTTACTATCTCCTTGGTATAGTATAAATAGGATGTTCGATGACTTTGTAAAGGCAGCTTTTGATTATTGAATAAGAAGAGTTTTAAGAGAGCTTTGTGTAAAACCTAGAGAGGAGGACTCTCAACCCTAAAGAGCTTCTTGTACGAAGCCCTGAAAAAGATTCTCGCCATATCCTTATTGCTTCTTCGTCAAGTTTCGACATTCTAAGCAAGATCAGTTCGTGAATCCGAGTTCTCTTAGAGATTTTTTGTTCTCGTCCATTATTTTGCCTCGGCTCTCTATCACTTGGAAACTGATACTTAGAAATGATCCACTCTATATGCAATCTGTAGGCAACAATGCCCAAGCTGAATGACAGAGCTATACTACAGGGCTACAAGCCTCTGGATAGACAGATACTAGGTAGTACGGGGACGCCTATTGGGTGCCGTCTCCCGTACCCGTATTGTCCCGGGGATGGGACTCCATGGGGAAGGTTGGAAACTTTTCCAGTAAGGTAGACGAAAAGTTTGAATAAGGGGACGTATCGAACAAAAATTGGTGTCCTCAATCGATAAAAAATGTTAGTTAATATATGTTTTCCTTAAAAAGAATGACAAAAAAGAAAACTAATGAGACGCCTAAACTAACAAATATAGTGGAGGTTATGTCTTCTTCCCCAGACCATATCCCTGGACCTGTATGAACAGCTTCATCACTATGTTAGTTGTTGTTGCCTCCAGTTTCATAGTAGCCCAGTTCGCTGCTCTGTACACTGCATTCAGTGACCTGACATTCATTGCAATCTTTCAATCACCCAATAATCTGCAGCTGAATTCATAGACAATTTCACCCACGGTCTCATCATCTACAGACGTTAAGATTAGCTAATCGAGAGTGTTGACTTTTTCTTTGACCAATTTTTTTTTACCGTTAAACATCTGACGTATTGGCGGCCAATTTGTAGAACATTCTTTTAAAAGAAACAACAGAAATAGAAACAAATAAAACAAAGAGAGAAAAATCAATTGTCAAAGGATGAGCAAAACATGAGTTCATACACTACATAACAGTGAAGAGCTTAACAAAGAAACAAAATAAAAGGGGAAAGAAGTAAAAACACTAAAGAGCTCGATATAATTTGCGGAATTCATCAAAGTTGATCTGACCATCGCCATCAACATCAAACATTCGGATCATCTCTTTAGCTTGCTCATCAGTTACTTTCTTTCCAGAATATGCCAACCCATGTCGAAGCTCTTTGCAGATATGAGACCATTAACAACCCATAAACGCTTGCTTCATCTTTTCCTTCGAATTTTGAATCTTGATAGATATTTAGAAGAAATGGTTGGGAGAACCATTTATACAACTTACAAGTTGTTTATTTATTTTTTTGTCGTCACAACTTACAAGTTGTTCATTACCAAACAAAATAAATTTAAATTGATGCTTGATTCTGACTTTGGAGTGTGACGTGTGACATGTGCCGTGTGAGTTAAATACATCGTACGATTCTGACTTGTGTTACAATTATTTTTCTCTTTTTTTTGTTGTAGTTATGAAAAGTAGATCTCAAACCTCCACCAAAACTGGATTTCGAGAGAGCTTCCCAATTCCCATAACATTTGTTCTAGCAATGGTAAAAAAGCAACTTGTAAAGTAACTATTTTCTTCTACCTAGCTTATACGCAGCTCGTCAAGGGACAACCTCGGCAGGATTGCCAAACTAGATGTGGTGACATTGCAATTGAGTACCCTTTTGGCATTTCTTCAGGTTGTTACTATCCCGGCGATGATAGTTTCAACCTCACCTGTAAGGAAGATAGGCCACATGTCTTAGGAGACACTGAAGTGAAAAACTTAAATCACAGCGGCGAGCTACAGGTTCTGCTTCATCGCTCCTCTACTTGCTACGATGCGCAAGAAAATGAAATTAATTCCGAAAACAGTGATTTTACACTGGATAACTTTACTCTCTCCGCCAAGAACAAGTTTACTCTAATAGGCTGTAATGCTTTGGCACTTCTAGGCGCTTTTGGAATGAAAAATTACACAACTGGATGCATATCAACATGCAATTCTCCACCGGAGGTAAATGGAAAATGTAATGGTGCAGGTTTCTGCAGATCCCGTTGGATAGATATACATTTGGAACTTTTTCAGGTCGCATACCGAACCAGACTTCCGTAGCACTGGCTATGACAGCATCAAGAATGTAGCAGTATTGGATATTGAAGCTAGCCGCTGAGATTTATCAGTCCAATTCAAAAAAAGAAGACATTTCGTTGTTGCTTCTCCAATATAACTTAGAAAGTAGAGTATCAAAACATGAAATTCTTGATGTAGATTATCAAACCAAGAAAAACTATCATCAAAATAAAACAGAGAGACTGTGATTGATCATCAACATTCTTCAGCGCCTGGTCGAATTCATCTTAAATATTTTTTGTTTACCTTATCGCAAGCTTGGTAAATAGACAGATGAGGTTTCAAGAGCATGATTTGAATTCTCACTTTGTTCAAACCCATCAGAGACGCGTAACTCTCTTCCTAATCTCTCGCTTTATGGCTCGTTTTGTTATCTCACACTTTCAACCACCGCTCGAACACTACGGCACAGGATCATACTCAGACAACTCCAGCCAAGCTCTCCCCAGTTTCTCGAAATACTTCTCAACAAAGTCACCATCGCGATATTCCGACGAACCTCGTAGATCTTCAAATCGACGTTTGGAACAAATATCTTTCTGAGATCTTCCCACATTCGTTGCACCGTTTCTGCTAACATGATCACACGCTTACCAAGTGCATCGGTCATTGAATTCCACATCCAACACATTACCAGCTCGTTGCACTGTTTCCCATCGTTTATAAAGCGGAGAGGAGACGTTTTAAGAGTGACTGGTTTCTACAACAATGCACCACAATTTTGTGTGGTGGGAAGACATAAAGTTGTTCTGAGAATCGACATGGACAAGACCAATGAAGAAGACCTTGACAAGTGATGTGATCCTCCTAGAATCGGCACTTTCGAGGGGTAAGATGAAAGGAGTGGATAGATAGATAGAGGTGGAGTGAGTGGATCGCACCAAGGTTGCGGAAGGCCTTGGATATTTTCTCAATGACTTTTCCAAGATATGACACACTTGAAATCGCCAAGGTTTGAATCGCGGATATGACACACCTTGATTCGGATCGATTGAAGGATATGACTCACCAACAATCAGCTTTGTTCTTCAAAGAACACAAGAGAAAACACTCTCAATTTTTAATAAAAAACTTGGTTAATCCCAAAATGAGTACAAGAAAAGAGTTTTAAAGAAAGATGGAGTAAAGAAAAAGCTAGAATTAATTCATAGAAATTTAAGAAAACATTAACTAGTTTGGAATATCTCTTGGAGTCTCCCTAGACACCTCTTCCACTCCCTTGGCCGAATTTAATCAGGTGATTAGTAAGCTGGGCTGATTTAATCTCTTCTTTGGGCTTGAGACTTCAAAAGATAAATCCAAAAATTATTAGACTTGGACCTGGACCAAACTTGTTTAACTCTTGTGGACTAAGATGGATTAGAGTGACCCATTTGCCTCATTAAAACCTTCCTTTGGAAAACCCATTGGGAAAAAACCCAAAGGCTAGGAAAAAGAGTACAAACGAATCACCCGTTTTTAGTCCACTCGAGCAACCAAGACGGTTTGATTTTCCTTGTTCTCGAACTGAACTTTAGTCGGTTAAACTTGAGTGAGTAATGCGGCGATGGCGTTATGAAATTCTTTGGCTCTCGATCTTGTCATTGGTCCACTTGGTACGGCCAAAGCATCCTCGGGTTCAAGTTGCTTCTGTGAGCTATCCATGATCACATCATCCCCTCCCTCTTGAAAAGGATTTGTCCTCAAATCTGGACCATCTGCCACAAAAGGAATTAAGTCAGCAACGTTAAAGCTTGAACTCACATCGTACTTACCTTGGAGATCGAGTTGGTAAGCATTGTCGTTGATCCTCTTTGTAATTCGGAATAGACCGTCAATCCTAGGCATCAACTTAGACTTCCTCTCAGCCGGAAATCTCTCCTTCCTTAGATGTAACCAAACGTGATCTCCTTCCTCAAAAATCATCTTGCGCCTGCCCTTGTTAGCTTGTTTAGCGTACAGCTTCGTCTTCTCCTCTATGTTGTGCTTTGCTTTCTCATGAATCTGTTTAACAAGTTCAGCTTTCTTTTTCCCATCCTAGCTTGCTCTTTCACTCAAAGGAAATGGGGTTAGATCCAAAGGAGATAAAGGATTAAAACCGTAAACAATTTCAAAAGGAGAAAACTTGGTGGCGGAATGCACAGTTCGGTTATAAGCAAATTCAACATGTGGTAAGCATTCTTCCCAAGTCTTTAAATTCTTTTTAATCAAGGCACGCAGCAAGGTGGACAAAGTTCTATTAACTACTTCAGTTTGACCGTCGGATTGAGGATGACAAGTAGTTGAGAATAGCAACTTAGTACCTAGCTTAGACCAAAGCGTCTTCCAAAAATAACTCAAGAATTTTGTATCCCTATCACTGACTATAGTCCTAGGCATTCCATGCAAACGAACTATTTCTTTAAAGAACAAATCAGCAATATGGGAAGCATCGTCAATTTTATGATAGGCAAGAAAATGTGCCATTTTAGAGAACCTATCGACAACAACAAAGATTGAATCTTTTCCAGTCCTAGTTCTAGGTAATCCAAGCACAAAATCCATTGAAATGTCAGTCCAAGGCTGATCAGGAATAGGCAACGGTGTGTACATACCTTGGGACTGTACCTTCGATTTGGCTTGTTTGCACGTGACACATCGCCCACAAATTCTTTCGACGTCTCTCTTCATTTGCGGCCAGTAGAAGTGTTCTTGCATCACTTTTAAAGTTTTGGAGATCCCAAAATGCCCCATCAAGCCTCCTCCATGCGCTTCCCTAACTAACAAATCTCTCACGGAACAATTAGGCACACATAACCGATTTTCATAGAAAAGAAATCCGTCATGCCTAAAATATTTTCCAAAAGCAAACTTATCACACGACTTAAAAATCTCTTGAAAATCAGAATCAGCTTGATAAAGATCTTTAAGGTGTTCAAATCCCAGAAGTTTAGCATCCAAAGTAGAAATCAAGGCGTACCTTCGAGATAAGGCATCAGCAACTATATTTTCGTTACCTTGTTTGTACTTGATCACATAGGGAAATGTTTCGATGAATTCTACCCACCTAGCATGCCTCTTGTTGAGCTTTTGCTGACCCTTTAGATACTTCAAAGACTCGTGGTCAGTATGAATGACAAACTCCTTCGGCCAGAGGTAGTGCTGCCATGTTTGCAATGCTCGGACAACCGCGTACAACTCCTTGTCGTAGGTTGGATAGTTCAATGTAGCTTCTCCAAGCTTCTCACTAAAAAAAGACAATGGGCTTCTTCTCTTGCATCAAGACAGTTCCACTACCTACACCAGATGCATCACACTCAATTTCAAAAGTTTTAAGAAAGTTCGGTAAAGATAAAAGTGGTGCATTGGTGAGTTTATCCTTTAACACTCGGAATGCTTCTTCTTGTGCCTTTTCCCATTTAAATCCGATATTTTTTTTGATCATTTCAGTGAGAGGAGCAGCTATGGTACTGAAGTCCTTCACAAATCTCCGATAGAATCCCGCAAGTCCATAGAAACTTCTCACTTCTCCTACGGTTTTCGGACTGGGCCATTCTCGGACAGCTCGTACCTTTTCTTCGTCCACTTTGATGCCATCTGCACTTATGACAAAACCTAGAAACACAAGGTTATCCGTACAAAAGGTGCATTTCTTTAGATTAGCATAAAGTTCCTCTTTCCTAAGTACCATCAAAACCGCTTCTAGATGATTAACATGCTCTTCTAAATTTTTGCTGTAAACTAAGATATCATCAAAGTAAACAACAACAAAAATTCCAAGGAAGCTCCTTAAAACATGATTCATCAACCTCATAAAAGTACTAGGTGCGTTGGTTAATCCAAATGGCATAACTAACCATTCATACAAGCCATGTTTCGTTTTAAATGCAGTTTTCCATTCGTCACCCTCTTTCATCTTAATCTGGTGGTATCCACTCTTAAGATCTATTTTCGAAAATATGCTAGAACCATGCAGCTCATCTAACATATCATCTAAACGAGGGATAGGGTGGCGATACTTTACAGTGATATTGTTGATGGCTCAACAATCAATACACATCCTCCAAGTCCCATCCTTCTTCGGAACAAGCAACACCGGCAAAGCACAAGGGCTCATGCTCTCTCGTATGTATCCTTTGTCCATCAGCTCACTCTTGCTTTTGAAGCTCCTTAGTCTCCACTGGATTGGTTCTGTATGCTGGCCTGTTGGGAAATGAGGCTCCCGGCACAAAATCGATCTGGTGTTCAATCCCACGGATGGGTGGCAATCCCTTAGGGTTTTCCTCCGGAAAGACGTCTTCAAAATTCTGCAAAATAGAAGAGATTTTACTCGGTAACTCCGGTACAAGGTTAGTATGGTTCAAAAAAGTTTCCTTGTAAATAAATAAAAGAACGGGTTGTTGAGAGAATAAAGCTCTCTTAACCACATTAGACCTCACAAAGAAATTGGAATGCCTCACGGGTTTACTCTCACAAGCCTTTTTCTTAGTTTTTCTCAAACTCTCGTTTTTATTTTGGGGTGGCGTGTTTAGGAGTTCACTCACAATGGTTTTTCCTTGATGTTGCAGCTGAAGTTGGTCTTGATGAACCTCATGTGGCACCAAAGGAGCAAGTATCGTCTTTCGGCCATTGAACTCAAAGGAGTAACGATTAGTAAAACCGTTATGTAAGACCCTTCTATCGAACTGCCATGGTCTTCCAAGTAGTATATGGCCGACCTCCATAGGTAAGACATCACATAAAATTTTGTCCTCATACTTGCCTATGGTTAAAGGAACCAATACTTGGCGGCTCACGGTCATTTCACCAACATCATTAAGCCATTGAAGCTTAAAAGGTTTCGGATGCTTCTTAACTTCCAGCCCTAACTTCTTCACCATTGTTTCACTAGCCACATTAGTACAACTTCCACCATCAATAATAAGGCTGCAGACCTTACCTTGTACCAAACATCTTGTGTGAAACAAGTTCTCCCGCTGCTCTTGGACAGTATCTTTAACTTGAATACTCAAAGAACGTCTTGTTACCAATAATTCTCCAGTGGCTGGTAACTCTATGCCCTCATCCTCGGTTTCACCATCACTTTCAAACTTTTCCTCCTCAGTTTTAATCTCGCCATTATCCAATAAAATCATAGTTCTCTTGTTGGTGCACTCGTTGGCGTAGTGTCCTCTCCCTTTACACCTGAAACACTTAACGTCCCGATTTCTAGACGGCGTAGCTACAGCCTTACCCTTGGCATCTTCAGCAATGGCGTAGGGCTTAGGATCCGGTTTTGGCTTGGCAACGGTCCTATCCTCTCGGCCGTAACTCGTCCTAGCGTTAGCCGCTCCAGCTCCATAGGACAGTCTAGAAGTACCTCTCCTCTTAATTTGATGTTCAACCAACACAGCCTTATGAAGTATTTCTTCCAAATCTTTATAATTTTGAAGCTCCATTCTATCTTGAATATCCCGAGCTAAACCACTCAAATACCTGGCCATTGTCGCCTCAGCATCTTCATCTATATCAGCTTTAAGCATTAGAGACTCCATCTCTTGATAATAATCCTCCACACTCTTATTTCCTTGAGTTAGACGTCTAAGCTTTAGATGCAGCTCCCTATGATAATGGCTTGGAACAAATCTTTTTCTCATCAGATTTTTCAACTCTTCCCAAGTGGCTACGGGCGATTCTTGGTTACGTCTTCGACTCGTCACAATCTGATCCCACCAATTAATTGCATAATCAAAAAACTCCGTTGCCGCTACTTGAACTTTCTTTTGCTCCGAATAATTTTGACAATCAAACACGAGCTCAATTTTTTTCTCCCACTCCAAGTAGACATCCGGATCATTTTTCCCGTGAAATGGTGGTATCTTCAACTTAAGTCCACTGAGATTGTCTTCATTACGACCCCTAGCTTCTCTTACTCGTCTCGGCTTTCTTTCACTTTGATTAGAAGCTTGGCTTCCTCTGCTGTAATAATTCAAGTCATCCCCATCAGCTTCTTCTTGAGGTCGTGCTCTTCTTCTTCTAGCAGCAATATTCGGCAATAATCTTTGATTAACAGACTCTTGAATCGTATCGATCCTTGCATTGACTGCACCCATCTCTTCTCTCACCATCCACCTCATTTCTACCACTAAGGTCTGCATGTCCAGAGTGTTATTTCTTCTTCTTTGAGCTCGGTTGGTGCTCTCAACTTCTTCGCTGGAATGATTAGACATATTGATTTTGTTTTCCCTGCACACTTAACAAACGTTAGTAATAAAAAGTCGATCCTCACAAGTGTTTCTCTCCTTTTTATTCACTCAATCACTCAGCACTCAAAATGATCTCTCTCGGCGATTTTCTCAATGGTTCGTATGGAACAAAACTGATCAAATCGGATGAACAACTCCAACAACACAAATTCGAAACAATAGACTTGAGATAGAAAGAAAAGAGAAAAGAGTTTAGTATTTTTTTTTTTTGAACAGATCAAGGATCAGAAAATTAAGGAGATAAAATTAGAAAAATAAAACCCCCCTAAGCTAATTAATTTCGGACTAATTAATTTTTTTTTTCTTTTTTTTTTCCTGCTGGTCCGATCAACTTCTTCTTTTTTTTTTTAAACAACTCAGAATTAAAAGTAGAACTAAATAGAGATAAAAAAAGAAAATTATGATCAAAATAAAAATAAATTGACTAATCCCCCAAACTATTGATCCGATCAAATAGAAAAGAAAGACTAGAGAAGATAAAAGAAATTGAAAATGAAAAGATAGAGGATGTAAGAAGATGGAAAATGTGAGAAGATGATAAGACAAATACCAAACCCGAAAGTGTGCTCTGATACCACTTGATGTGATCTTCCTAGAATCGGCACTTTCGAGGGGTAAGATGAAAGGAGTGGATAGATAGATAGAGGTGGAGTGAGTGGATCGCACCAAGGTTGCGGAAGGCCTTGAATATTTCCTCAATGAATTTTCCAAGATATGACACACTTGAAATCGCCAAAGTTTGAATCGCGGATATGACACACCTTGATTCGGATCGATTGAAGGATATGACTCACCAACAATCAGCTTTGTTCTTCAAAGAACACAAGAGAAAACACTCTCAATTTTTAATAAAAAACTTGGTTAATCCCAAAATGAGTACAAGAAAAGAGTTTTAAAGAAAGATGGAGTAAAGAAAAAGCTAGAATTGATTCATAGAAATTTAAAAAAACATTAACTAGTTTGGAATATCTCTTGGAGTCTCCCTAGCCACCTCTTCCACTCCCTTGGCCGAATTTAATCAGGTGATTAGTAAGCTGGGCTGATTTAATATCTTCTTTGGGCTTGAGACTTCAAAAGATAAATCCAAAAATTATTAGACTTGGACATGGACCAAACTTGTTTAACTCTTGTGGACTAAGATGGATTAGAATGACTCATTTGCCTCATTAAAACCTTCCTTTGGAAAACCCATTGGGAAAAAACCCAAAGGCTAGGAAAAAGAGTACAAACGAATCACCCGTTATTAGTCCACTCGAGCAACCAAGACGGTATGCTTTTCCTTGTTCTCGAACTGAACTTTAGTCGATTGAACTTGAGTGAGTAATGTGGCAATGGCGTTATGAAATTCTTTGGCTCTCGATCTTGTCATTTGTCCACTTGGTACGGCCAAAGCATCCTCGGGTTCAAGTTGCTTCTGTGAGCTATCCATGATCACATCAACAAGGCAGTGACAAACCCAAAGCTCCTGCTTGAGCCACATGATATGTGGCTCATGGATTTCACTAGCCGTGTGGATTCCTCCTCGTTTCCAGTACATTATGTGCTCTATTGGGAACTCGGGAGCAAAATCAAAGACATGAAACTCAAGCCTGACACGAATGTTATGGAGGAATGCTGTTTCACCGTTGAGGAATCTCTAGACGCTGTGTACAGAAAAGGAAGAAAGAATGATACGAACATTGGACCACTTGAGATTAAGGTTGTTAGGCCTGGCGCTTTTGATCAGCTAATGAATTTCTTCGTGAGTAAACCAGAAAATCATTAGGGTCACAGTTGAATTAAAAGCTCACATTCATTGAAACCAAAATTGAATTGGCATTCCAAGCTTCAAGGAATCATAGAAGCATAAACTATACATGTTGTTGCAACGTTGCAATGTTGATAGAGATTACATGTTTATGTTCATGATCAATGTTTTCAGACCTGAACCGGTAAGCAAACCGGAAAATTATTCTGGGTAACCGGGTTGAATCAAAAGCTCTCATTCATTGAAACCAAAATTGATTTGAAATTTCATGTTTCAAGGAATCATAGAAGCATACACTATAGATGATGCTGCAATGTTGATGGAGATTACATGTTTATATCTCTCTGGTTCTTGAAAATTTGATTGAACCAATGTTTTCAGACCTAAACCGGTAAGCAAACCGGAAAATTATCCCAGTAACTGGGTTGAAATTCAATGCTTTCATTCATTGAAACCAAAATTGAATTGAAATTTGATGTTTCAAAGGAATTAATTATAGATACATAAACTATACATTATACACAATTTAATTAGGACCCCAACAGCTTAAGTACATGACTGTTCTTAGTGATTCTTCAGCTTTTTTCGCCTTTTCACATTCACCGGAGGAGATAACGGCGGCGGAGACAGACGACGTAAACCTTTTCCCTTGAGAAATGGATCTGACGTTGTTCTTGAGATGCTGATTCGCCGATCGGAGTATGTAGTTACATCGACATAGACCTAATTGGTCTTTTAATGCCTCTACAACTCCAATGCTTGCTGCAACCGTCCATGATTTGCTTATAGAACTCATTTTTCTTTAGAGAATTATGAAAATTTCTTGCGTTTTGTGTTTTGTGATTTGAGAATTGTTTTGTGAGTTTTGATGATTTTTGAAATTGAAGTGAATTGTGTGTTTATGTAAGAGAGAAGAAGCCAACAAATTTGCCGTGAAATTGGAGAAACCAGATGCTTTGGCCGCTGGTTTCATTCGTTACTACCGTCTGAATAATGAAATGACGGTTTTGTCCTTACGAAACAAACTGGATAAAGGGTAATAGTGGAAGTTTAGCTCTTCTGTGGAAGTAGTGTCGCTATGGGGCACCTGGTTTTGGGATTGTGTGGGGCTCGTGTTCTGCCTACTTTTTTTTTTTTTTTTTTGAAGGAAAGTTTAATGAATATGGGCTTTTTTTTTGTTGAATATGGTTTATATCAAAAACACATTGCTAAAAAACAATAAGAATAAATTAATAATACACAAATTCAAGCTTGACAGTTTTTTTTTTCCAACTCATTTTAGTAATAAGATAAAAAAAAAAACATACAAAACTAAGAAAATACTCTAACAAAAGCCCCAAAACCATATAATTCACTAAAGAAGATTGTGTTGAATTAACATCTAATTCAAGAGCATACATCACACAAAGATCAAACCCAAAGACACGTGTAATGAAGAAGAAGAACATGGACATGGACGATCATCAATTACGTTACGTCGGTTGTTTTTTCGCCTAAAAACTCCTAAACGCCAAAAATTTCTTGAATCAACGACTTAACATGCTTCGCTGAGCTCCAAAAACCTCCTCTTCGAGAAATTGTGATAACAAAATGTTCCCATGGAACATATCATATTAAAACTCGGAGGCTTTCGCCTTGAGAGAAACACCACTAAAACCAACAAAAGCTCAATCGATCCAAATATTCTTGGAACTTCAATTACTAAGAAATCAAACTAAAACACCAACAGAAACTCCAATCCACAACTAAATATGAACTTTAAAAATAGAAATACAGTAAGCATGAAAACTCGAATTAAGCCTTTTAGTGAAGAGAGGTTCGAACAATTACACAAATAGATCTAAGGAAAGAGATCAAGTGAGAGAAATTGAACCCGAACAAAAATAAATTGAAAGAGACAAAAAAAAAAGAAACAAAACCGGAAAAAAAAACTTTCGGAGAAAGAGGTAGCATAACTCACTGAACATGAAAAAGAGATATGTAGATGATAGCGAAGCGAAAATTCTTAGGGAGGCATCCACTCCGGAAGATAAGAAAGCAAACATGCCAGTAGGAGCGGACGCTGTCAGACGAAAACTAGCCATCTCCGTTATGGAAGTCGAAGGATGCCGGACGATATTTCTCTTTTGACGGCTAGATATAATGACAGTTTAAGAACAAAAAAATAATGAAATTCCAAAAATATATATCAAAAAGCTCTGATGCCAAAATCGAACGCATGTCTCGTGGGCATAAGCTAGATATCGTAACCGATGGCCGAAAACAAAATTAATGTGCATTGTATTTCTATTAAGTATATAGTTCTTAGTTTGTTGATCTTTGGTTTATCAAAATGAGGGAAAATTGTGGATTGCAAAATGTTATGTAGTGTATAAAATAGAATATAAAAACATTACCAATGGTAGACTCTCATTTGAGTCTCTCCAAATTTTATAATTAATGTTTAATATAAACTAAAAAGATTGGTTGATAAAAAAATAACACATGGAGGATGGTATCTACCACCATTACCAAAATCTCTCAATCTTTTTATTTTAACTAAAATATTAATTTTAAAATTTTGAAATATCCAAGTGAGACATTACTATTGATAGTGCTCTAAAGACAAAGGATTATATCTTTACAATAACGTAATACTAACCCCTACTCAACATCATTTAGGTGACGACGATCTTCATAATTTTTAACTATTATTTATATTTAATATATTTTTATTATTTACAAACATATTACCATAAATCATAAATACAAGCATAAACCATTTTTAAAATTTATGATCCAATGAATCATATGTGTCTTTTAGTCGGAACCTTTGGTTTATCAAAATGAGAAAAAGTTGTGGATTGCAAACTGTTATGTAGTGTATAAACTCGTATCAACATGGTTTATGTGACGACGATCTGTATAAATTTTAACTATTATACTTATTTAATTTTTTTTATTATTATTTGATCATAAATTTCTCCGATTTAGAAAGGATTTTTTTTTTTTAATCTCTATGTTCATGACCATTGTTTTCAAAGTGAACCGGTAGCTAACCGGAAAATCATATTGGTGATCACCGGGTTGAACATAGAAGCATAAACTATACATTACAAAATCTATACAAAACTTTTTAGTTGGGACCCCAACAGCTCAAGTACATGACCGTTCTTAGTGATTCTTCAGCTTTCTTCGCCTTTTCACTCTCACCGGAGGAGATCACAACGGCGGAGACAGACGACGAAAACCTTTTCCCTTGAGAAATGGATCTGACGTTGTTCTTGAGATGCTGATTCGCCGATCGGAGAACGTAGTTCCATCGGCATAGACCTAATTGGTCTTTTAATGCCTCTACAACTCCAATGCTTGCTGCCACAGTCCATGCTTTGCTTGTAGAATTCATTTTTCTTCAGAGAATTATTAAACTTGTTTCGTTTTGTAATTTTCTTTTGAGAATTGTTGTTTTGTGAGTTTGATGTGTTTTTAAAAAAATGAAGTGAATTGTGTGTTTATGTAAGAGTGAAGAAGCCAACAAGTTTGGAATGAAAACAAGATGCTTTGGCCGTTGGTTTCATTCGTTACTACCGTCTGGATAGTGAAATGACGTTTTTATTCTTATAAAACAGATTGGATAAGGAGTAATATTGGGATTTCGCTAACTCCTGTGGATTATGCGAACCTGGTTTGGAGATTGTCTGGATCTCGTGTTCTGTCCACTTCTTTTTTCTTTTTGGTTTCTTTTATGTAAGTTAATTAAATATGATTCATATCAAAAACACATTGCTGAAAAACATAGTATAAGACGATTTATAGTGCATGCTTGCATAGTGTACACTTGACTCAGCATCTGGCATTATGAGTTAATAGGCTGGTCCGTTGTAGTTTTTTTTTTTTTTTTTTTTTGTTAAAAAGGCTTAAATAAAAAGTACGTCAGTTGAACTATTTAAAAAAAAAATGAAAATATTAATTTTAAATCTTACAATGTCTAGTGCAAATAAATACCCAAATTAGAAAAAAAAAATAAGATGTCCGATGTGGTCTTTTTTTGAAAAATACATAAACCAAAGGTCCAAACCAAATGTTTGAGAAATCAACGGTAAAACAAGTGTTTGCCAAATACCAACCCTTCAACAAAGCAAGTATTATTGACATTTTCGTTGCTATAAAAAGAGAAACGAATATAAAAACTTGCTTGGAGATTTTAGAGAAATTATAAAAGAGAGATTTATTGTGATTTTTTCTTTCTTCAATCTAAATATTTATTTATCAAATTTTGGTTTTGTTTTAAGAATTACATTTTTAAAATTATTATATTTTTACATATACCATATACAGATCCTTTTAGTATAAAGATATATGTATATATTTTTAGGTATCAAATTAACAGAAATTTATTAAACACTTCATTCAAGAATAAAGTAGATTTAAAATATTATATGATTTGGAGTTTGGACTATATGTTTGCTATAAAATTTGGTTAATAAAAAAAAAACGAACGTATAAATAAAGATTAATGCACCCTCAAATTGACTACGATGACCAAAAGCGTCATTTCAACTAGACATCGATGGTTCAACACTCCTAGACAACAGAAACAAAGAAAACCAACAGCTCAACGTCTCTGGTTTTCCTCTTTATATAAACCAAACCAAACCCACTTCTCTTTTATCACCAACTACAAAATAAAATAAAAACGACCAAGAAGAAGAAACCGAACAAGAAGAAGAACCGAGCCCAACAACGACCACAAGAAAGAAACAAGAATGAGTTCTACAACCAAAGCATGGATGGTGGCTGTGAGTATTGGAGCCGTTGAAGCATTAAAAGACCAATTAGGTGTGTGCCGTTGGAACTACGTAATCCGATCAGCGAACCAGAATCTACGTAACAATGTGAGATCTGTTTCTCAGGCTAAGATGATCTCTTCCTCCTCCTCTAACAAGATGAAGCAAGCTGAAGAATCGTTGAGGACTGTCATGTACTTGAGCTGTTGGGGTCCTAATTAATGGATTAATGATCTATATTTTGACCTTAATCAGAGAGATTTGTAAACCCTAATCATGGAGTTTTGATTATGGTTCATTTTGTGGTTTAAAACCCTTGAAAATGTATATAATTAGCTCTGTGTATAGTAACTCTTAAACTAATGATCTAATATCTTTTTATTTTTATTTTTTAAAACTATACTTCTAATTACTTCAACTAAGTATAAAATTAAGACTTTTAAGAACCTTTGTAGCTGATTCAAGTTTTACACCCGTAATAGAAGAAACTTTGGTACGATGTGATCAAAGCAAGATTTAATGATGTATTGATCATTATTACTCGATTAAGATTAAAAATGCATGTAAATCGATCTCTGTATAGTAGTAACTCTTGAACTAATGATTAATCTCAAATATTTTTGAAGATGGCCAAATCTTGTTCAGATTAATATTTTAAGCTTTCCGCCATAAGTAAAAAATTAAGACTTTGAAGAATCTCTGAAACTAATTAACATAAAATTTGGTAAGATGCGTTCAATGCAAAATTTAATTATTTATTGACCATTACTCGATTCAGATGAATTGAGATAATTAAAGTCCTAAATTTACAGTCAAAAGTTTGGACTGAGTTTTAACTGTATTTTAGGGATTTTGTTAATACTTATCCCATTTTTTCATGCCTTCTGTTGCACATTCTCCACCTTAATAAAGAGAGATTTTTGTGTCATTTATCTCACTTAGCATCTAACATATCTTGTTTGATTAAGTAAACAGTTATATTTTCACAAAAGATGGCTGCTCCATTAATTGTTTCCTTTGGTGAAATGCTTATTGACTTTGTTCCTGACACTTCTGGTGTATCCTTAGCTGAGTCCACAGGTTTTCTCAAAGCTCCTGGTGGTGCTCCGGCCAATGTTGCCTGCGCTATCAGCAAACTTGGTGGCAAATCCGCTTTTATCGGCAAGGTTTGTATATTTTACATTACATTTTCTTATGTTAGAATCAAGATTGATTGATGATGCAGAATGATATGTGATTGTGGTATGTTTTTCAGTTTGGTGATGATGAGTTTGGACATATGTTAGTGAACATATTGAAGAAGAATGGTGTGAACAGTGAAGGAGTTTGCTTTGACGCCAATGCAAGAACTGCATTAGCCTTTGTGACATTAAAGAAAGATGGTGAAAGAGAGTTCATGTTTTACAGAAACCCGAGTGCCGATATGCTCTTGAAAGAATCTGAACTCAATAAAGATCTAATCAAGAAAGCCAAGATTTTCCACTATGGTTCCATTAGCTTGATCTCTGAGCCTTGTAGAGGAGCTCACATGGCTGCGATGAAAACCGCTAAAGATGCAGGAATTTTACTCTCTTATGACCCGAATGTTCGGTTGCCTCTTTGGCCTTCTGCTGAAACTGCTAGAGAAGGCATCAAAAGCATATGGAATGAAGCTGATATTATCAAGGTATATATATAAAACCGGACTCATTATATGTTCTGTTTTGATGATCTTAGTGTCGAACTTTCGCGTGTGTAGGTAAGTGATGATGAGGTAACATTCCTCACTAGTGGAGATGCGGAGAAGGATGATGTTGTTTTGAAGCTAATGCATGATAAGCTCAAGCTGCTTATTGTAACTGATGGAGAAAAAGGTTGTAGATACTACACAAAGGTAACAAAAATAATATCGATTTGATATGATTGTGCTTGGTTTTCAGAATGATCTAAACAAAGTTTTTTTTTCGATATGAAAATGCAGAAATTTAAAGGGAAAGTGCCTGGATACGCTGTGAAAGCAATTGATACAACTGGAGCTGGTGATTCTTTTGTTGGTTCATTTCTTGTCTCACTAGGCAAAGATGGTTCCATACTCGAAGTACGTACAACCGCAGACATTTTTGATGAACTTTTTTTCAGGTTTTAGATTAAACTTATGAATTGAGTTTTGAGTGTTTTTGTGTAATGTGAATGTTTTCAGGATGAAGGGAAGCTTAAGGAAGCTCTTGCTTTTGCAAATGCTTGTGGAGCTGTGTGTACAACTCAGAAAGGAGCTATTCCAGCACTTCCTTCTCCATCTGATGCTCAACAGCTCATGAAATCTAAGTCCAAATAGTTTCATTCTTATGTGTCTTTTCTCAATTAGTTCTGCTTCTGTTTCTTCAGTTTTGTATTTTCTCAGAGTATTTTCTCTGTTCTTTGAATAAGTAGACTTTCAAGTTGTTACCAAATTGATTCCAAGCAAATCACATTCCCTTATCTTTATTACTTTGGAATCTAAAAGCTATGTTTGGTTGAACATGGATTTTAATTTTAATATAAAGACATGAAAGTTTTATTGCATATAGAAAACAAAGTAACATAGATTTTTGTAGAGAAGTTACAAGATCACACCTCATTTAGCTCACAACAGATGAAACTCAAACTCTTAGATGTCTTACGTGATTTTTGCAGTTTGGTCTTCTTCAGCTGCAATGTTAACAACTCTTGGACCCTTAACCTTCTCAGGGGATAGCTTATTGAGGTTAATAGTAAGAACACCATTCTCAAGCTTGGCTTTGACAGAGTCCATATCCACATTATCAGGTAGCTTGAACTGTCTCCAGAACTTTCCATATGATCTCTCAACTCTATGCCACTGATCTCCTTTCTTCTCTTCTTCTCTTTTCCTTTCTCCACTTACTCGCAAAACTCGATTCTCCTCCACTTCTATCTTCACTTCATCCTTCTTTAAACCGGGTACATCGATCATTATCTCATGCCCTTCTGTTGTTTCTTTCCAGTCTACTCTTGCTGGAGATAGAGCCACACTAGTGTCCCTCTCGAGTTCTAATGGGATTCTCTCCAAGATCTTAAATGGATCCGGAAACCGGTCGAGCCAGAGATCAGATAGCAAGCTGCCTGGAGTAGTGTCGAGTGCAGACCCTTCATTTGTTTTGATGTTTCCTAGTAACAGAGCTCCTAAGAGGAGGCTAAGCAAGTGCTTCATCATGGTTAATGATTTGGCTTTCTTGTGAAAGGTTGAAACTCTTAACTTCACTTTCTTGTTGTTTTCTATGAAGGTAAATCTCAATTCTCTAGTGTATATATACACATTGTATGAAGAATGAAGAAGTTTCTTGAAATATCTTTTGGTAGAGTTTTGCAGAGATATTGAGATTGTTCTAGCTTTTGGCTATGTGACTTGTCACTCACTAATATTACACGTCGGATGAGTTTGTTGTTCCTTTGAGTGTCTTCTCTCATGTTCCAGAGACTTCATGTAAATAACAACTATGGTGAGCCAAAACAAAACTGGATTGGACTATCTGGCCCATGATATTAGCTTTCTATACAGGCCCTATTGTTATACTGGCCCATTATTATAATTTGAGTCTTGAGACCAAAACTTTTTGGATGAACTTAAAAGATGAGAATGTTGACGAATCTTTGAGCTTTGGCTGCTGTATGAGAAAGAGATGGGGTAGAGTGTGAATGAGCCATGCTCCATTTGTAAGCTTCTGATATTTTAGAGTTTTTGATTTCGATTGCCTATGACTATAGAGTCTATAGAGTCTTTTACTTTTGCATATATTGTGGTCCGCACATTACTTTTGGCTTGCCATGCTTATGTCTTAAGAGAAGCTTGTCGTTATGTCTGTCCAAATTTATGTTTCAAAAGGAATTAAACTACACAAGCTTCTGAACAAAATCTTGTCATGGAGATTTTGGTAAGAGAACATTTATTGATTTAAATGCCAACCAAAAGTTGGTCTAACCCCATCATGTGACTATTCACTCTTTGTCCTATTTCTCATTAATATTAAGGAACATTTGCTCTGTGACTGTCTTTGTATTGGAAATTTTGAAGGATGAAGATACAATGTGAAGTGTGTGAAAAGGCTGAAGCAGAAGTACTTTGTTGTTCAGATGAAGCTGTTCTTTGTAAGCCATGTGACATTAAGGTTCATGAAGCTAATATACTTTCCCAAAGACATCACCGAGTCGCGTTACGAAAACATGTAGCCGCAGCCACCACTGGTTCTGGAGCTCCTCTTTGTGATATTTGCCAGGTTTGTTTTCTTTATTTTATTAACACTCTGCTGAATTCTTTAACTTATGAACATAAAAACGTTTTATGTATATGTAGGAGAGAAAAGGGTACTTCTTCTGCTTAGAGGACAGAGCATTGTTGTGTAGTGACTGTGATGGAGCTATTCATACTTGTAATTCCCATAAAAGATTCTTACTTTCTGGAGTTCAAGTTTCTGATCAGTCTTTGACTGAAAACTCTGGATGCAGCACTAGTTTTAGCTCTGAGACTTATCAGATTCACTCTGAGACTGAAGCTGGAAACTCAGGTGAGACAAACAAGAATCCTTCTGTCATCTTTAGTCCTTAGCGATACACACACAACATGGTTCCGAATAACAGAGAAATATACAATATACAAAAGCTTGGTATTTCAGATACATCATTGTTTATCTGATTTGATTAATTATATGTATTTGATATTTACTATATGTTTTGTCTTACAAAAGAGTCATTTTACTAAACAAATAGTTACTAACACACAGAAAAAGAAAGTGTTATTTTATCAAATATCAAGAGTTTGATAGACAATACATAAATTATTGTGACAAAAGACAATCATAGATACTTTCATTTTGCCTCACTTCATGAACTATGCTATATACCTTATTAGATCTCGAACCAAAGTTGAAGCATAACTGACAAGAAGTGAGCATCTAGAATCTAATACAGAACAAAGAAAATTCCAATTATTTCTTCGTTGTCAAAATATAAACTTGTTTCTTCCTTTCTAGGACAGACAAAACTTTATGCACGTAAGTGTGATTCTTTGTTTTATGTTCGGAGACATTTTCACAATATTATGTGTGTTTTGAGATATTTTTCTTTTACAAACAATATATTACAACATGTCGTAGACTCATGGAAACCACAAGAGTCATCGCCGGAAATGGATATTGACGACAGAAGGCGGCATGAAAAGTGTTTGTTGAATAGAGATGGCAAGTGGTAAATGCGGATGGAACAGGAACGAACATATCTTCTTGCTCCGACCATCTGCAGTTCCACACTCTGGTCCTGTAATAGGACGACAATCACAAGTTTAACACATGTTTGGTTTAGTTCGGTTTCCGTTTATCTCAATACAACTAAACCAACCTGGTTTTATCTTGAATTTTAGCGTTTGTGGTTGCCTTCTAGATATAAACTTTATTGGATTATCTGAGGATTGCCTATGCCTATCTGCTGCGGAGATTAACTGTAATCGTATTCGAAAATTAGTAAAACAGCTAATTGAAGAGACTAAAGGTTTATAATGGTTACCTTTTCATCGAACCGGAAGAGAGATTGATCGAAATATGGGGATGGACTCTGCGATTGACAACTAAAAGGTAAAGAGACCAACATCTTCTTTACAAACTGTGTAGAAAAATTGATTAGATTCATCAAATCGAAAAATTGCTTACGGAAGGAGATGATACAAAGATGTACAAACCTGAGAGAAACTGTTTGATTTGAACTTCATGTACTTTAGTTGTTCAAGAGCATGGACGCTGTTAGAATGAGATGTTACAAAGTTCATGAATGGTGTACTACTTGATACAGTAAAGTGATCACTGAATTGCTCAAATAACTGGTAAAGATCTTCTGCTGAGTTCTGCAAAAATCAATGTAATTACTCAAGTTATGAGTAAATGTAAATTTTCCATAAATTAAGTGGCTAAAAATCACATGTATTTACTTGAAAGAATGCTACAATATCAGTTGTTTCCATATTATACACCGCGAAGAAAGCTGGATGATGATCAGCACTTCTTGTTACCTGAGTTATTATTCATCAACATCATAAATCTAATCACTCAAATTGGAATTTTCTGAAAATGACAATATCAGTTTGATTGTAACCTAGATTTTGTATTATAGAGAGCTTACCCCACCATCTACACTGCCAAATTTGATTAACAGGTGATGTCGATCCAAAAACTGAACCTGCGCATCAAGAATAGAGCAAAAGGTTAGTTTTTTTCTTTATCAATATATGACACAGATTCAAGTAGTATGAACACATGATTTACCTTCCAAATAATTAAGTCGACATAATCCTGGAAATGGAAATAGAACTTCTTCTTAAGACTTTGAACCCTCTGGCAAATAAAAAAACCGTCTTTCGATTAGTTCAATCCAAGATGTAGTTGATTAATAGCATATCATCACAACAAAAATTGAATATTACGAAGAAAGATCGAAAATGCAAAGAGCTTGTAAGATTAGCTGCATCAACTGAGATGTCACTATCTACCAACTACACCAATCCTAAACCTTAAACTTCCATTATCTTCTTGTAGTATCTAACAAGTAACACCTACAGTAATTGCCTACTCAACATCTAAGTAAACATAACACAGTAAAGGTATAATATTGTGAAATTCAGAACAATTTCATAAAAGGGATAGAGAAGTTCAAGAACAAAACAAACCAGTGTGTTATCTGATTCCTCATTCCAAATCTCTCTAAAGATAAAAGAAAGTAGCCGTTGCTTAATCCCACTAAGAAACGAATTCGAAGCATTCGTTTCAGTACGATGCAACCCATTCTCCGCATCATCTTCCTTATTCCCAGATAAACTTTGCGATTTATTCTTATCTTGACTCATCATCATAGCCTACATACAAAAACCAGACAAACCTCAAGATTCATACACTCCTCAAGAGTCAAGATTACAAATTTACTCGCTTACCTGAGAACTAGAATTAAGAAAAAGCTCATCATCTTCACGACAAAAGTAACCAATAGCACGAGCATCAACTAAATGACCAGAATGTCTAATCTGAAGAAGATGAATCTTCTGATAACGCAACGACAAAATCGCCAAAAGATCATCATAAAGAAACACACCCATATTATAAGCCAGATTAACAAAATCATTCGTAAACACTCTCTCATCAAGAATTACACCATCATCTAATCTCAAAAGTATGAAACTGATTTTATCAATAGAAGGAACAC
Source organism: Cardamine occulta (assembly GCA_028015245.1). Taxonomy (NCBI): domain Eukaryota; kingdom Viridiplantae; phylum Streptophyta; class Magnoliopsida; order Brassicales; family Brassicaceae; genus Cardamine; species Cardamine occulta. The sequence goes on from CM051390.1 coordinate 4,680,545, forward strand.
CAGGAACAGCATCAGGTGAAGGAGTAGAATCATGGATCTGAGCTGTTGAAGTAGCGAAGAGACCAAATCGATTACTCTGCGAGTAAATGAAGAAATCTTTACAGATAAGTTCATTAGCTGAAGCGAGATTGACTGAGTAAAGTTGAGTGAAGAAACTATCGAATTTCGTAGCGCGACGAGGAAGAGGAGTGGTTGATGATGATGAATCGTCGGATTTTGTTGAGTATGTGAGCCATGAAGGACGATAGACTATGAGTTCTTGGTGATTACGGCTGAAACTGATGAGGAAGAGTCCGTCTTCTGTGAATTTTCGGAAGCAATGATCTGGTGATTCGACATCGTAGAGTGTGTAGCTTGGAACTAGGTTTTCGTAGAAGTGTCTTGCTCGATTCACCTGAGATTTTGAAGATGGTGTTAATAAGAGATATTGAAATTGAGATTGAGATTGAGAGAATTGGAATTACGGAAGCGCCGGGAGGAGGAGATCGAATTTGACGTTCGAAAACCCTAGCGGTGACGTTACCGCTTTTGAACATTAGTCACTATAACGACAAGCTTTTCTTCTTCAGTGGTGAAAATGGAGGAGACGATGATAGATTCTTCTTCTTTCGGTTGATTTTGTTTTGGAGTTTGTTTGTTTTTTGTTCTCAATCTATTTGGAATCTCGTATGGGCCTAATATTGTTGGTGTTTGAAAATGGGCCAATGGTGCAATATTCCACTGGCCCATGGAGGTACGTCTTGGGAAAAAAATCCGAAATCCAAAAACCGAACTGGAACCGAAAAAAAAACGATCCGAACCCGAAACTATAAAATATCTCAGCGGGTCCTAAACTTCAAGACCCAAAAATCCGAACCCGAATAGGTACCCGAATATATTTAAAATATAAGTACATACTAATAATATACTTGTAATAGCCCAAATGCCTAAAATATTCGGGATTTTCGGGTAGTTTGAATATTTTTGGGTATTTCAGTTCATTTTGGATAGATTCATTTAAAAGTACTCCGGTTTGTTGGGTAATTTAGATATTTTGAGTAGTTTGGATAAATTTGGGATAAATCCGAATCCGATCCGAAATTTTTAAATATCTAAACGGATCCTAAACTTCTGAACCTGAAATATCTGAACCCGAAATATCTGATCCGAACCCGACCTGAATATCCGAACGCCTAGACCTACTTGGAAGTAATTGTTGTACACTCCATGGTCTACAACTATGAAACTATCCCACGGCGTGTTTAGTCTATAAAGCATGGACAGACTTCAGTTTGGCAAATTTTTAAAACAAAATTTTTATTTAAATTTTCTTACAAAATTATACAATTTAAAACACATTTAATACATATAATTGTTTTGAGAGATTTTAATTTTATAAAATAAGCAAATTTAAAACTAAATTATTTTTTTACTTTCACAATTTTATTATTTATATTAATATTTTTACATAAATGATGCATTTATCTAATGTAAAAGCAAAATGATACAAATAATACGATGTGGAACTAAAATATAAAATAAATTCACAAAGGAAAAGAAACAACATTTAGTCATAGAACTCTAAATATTGAGATATGAACCAACATAATCACTAAATTATTTTACTAATGACGGCCATATTTTTTTCTTTAAAATAAGAGCTCCTAGACAAGCACGCCTCTGAACACGAATACTCCTAAATGAAGTCGTTTCACGCTTTGGAAACATTTTGGAGATGGAGACAGCTTGCAAACATCCCAAGATGTTTTGGATAAGGCAGACGGGAAAATTTAGATATTTAGACGTTTCCAAAACAAAGTTTGAAAATAGAGACGTTTCCAAAATATTTCGAGCAAAACTTGGTGTCCCCAATCTATATAATTGTTATTTAATATATGCTTCCAAAAAAGGTAAAAGCATTTGATCATTGATAATTGATTAGCTTGTTTTGTCATTAAAAAAAAATTAAACTAACATTTGTATTATAGTGTTTGTTCAACTTTCTTTCAATAAATCTGTGTAACTATCGGATATTTTTCTTATATTGTTATCGTTGTATCCATGCAATACCTGTTTCTTTAAAATTTTGGTTTTGCCGTTTCCAGTATAATATGAGCCAAAGCCCTACGCTTAGATCTAGTAACCAGACCCGTGGCTATAGCTTGAAGTATAAATAAAGTTAAACTTCCTCTTAACCCAAGTATATCTCAGAGAATTAGGTTAATTGGTGGAAGTTGAGTTCTTATTAATTATAAGAGGTCCTTATATAGATCCTCATACAAATCGATTTAAACATAATTAAAAAGAAAAATATCAAAACCTTAATCCTAATGTTAAAAGGAAAATTCCCAAAAATCAATACTAAAAAAAACCCATTAAACCAAAATAAAACCAAACAAACAAAACTCTTAAATCGTATCATTATTTCTCTCGTCGAATTGGAGCTTTTCCTCAAGCTCTAACTCGAGGTATACCTGTAGCAGCTTCTCCACATCCTCCCACATATTCCACCATGTTTTCTTCTTCAAATGGTTCATCCTCTTGATCATCCATGTCCATGACTAGCATAATATAGAAAAGGACTGGTTTGCAAACATGTCTTGGCGTAAAAAGTTCATCACAATTGAAACATAGTCCTTTTGCTCGTCGCACTGCTATCTCTGCACTAGTTAACAGCTTCCAAATTTTCTTTTGAGGATCATGGTTTTCTTCAGTTTTTTGCTGCAACGGTGCTTGGATTTTTGCCACCTTGGCTCCTGCAGCTCCATGTCATCATTGATCTAGCTAACGGGACTGATTGACGAGCTGGCGGGGCTAGATATCCTCCAAATGTATGTGTCCTCTTATCACTATCAATCTTGTACTCATTGTCCCGTGCATACTCCATAGCTTCAAAGATTGTCTCGGGACGTAAATACTCAACTTCTTTCCGTAAACTATCGGTCAATCCTGCACAAAATTGCCAAAGTTGATGGTCTCCTTTTAAGCTTGTTTGTCTCCCAAGACACTCCTCAAATTGATTACAGTACTCTTCTACCGTTCCAGTGTGTCGTAAATTGCTCAATTCAACCACCGGATTTACTGCATCCGCTCTTCCAAACCTGCCTTTACATATTCGTTTAAATTCAGCCCACCCAAGTCGATGTGTGATCAATCTCCTCAGGTTATGTTTCGAATGATACGCTTGTCCCGTCAATACAAATGTCGCCTGACGTACCCTTGCATCATCATTGAACACACCTTGGTCTTCAAAGTAATAATCACACTTTTGCAACCATTCAACTGCATTGGTATTTCCATCGTACGGTGGAAACTCCATCTTAGCAGGGTTTCCCATAAACGCATCATTGTCTCTTCCACCGACTCTTTTTCGTCAGAGCCACTTCTTCTCCCTATCTTTCTGTTTTCTCGGGGGTCCCCTGTTATATAACCAAAGTTTTTTCCATCAAGAATTGCCCCAATGGATCTCACGGGCCTATCACCACCTCCGTCAGTTAGACGGTGGCCTCTCTCCACGCCTCTAGAACGTTTTGTCCAAGGGCCTCCTGAAGGACAATGGTTCAACTCTCCTCCACCTAGACCAGCTCCGCTGCTCTGTTTCACCTTGGCTATGGAGGCGGTTTCATTTTCCTCTCCCCTTACCCCGCCTTCCATCACCACATCAAGAGCCTCCAACTTGTTCGCGACTTCTTTTTTTTCCGCCACCCAGCTTTCCTTTAGCTTCTCCTGCTCGTCGCGAAGCTCTTCAACCATGGATTTTGTCTGCTCGCGCTCCTCTTGCTGAGCTGCAACGATGGCTTCCAGATGTATTTGTTGTGCCGCCGTTATATCTTGAAGAATCTTGGTGTCAGCCTTCATCGGAGACAACTTCTCGTTGATTTCATTGATCTCGGCTCTCATAGCCTCCATCGTCTCCATAGTTTGTGCGAACTGCAATTAAACAACTTCTGTCTCTCCCATTGAATCGTCTTGCTCTGATACCAAATTGATATGAGCCAAAACCCTAGATTTAGATTTAGTAACCGGACCCGTAGCTATAGCTTGAAGTAGAAAGATTTAAAGCTACGCTTCCTATTAACCCAAGTCTCTCTCTCAGAGAATTAGATTAATTGTTGGAAGTTGCGTTCCTATTGATTATAAGAGGTCCTTATATAGATCTTCATACAAACCAATTTAAACATAATTAAAAGGAAAAATACCAAAACCTTATTCCTAATGTTAAAAGGAAAACTCCCAAAAACCAATACTAAAAAGAAACTCATTAAACCAAAATAAAACCAAACACACAAAACTCTTAAATCGTATCACCGTCCTCGTTTTTTATTTCAAAGCTACCTGGTGTTTAGTTTGCTCTTCTCGTTGGGGCAATTTCAAGAAACTGTATGAGAAGCCATCTTCTACTCACTTAAGCTTATCAATATTGATCGAAAACAGAGCTTACTATAATGTTTAAAGAGATACAACTGTTCAGCATTCAATGTATGACAGTTCTGTCCAGTACCCGAATCAACTGTTTCACTTGTGTGCTCTTGTCTCACTTGCCATTCCATCGGGTTTGCGTCATATATATGTTTGCTTCTTTATGCGTGCAGGCCTCTTGAAAAACAAGAGGTGCTGATCACTCATGGTCCACCTTTGGTTCCATGGAGTTGGGTAGAGCCTTGTTCAGTTTAAAACCTCACAGCAAGCTTCTTTACTACTTTGATGCACATATGCCTCTCAAGTTCTATATAGACACTGAGGCCTAACCATGGTTGGACCATCATCATACACATCACACTGGGATTTAAATTGAAAGACGATTGAGCTTGAAGTTGAAGCTGAAAAAGTTCATATAGAGATGGACATTACCCTATTGTCAAATCACAAAGAACACTGAACAGAAACTAGATAACCAACTGTATACATTTGTACAAAGATGTCACTAAAGCAATACATAAGCCAAATTAGAACTTAAGAGCCTTCACATACATAAACAAATAATGCTTGCTGCATAGTTTTTGCCTACTGGGAATTGCACAAAAGAGAACAAGTCTAGTAAAGAATCGATTCATGTATATTCCGAGTTTTCTTCCACACAATCAGAAACAGAAACTGTAGATTACGAACGTGTACAAGCGATACCACCACAAATAGCCAACCAAATACCAAAGAGAGTCAAGCAAATAGCTGCATCAATAGCAAGAACAATCTGAACTATACGCCGCCATTTCCATTCAAAGCTTCGAGAACTAGACCGTCCTCTACTCGATACACACTCCTTCTCCAACGATGTTCCTGCCGCTGCAGACGAGTCATCGGTTCTGTTCCCTCTATCATTAGACTTCCTATGTTCTTCAATCTCAATACCTCTAAGTGAAATCACATGATCTTTACCTTTCTTCTTCTCTTGCTTACTTAACCTCCCCAAAAGCGGATCTTTAGTCGAATTCACCGATTCACTTTGTTCACCAAGATTACTATTATTACCACTACTCTTCAATTCATTGTTACTAGTCTCAGCAGCAACACGTTCAAGTGAAGCTATAAGTCTAGAAACAACAGGAACAAGCTGATCATCAACATTAACAGAACCAATCATAGCAGTAAAGCTTCCTCTTAAATCTTTCCTAGCAGCTTTCTTGAATTCATCTCTTAAATGTTCAAGAAACTTAAGAACACTAGATCTTCTTAAAACCTCATCAACAATGGCGAAATAAACAAACCCATCTCCCATAAGAAACCCAAATCTCTTCTTACCAATGGATTCAAAGTACCAATTGTGAAAAGGCGGAGACTTTTCTAAACATAAAGCAGCGAGAGTCTCGTTGGTGTGATCTCCACCGTTGTAAGAGTAAAGAATCTGATTGTTTCTTGAAACACAACAGTAATGAACTGTGTTCTTGATTAAACCCATCAAAAAGTTTTTGTCTTTTTTTGTTTAGGTAATCAAATTGAGACAGAAGAGGAAAGAAGAGAAGTCTGTGATTAGAGCAAAGAAGAAGAGAGAAATTGAGATGAAGAAGTCAAAGAGAAAGTCAACGAGAAGAAGAAAATACCAACAAAATCCTTCGGCGATGTATTCAAAATCGAGGATGAATTCTATCATCCCTCTTCTTCTATTTTAGGGTTCTTTCTGGGGTCATGTGTGAGCTTTGAGATTTGTCTATCTTCGCGTTGAAATAACAGAAGGACAAAGTCAGAACTGAGAGGACCAAACAAGAGGCAACAATCTGAAATTGATGTATATAATAATTATAGGAATTAGCAAAATTATATTTCGGTCTAAACTAATTCGTTTTTAATTGATTACTAGATTCGAATCCGCGGTACACCGCGGATCAATTATTTTAATAGAAATATGTTATTTTTTTTGTTTTTTTACTAAATATTTGTATTTTGTTATGGTAAGTTAATTTACTATTTGTGTGTTTCTTTATGGTTTATAAAATTTTTATTTTATTGTTTAACATATATTTATAGTATTTTGTTTTTTACGGTTTATAATATGTTTAAAACCTATGCCAAATCAATAATGTTATTTATTCTCATTGAAATAATTTAGAGCAAATCCTACCGAATTAGATATTAAATTAATCTAAAAAAATTCCTAATCAAATAAAAATCAAAACATGTATCGACATCATCTATCAATACCGAAAAATCAAAATATATACGAAGATTAATCACTTTTGACGGTCTTTTATAACTCATGATGTCATACAATTACATCGTTTTTTACCATATCAGATTACTAATTAAAAAAAATTCATTATATTGATATATTAATATATATATATATATATTATATGATTAGTTATCCAATATTTGTCTTAAACATGTCCATTTTGGGACGGAAACTTGTTATGTCCAATACTCATCGAAAACTTCTCATCCTATAACCAATCCCTGATATATAATTATCCGTTTTGGATTGATAATTTTAATCTATTTGTATTAAATATTAATTATTATAAATAGGTAGTTCTAGTATTATATATATATATAGTCAATATTATAAAATTAGTTACCTGTCTATTTGGGATAAAAATCCATCATATCCCATATCAGTCGGAAACTTTACGTTCCATAACCGATCTATGTAATATAATTACATATTTTTGATTGATTATTTTAGTCTAACGGGTAAGCAATTGAGTAAGAGGTTACAACAACATATCCATATAGTGATTTTACAAACTTGTTGATCATTATAATATTTTAGATTATTTTTAATTTCATTTATATTTTTTGTAAAAAACACAAAATTAGTATATCGTTAGTTGCATTTCATAATAACTAACACATATAAATTATCTTTTAAAATGTACTTCTCAAATAATAATATAGAGATTTCTTGTTTTCTAAATCTATGTTGAATTGTTAACTTTTCTATATTTTTATATATATAACTAATTTCAAAATTTTAATGTTTATCTAAAGAAACATATTAATATATATTTAATATATTAGTTATTTAAATCAAAGATCTTGATGACTTAATATTTAAACAAAAATATGTCTATGTAAATCAAATATTTAAAAGATTTAATTGCATTGAAAAGAAGTAATTATTTTTAATGTAATGATTATAAAAATATAAAAGGAAATACAAAATATTTTTGGTTTCTTAAACATCTTTTTACTATTTTCTAACAAATCTTTTTTTTAAAGAAATATAATTTGGGTCATTTTCAAAGTTTTTTTCTAAATGGTCATATTTTCTATAAATTTTAAACTTTTATAGAGTTTAAATATTATTAATTTTAAAAAACTTTCATAGAGTTTAAATATTATTAATATTTAAAAAATTTATAGATTTAAATATTATTAATATTTTAAAAATTTACTGAGTTTAAATAAATATATATATATATATACTTAAAAAAATTAAATTGGTTCAACTAAAACCGGATTAAACCGAATAAAACTTTTAAATTTGAACGCATGATAAGTAAATTTTATTGTTCATTCGTACTTGGAATCATTTTGTTATTTTTAATAATATGTCTCTGAATCGTTGCCTAAATGTTTTAGTCTATGTGGAACGTAGAACACACATTTTTTCTTTATCGATTGAGTAATATATGTCTGTTTTAAAAATTTTGAATCACAACATATGCAGAAAAAAATCTAAACTTTTTATTAATTAGATGTATTATATAATCATTTAAAATAATTTAAAAATAAGATCAAACAAAGGTGATTGAAGAATCATAATTCATACTATTAAATTGTAATATTAGATAAGGAAATAATTGTGTGTTGGTTGTAAGAATTTATAATATTAGATAAGAAAATAAATAGTGTTTGGATGCATAACTGAAATTATTTCATTTAAGGACTCTTAAAATTCTGTTTGGCAATAGGTCCACGAGTACCTCTTTTTTAATGGTATAGAGATTTTAGACGAATATGAATATACAAGTATAAAAATATAATAACATATGTTATTAGTTGTATTAAGACTGAAATATTTATAATTATTGGATATATATATATATATATATATATATTTGTAGATAGGTATATGATTTTGTAAATGAAAAATGTAATAACATATGTTTTCAAAATCTGTTTAATGATGATTTTGGTTAAAAAGTAAATTTCTTAATATGTGTGCTTTAGCCAAAAAATCTTATAAATTGAAATGGAAAGAGTATATTGTTAAAATGTATGTTAGCATAAATTACCGGAAATAAGCGTGAAACGGGAATTAATAGAATTGTTTATCAAAAAATCTAATAAAAATATAATGGTTGCTACATCCGAATAAATTTTCGCTGGAATTGCATCACACTCTGAAGTTTTCGCACTTAAGGATAGTCACCTTGAATTATGAGACGTTGACTAACACTCCAACACTTAGGGATTCACCGGAATGAAACGGTTAAATCTCTCTGTCACGTATAGACCTTTTCACGAGGTAGAAAGTGATAAAACCATTGGGAATTGGGTCCGAGCTAAACACACTTCTCTTGTGAAGTAACTTGGTTTTCTCTTCCGTGAAAGAGGAATATAAAAGAGTTCTCTCCCGGCTCCGATAGGATGAATTTTGATTAGATTTCACCTTTTCAAGGTAATTAGTCTAGGAGACCAAAGTTGACTCACCAAGAGAGGAATGAGTTGTTGCCATTGTAAACCCGAAAGTGTGGTTGTTTTCTACAATGAACATATTCTTCACTAAGTACAGGAGAAAAATAGGCACAGGCCCATCCGCATATTTAGACCCATAACCAACCCGAACCAAAGCTTGGGAGACAATGGGGGCAAAACCTAGTGTTATTGGTTGAATCATCGGCAAAGTTCTCCTTTGGCCCGGCGGGCGACAACGACAGCAAGGAGAGAATATGTCTTTAGGAATCCGGCCTGCTAAAATCAAATATAAACCATGATAAGTTTTGTTTGTTTGACTTTTAAAGCTTTATTATTTCATATGATCAATATCTTGGATTACAGTGAGGATTACAAAATTTGGACATGAAAAATACATAAATCATTGTTGGTAAAAAATAATCGCCTATCTAGCTAACATGTTCGTACATATCACTACAATAAAACATGTCTATTTCTGGCTAGGATTATAGTTGGAATATGAGAGTCAAAAACATATTTTGGTAGGAAATTAGTTAGAAATTTCTGACCAAAAAAGTTAGTCGGAAATTGGTCAGAAATTTCAGACCAAATTTCACACTAACTTCCGACCAACTATATATCGATTTTTTAAAAAAATATTACTCGGAAACATATATATATTAAAAAATACTAACAATTATCAAAAATAAATAAAAATTAAAAAAACAAAAATATCGTACAAAAGTAATAAATATAAGAAAAACTATTAATTTACCAATATAGAAACAAATAATTAAATATGAAAATACTATTTTAAATTGAAATTAATATTTAATTGTTGAATGTGTGGTAAGATTTTATACAGTTTTGGAGATTTAAAATATTTAGAAAGTTTAGAAAGATTTTAGAGAAATTTTAGAAAGAAGATAGATAGATGTTCAAAAATTGGAAGTGATTTGGGAAGAAAAAATCATGTGGGTTATATAGAAAAATGTGTCGGTCAGAAATTGGTTAGAAAATTTTATGATCAATTTCTGAACTTATATCTATTTATTAAAAAGACTAATTTGGGACTATATATATCGATTTATTAAAAATAAATTAAATCAAATTAAATTAAATTTATTCGGAATTATGTATATTTTTAAATTAATTTAAATTTAGTCAAAAATTGGTCACAAATTCTGACCAATCTCTGACTATATTTTCTAAAGAATATACTAAAAATTCTCATAAATTTAATTTTAAAAAGAAATAGTCAGAAATTATATTTATATTTTTAAAAAAATAATGATAATTTTCATAAAATTTCTGACTAATTTCTAACTAATATTGTTTTACCGACTAATTTTTAACCATTTATTAACGACCTTCAAAATATTCAAAAATGGTCGGAAAATAGTCGGAATATTTTTGACCACCATTATTAGTCAAAAATGATAGTCGGAAATAGACATGTTTTTTTAGTGATGTATTATATTCTCTTGAGCGATAGCTAAACTTAATCTCTTCAAATATATAGCGCCATTGACGAATTGTCTCCAGATAAGTATTCGTAGGTTGACACTTGACTGTATTGGTATTGATATTGTGCATTATAATGTAGTTATCTCTTTCAAATTCTACTTTCCGATAACCTATACCCCCATACCGCTTAAAGCCCTTAGTAATGTTGAGCATGATAAATTTTGTCATTTTGCATCCACTTATCCAAACCATGAATTGTTTCATTGATTTTTCCAAAACATGAAACAAAGAGTTAAAAATGACCAATATGTGATGTAGTCCCAATTATAAATAGTAAAACAAAAACATTAAATTTTTACTACTTTCAGCTGAAATGAGGAAAACTTCCATCTGAAAAAGTGGAGTAAGAGTTAATGAAAAAAAAAACCACTATTATAGTTGTGGCATTCGGTTTTTGCCACTTTCTGTTCAAGTTTCGGATTTTGCCACTCAAACATGACGAAATGATATTTTTGCCCTTGGATTTATTAAATTTCATTTGTGTCCATATTTTTCATAAAAAAATTCATGTAATGCTTTTGGATAACTAAGTCAATTTGTTTGGGTTCTATATTTCTGATTTAGGGTTTATTTTTATGTTGTGGTAACTAAGACACAATGTCTGGGTTCACTATTTATAATTTAGGATTTATTTTTGGGTTTAGGTTATATACAGTAAAACCTCTACAAATTAATAATGTTAGAACCGGAGAGTTTTATTAATTTATAGAGGGTATAATTATTGATAAATTAGTAATTTTGAATTTATAGAGTGTTTCCAAATTTCAGAAAATATTTTATTGAAAGTAAGAAGTTGAAGAAAATGCTTCAATATTTTTAGATGCACTAACATATTAGAAAAAAATCACCACATATAATTTGTTTTTATAAATTTTTGATGCAATTTGAGAAAATAAGATCAGATGTTTTTTATATAGTAAAAACAATTAGAGGTAAATTCTAACAAAAATGAAAATTTACAAATAAACAAACAACAATATAATCATATTTCACTAGAATGTCTTATTTATATGTTATAAATTTATATGATTATTAATTTATGACTATGATGTGACCATATATTTACATAGGATGTTCAAAAAAAATTTATCTTATTAATTTATCGAATATTTTTAATAATTACATTAGCCCAACTTGGGACCAAAGACATTTATTAATTAATTGAGGTTATTAATTTATTGAGTATTAATTTATAGAGGTTCTACTGTATTTATAATTTAGTGTTTAGTTTTGGGTTTGAGTTCTATATTTATAATTTAGGATTTAGTTTTATGTTTGGATAGGGTTTAGTTTTAAGGGTAGACAAAATTTTATAGATAAAATATTCATTTGTTTTTGTGTACTAAATATTTCATTTGCCATAAGGATAAAATTTTCATGAACAATTAAATTATGCATATAATTCATCCTCAGAACACTAATATGGCAAATTCCGAAGATGCATAATGAATTGTGGCAAAATCTAAATACATATTTCTTTTTTTTTGGGATTGGACCATATATAGCGAAAAAATGATGAGAGCATGATCATTGAGAAAAAATGACAAGTGTGGAAAGATTTTGAAAATTGATAAGGATTAACTTCATAAATACAAGGTTGGCAGGCTCACTATATGTTGTTTCATGTACAGTTGATTTGATAATTACCTTTAGGATGAGTTCTAATATGATCAATATATAGTCTGGTAAGAAATTTAATTGATTTTGTTTGCATAATTCTTTTTGAATTTTGTTCTTACTAAAATTTAACATTTTTAATTTTTATACATGTTTTTTTGGCTAATTCCCATTTATGATATTTACGGGGTGTTATTGGTTATGTGTTTTTTAAAGAAATATAAGTTTTTAAGACTTTGTTGTTATTCAATCTTAAATTGCAAAGACTCTATTAAAGTTATGTATTATTGGTTCAATATTTATAAAGAGTTATTAAAAGTCATGCATTATTGGATTAATAAAAATTTTAACTAACTTTCATATTATACTAAAGTTTATTAAAATTTAGTGTTATTGGTTGATTGACTTTTTTTTCATCTGAAACAACTTTTAAAGACTTTCAAAAAATTACATGTTAGGGTGGTATTCTCATAAATTTTCGGTGAGAATATGTGGAATGTTTTAAATACTCTCTAAAAAATTTTAAATTCTACAATCCTATAATAATCATTACAAGTATACATAAATCTCAAACCAATAACACCCATTTAGTGTGATTGGTGGGGAATAGAGGGTCTGAGAGTAAATGAGGGGAAAATGTGGTATTGTAAACTTTAGAGTAATTACTTTTAGAGAGTATTCAAAACTAAACCCTAAATTATAAATAGGGAACCCAAACATTGTGTCTTAGTTACCAGAACATAAAACTAAACCCTAAATTAGAAATATAGAACCTAAACAAATTGCCTTAGTTATTCAAACATTATTGACCCATGGAAAAAAATATTACATGAATTTGTTTACGAAAACACATGGACAAAAAATGAAGTTTAATTAAACCAAGGGCAAAATTTTATTTTGTCATGGTTGAGTGGCAAAATCTGAAACTTGAACAGTAAATTGGCAAAAACCGAATGCCACAGCTACAGTGATACATTTTACTCAGCCTAAGGCAGATATGTTTCAATGCAATGTTGATCGTAAGATGCATCATCCATTTTTGTTTATTTTTCCCATCTCACAGTTTAGTTTGATTCATATCACTCAACACAGCTTGGATGAACTTTCCATCATTTTAAAAAAACTTGTCTTTATGACAAATTTTTAATTTTTATTTTTTATGAAATAACCCTTTAAAAAATCTGAACTGAGGAAATTTTTTTTTTCAAATATCACGACTCACTGCAAATCATAAAAGTTTTTATATTTTTGGTAAAAAAATCTTTTTTTAATAATTAGATAAGGCTTAAAAAGATCTAACTGAATCCAAAAAAAAGAAGAAGATAATTTGTTTTGGAAAAAGAATATGAGGACTCACCCTGAATCCTTGACTGTGAAACCTCCTTGAAGATAACAATCATCTTCGACGGATGATCGTATGAAAAAATGGAATTCCGGACAGAGTATTCAATGCATTCTGTGTGATAATATGGAAGAGACAAGGAACCATTTATTTTTCTCGTGTCAGTATTCTTAAGAAATCTGGAAGAGTTTAGTTGAGCGGCTCCTTCATAATAACTATTCAACCGATTTGAACATTAATCTCATGACATTCATATGTAGCTCTGATCTCCCACGCATCAACATGTTCTTGCTGCAATATATTTTCCAAACAACATTATACCATGTTTGGCATAAGAGAAATGCTCGCAAACTTGTTGAAATTGGCTCACTGACCCACAATATCATTAAACTCATTGACAAATTCATGACCTAGGCAAACATCTATACGAGGAAGGTCTACAAGTGTGGTTTGCCACACGATCCCACAACCTAGAACCAATTTTGATCTATTTTCAACTGTACCTTATAACTAACTATCAGTTTTAAATGATGCATTCATTGTAAAAAATGATTATTTGGGTTGAATATAATTTTACATTCATTCAAAAAAAAAAATATGTATCATCTCTTAATTCTTTGTGCAGTCCTATATCAATCTGTTCAAATTGAGCGAACAAATCATTACAAAACAAAACACATTAAATGTTGCAAAAACCAAAAAATCTATCATAGAAGAGAAAATTCAATGGAAGCAAAAGAGTATTAACTTATACCATAGAGAGATTGATGGTAAGGTCAAAACTATTTTTGGCTTCCACCATGAAGTTATATGGTATAGTCACCATATGGCTTCATGCTTATATGACTTTACCATAATTTATTCTGGCCTCCAAATAACATTTTTAGGTTTAGGGTTTAGGATTTAGAGTTTAGAATTAGTGCATGCTAGTAAAAAAAATAGTATAGTCACATTAGCATGAAGCCATGAACAAAATAAAGTTACCACTTCAAAATTTAGCAAACTCCAAAGCAAAATAAGATTGTTACTTACCTCTAGTGGCATAATTGTTGGTTTCCATAATCAATCTTACAATAAAAAAAATTTTAGTTTAATGTAGTCAATTTTTCAGTTTTTGTTCTCACTCCCATATAAAATTAATAATTTAAATATCTCAAATATAATTTTTTTTGTAAAATTTGGCGCGTAGAACGACAACTAGTTATCTTATTAACTATAGGTAATATAGTTAAATATGCCCTAAAATAGAAACCTTTCACAAATGTGCTTTCTTAGAATAACTTACATCTTATAAACCCTAATTTAGGATATGCGAATGTTGGAATAACAAAAATGCTTTTAAAAGAGAGAGAGAAAGTGATTTAAATAAGAAAGAGAAATTGCGATATGAAAGAGAAAGAAGCATGGAAAGAGAAAAAGAAAGTATGATAGGAAAGTGAACAAAATAATGATCTAATAATTGCATTAATTGTTAAATTATTAACAAAAAATTTTGTACGCAGAAATACGTAGTGGATTATCGTTACATGGACAAGTAAGTGTTGGTTAAAAGAATGTTATTGACACTCTTGCCCACCAAAATTAGCATGGTTATTGTCCACGAGGTATATACGGGTAGATAGTAGACTTAATGAAGTCTTGTGACATGACCCTGGATCAACTTAATGAAGTCTTGTAAAGTCGATGAAAACTTACAAAAGTCATTGAAAAGCATATAACTTAATGAAGTCTTGTGACTTGACCGTAGATCAACTTGGGATAGGCGGTGAGTAGTCTCATGTGCTACGATAAATGAACAAAATGGGCTTCGTGAAAGAAATGACACAGATCATGACGTTGTTGCAAAAGTGAGTTGACTAAGCAATGAAACAAACGGGATTAAGAAGCTCGATAGCTTAGTGAAGAATCGGCTTAATAAAGAAACAACAAGGCTTAAATATAAAATAAATTTGAGTTTAACCACTAGATCGAAACTCGAGCATAACCTGCTCTGATACCATGTAAGATGTGTGAATCTCTTGTTAGATTAATTAGAACTGAAGAAGTACAAAGGTATAATATATGATACATTTCAGAGATACAAATAGATAAAGAGATGAAGACGAGTATACTAATAAAGAGGAGATGAATGAGGAAGATGAGGAGAGTAAAGGCATAACACTAACAATATGCACACGGAACACCATTAAAGCCCATGAAATACTATATTCTTATTACAGATTTCTATATTTTTTTGTTCTTGTCTGTCTTCCAAATAACTTTCACATAATTATATATATGTATGTATTTGAGAATTTCAAATACTTTCCAAATTTTGAAAAATACTTTCTGAAAATTTAACATATTTACAAAATTTTCATATTCTCTATGACTTTATTCTATTTTTTTCTACTAACATGCATTAAACATGTTTAACCTCAATTCATGATAAAGCGACAACATAAATACAAATTACTATTTTATATATCTAATTCTAATTTTTAAGAGAATAGTTAAAGAAGACATTTTTGGTTGTCATTTTACAAAATCAGGAAAATATATTGTAAAATCAGGATATTGAACGGAACATAATTATCCCTCACTCGGTACTACACCCTCTTACTATGGTCCAGACATTCGGCCTCTACAAGCTTATACATGGAAATTAAAATGTCCTCCTAAAATATGACATTTTATATGGCAAGCTATTCACGTTGTTTATCAGTTAATTCGAATCTTCGAAAAAGAGAAATAAATTGTGATATCCATTGTGCTCACTGTAGAGCAGAGGAAGAGACAGTCAATCATAATCTTTTTGAATGTCTACCAGTTGTACAAGTATGAGCGTTATCAAAAATACCATTGGTCATTGGATTCCCAGGAAATTCATTGTTCTCAATTATAGATCATTGATTCTGGAGGATTCCTTACATTTTCAAAGATGATAGTTTTTCGTAGATTTTTTTGTATATCTGGAAAGCGAGAAGTGATAAGATCTTTAAGAATATCGATAGAAATCCGCATGAAATTTTAAAATTAGCGGAAAATAAATCTTTAGCTTGGGAATCGGCACAAGTTAAAGATAATGATGAGACTAGTCAAATCTCTCAGGGTATTGATGTTTTACCTTTGGTATCGGATTACAGCTCTTAAAGGGTTTCGTTGTCACGTAGATGGTTAGTGGAAAGAGACAAAAAATTTCTCTAGATTAAGTTGGTTATGTTCTCAAGATGACATGGAGAGAATAATTATGGGGACATGTAACACTCTTAGGTGCCTCTTCCATTGCACGCCGAGTTAGAAACTTTTATCTGGGCCATGACAAATTTGATCGCACAAAAAAAAAAACAGAAGTAGCTTTTTTGATGGATTCCTCTGAATTGGAGAAGATGGTGTCTACACCAGCGGATAGGCCTACCATTTCGACACACTTTAAAGATCTTGTGAGGATCAAGAGTTTTTTTGTATTTTTTGTATTTTTTTGATTTCGTAACCGTTTTAATTAATTTATAATTGTTGACAAAAACAAAATTCCAATTTTCAAAAGTAAAACAATGTTGTTAGTTCTGGTGGAAAATTGTTAGTTTCAAAATAAAATTAGTTTTAGGTCAATATGTTTGATGTCTAGTTTTTTTTTTTGTTCTCACTCGCAATATATTAATGATGTTTAAATGTAATTTCTGACTACAGAACTTGGCGCAGATCACGATCTTATTATAGGAAAGATATTACATCGTTAATTAAAATAGCTTTTACTATTTACAATGAACCCATGCTTTATAGACGGTAAAAGCATCGATTATGTTATTTTGGCGTATCACTGTTTGGTCCATTGGCTTTGCTGATTTTGGAGGTCCATTGACTTTGCTGATTTTGGAGGTCCATTAACTTTGCTAATCTTGTATTTCGACAAATATATTAATAATAATTTAAATATCTCAAATGCAACATTCTGACAATAAAATTTGGCACACATCACAATAAATAATTAACTTATTTCCAGCAAAGATATTACGCAAATGCCTCGATTATTTAATTTTTTCGTATTGGTGTCAGGTCTATTGAATTTTAAGCATATCCATTATTATTTTTGTCAAACAAATACTTCATTCCATGCAAACTGTTTACATAATAAGCGAGCTTAAACGGACAGACCCAAAAGCTTCCATAAGTGCTAGAAATTCAAAGCAAGCAAACGATAGAGATAGAAACACAAGCTTCAATAAGCTTGATAAAATGTCACGAGAGAAGAAGCAGTCTTCACTCAAAACTCATCGACTGACCTTAACGTAACATTCACGACATGGCCGGAAGCTAGCCCCATAGTCACATAAACTTGTGACGTTGAAAATCATCTACCTCCGAGTCTCACCGAGGTAAAACTGTTTGTATCTTCAGGTCCCGAACAGACCGCTACACAAGATAACAAAACGGTTAGAGGAGTGGTACAATTTTCTGGTTTTGAGGCCGAAAGAAGTTCTCCTCTCATCGAGAGAGAAAATGGCGGAAAAGTTCTCCCCAAGTAGGGATGAAAGTGGAAAATCTCTCTCCCAATGGGAGGAAATTGGTAACAAACATCTCCTTAAGTGAAGGTGAAGAGGCACGACCCTTATGGTCTAAGTATATCGAATAAGCTCTAGCCAAAGATGGACTTGGCAAATGGAGGAGCAGCCAAGTTAGGTAGCATGGTTGGGCCATAGGGTCACCAGTGTAAGCCACAAACTTGTACTCTAGCATGCTAAAGGGATCAAAGGGGCAGCCAAAGCATCGCAAACTCACTGTTAGCCTTTGTGTCAATGCTGCTACAAGCTTCGAGAGGAGTCCTCGGCCACTCGGAAACTTGTGTAGACAACGATACACCCAAGAGCTAGTCAGACAAGAGCTGACAATAGACCAAGATAAGTCGAGGTGGCAACTAGTCGGCGTCAAAGAGAATGATAACCAGAGGTGGTAACGAAATTCACACCATATCCTACATGAGCTTGGATATAAAATTCCAATCCGCCTAGTTCTTATAATCTCAGCCCCAACAGTCAGACTACCACTTTGGTCCCCAGTTTGCAAACTAAACTTCCATATAGAAACTAATGAAATCGATTCAAAACTTGACTGGTGTCCTCTGTCAATTAAGTTGGAGTATCGAATAATCAAAAGATTTGTCTCGGAGAAAGGTATACAAAGCGTAAAGAGTGAGTTTGCCACTTCAGACCAAGAGCCCCACGTGAAAGGAGCTGGTAAAGCCCAAGACTGTTGAGTGAAGTCGGAAACAATCTCGTGGGAGTAGATCAGAGGGAGCTTCTTCAGATCTGGAAGTATGGAGCAACAGAGGCCACCGATTGCTTCAAAACTAGAGACAGATCTTGGAGAGAAGGCAGTGGGCGAGCTTCTACCGGCGAAAACCAGAATGAGATATCAGATAGTTAACTCCCAATGGATACTGCGGCGGAACGTGGTTGAGGTGAAGAAAGATCTTCGGTGTTTACCCGAGGAGAAGTCAGATCCGGAAGCTTCACGTCGAGCCACGAGGATAGATGACGTCTGAGCCGGTGCCAGAAGAGAAAGATAAACACAAATGAAGCTTAAAGCATGACTCATAGCATAGAAACGACGAAGAGATAAAATCAAACGAGTGGCCAAGCAATCTAGAACAGAGGAGAGCACCAGCGGACGGAAGAAGCTCTGACGCCGGCGAGCCATTGCTCCACCGGCGTCAGAGAGAGGTGAAACGCACGGCTCCTTGATAGTCGTGTCTGGGAGAGCGGCTAGGGCGAACTGATTTTTGTTCTTTTCTTCTTTGCCGAGTCGTCGTATTATAAGCATATCCATTAATTTATTAGTTTACCATGTCTATTGAATTTTAAGCATATCCATACAAATCTCAACTGAGGACAAGAAGATCATAAGTGGTGGTTTTGATGTTTTCATTCTTTTTCGAAGCATTTTCAAGACTTGAGTTTGTATTGGTTCTTGAGGTTGGAGGGTTGGTAGTTACTTTTTCTCATTTTCAAGTCTTTCTTTTTTGGTAAAACTACCAAATTTAGACCGCTTCAAAATTTTAATATCAAACAAGGCCCCTGAGTATTATAAAAATACACTCTAAGGGTCTTTATTTCACAATAAAATTTTGAAAATGTTTAAATCAAGAATTGTCCCTTCGTTTTTTAGTCTCTGTATGGTTTTGCGGCTTTTGGCTCTTGAGTTCCCAAACTAACTCAGTCAGTTCTTTAGGCTTTGTGGCTTCGTTTTTTACTCTGTTTCAATGGCAACCTAATCTATATAATATTTCAGATAACAAAAAGAAAAAAAAAACAGATTAATTGCAACCATGAAACGAAAGTTAAAACTGACCAATGTGTGAAAATATCCCATTAAAAATATTAAATTTTAGGAAGAATAAAATTCAAAAACAATTATGTAGACACAATCAATTCTAAAATTTATCAAACTATTGGTCATAATAGAACTAAAACCTAAGGGATCTATCAAGTTATTTTACATCAAACAACATATAGTGAGTAGTGACTTTGACGACCATGTATATATGAAGTTAAGACATATAAATTCCAAAATCTTTGTAAACTTTCCATTTTGCTTAACGATTATGCTTTCATTTCAATCCTAGGAATGTTACAAGGCACAAACGAAAAACAAAATACTCTAAATATTGCAAAAGACTAGACAGAGCTTTGTTTCTTCTCTTTTTTTTTTTTTTCGTTTTATTCCAGTCTACAATTACTACAACCATATGACGCCGCCCCAATGTTGCTTCGGTCATTCTCTTGCGTTTCCTTAAATGACCTCTCTGATATCTCTCTTTCCTTCTTGGCCATCATCAATGTGGCTTTCTATTTTGTTTATTGACTCTAGTTAAGCCGAAGGTCCTGCATTAGGGTTCTCCATGCTAGGGACAGTGTTTGGGGTTTGATGGGAACTGTCTTGGGACACTCTGGGGGTAAGAGACACACGACAAAGAGGACAAGTGGTCTTTGAAGTGAGCCAAGTATCAATGCATGCCTTGTGAAAAGCATGCCCACATGCAATGATTTGTTGAAGCTTCTCACCTTCTTGGTAGTTCTCAAGACACACTGAGCATCTGTTTTCAAGTCAAAAGTCAAACAAGCTCATTCTCAATTATATTTTCTTTAAACAAAGAATAAAGTTGTAAAACAACCCACAAACTCAGAAGAACGATTGTAAAACAAAAACCAATATTGCACCATTGAGTTCTCCGCCGTTACACATGCCTACACTTGAATAAATATGCAATTTTGATCACAAGATGCATCATCCAGTTTAGTTTATTGTTCCCATCTCTCAGTTTGCACCATGGTTTTTATTCATATCACTCAACATAGCTTGGAACTTTCCAACATAAGAAAACTTGTTTTATTTTTATGACAAAAAAACACTTAATTTTTATGAGATAACTCTTTAAAAGATCTGAATCCAGAAAAAAAAAGAAGATAATTTCTTTGTGAAAAAACTAATACGAGACTCACTGCGAATCATAAGGTTTTGAACATTCTTTGCTGACCTTTAAGAAGATCTGACTGAATCAAGAAAAATAAAGAAAATATTTCTTTGGGAAAAGAGAATATTCTGACTCACCGTGAATTCTTGACGGTGAAACTCTCCTTGAAGATAACAACGGGAAGCGCATCTCTCAATTCTTTGTGCAGTCCTGTATCAATCTGTTCATAATAAAATCATTACACAATAAAACACATCAAATGTTGTAAAAATTAACTACGAAATATTTTATACCATAGAGAGATTGGACAGGTCCAAGCTACCACCAAAAAGAGTAGGCCATTCGACAATGGTGTTACGACGTCGATGACGGTGCATTGTAGAAGCAATTTTGAATAGTAGAATGAGTTTTTAATAGAACTGTGGGAGGATAATTATTAGAAGTCTACGTACAGAGGGTTAATATAATAGGATATATATAACTGATACGAAGACTACACACACGTGAAGAAAACGTGAAGTCAAATGTGAAGAAAACGTGAAGTTCATACATTAAATAGATATTTTGTAGTTATAGTTATTACTTTACCATTCACACGAGTATTCACCAAATTATATTATTATAATATTATTAATAATGAATTAACGAACAAAATAGGTTAGAAACAAAAAATGGTAGAAGGAAATTTGTTTTTTCGGAATATGGGATAATTAATAGGAAGACAACCACGAGTATAGTGTAGGTTGACTCGAAAACGTGAAGCTGAGTCATAAATTAAATACACGAGTATTGACCTACGGACTGGAAAATTTTGACAAATGTTCGGTTTCCTTATCATTAACACTATATTAACATGTTTTTTTGTGCCTTTTATGATTTTAATTTTGTATTTAGCTAATCGATGGAATTTATTGGTTGTGTTAGCTCTAGGCTCTAGCTAAACTGTTAATGTTTTATTTTAGGTAAAACTATAAAAAAAAGTCATCTTTAAAACTTTAATACTAAATGAAGATCTCTACTATTAAAAAAAAATCTTTATAGGAGACTCCATTTAGAATTAAAATTTCAAAGAGGCACAAAATAAAAATTATCTTTTTCTTTTAATAGAGTTTTTTTTGTTTTTTTTTGTCTTCCAAATAAACTTTACATAATTATATATGTATATATATATATATCTGAAATTTTCAAATACCTTTTGAAAGTTTCACATATTTTCAAAAATTTACAAATTTTATGATTATGTTCTATTTTTTTTTCAAAATGCATTAAACAGACTTAAATCCAATTGATGATAAAGCGACAAAATTAATATAAATCACTATAATACATACATATCTAAGTTAATTCTAAAATTTTAAAACAAAACAAAGTTGTTAATTTTGGTGGCAGAATTGTCGGTTTTGAAATCAACAAAATAAAAAAATATATAAGTTTTACATATATATGTTCAATGTTTCAATTTTTTATTCTCACTCTCCATATATTAATAGTAATTTAAACATCTGAAATGTAACTTTCAGTTCCAACCATAGAATTTGGTGCAAATCACAATAAATAATTATTTTATTATCTTCAAGATATTACGTTAGTAGTATTAGTTAAAATAACTTTTAATGTTTCTAAGGAACACATGTTTAATACTTTAGTGTATCAGTGTCATTGCCAGGTCCATTTACTTCGTTGATTTTTTATGATACATTAATTTTCTTAATTTGGCATGTCATTCAACAAATATTAATAACAATTTAAACATCTCAAATATAAATTTTGACTATAAAATTTGATGGCAGATCACGATAAATAATTATCTTATTAGTTGTAATCTATTACTTCATTAATTTGAATAATTTTTACTGTTTCCAATAAACACACATTTTATAGAACGTAAATGCATCAATTATGTAACCTTGGTGTATCGGGCACATATCGCTACAAATAATAATAATTATTATTTTTTTTGCTAAAAGGATTTTCTATTTAAAGCATGAGAAGTGTAAAAATATTACAAGCCTAATAAAGACTATAGTTTGGGTAACCCCATGGTTAATTAAATGATCCTATTACAAATAATTATCATATTATGTTTTAGGGAGAATTAACAAAATAGAGTAAATTTTAGAAAATATGTCCAATGTTTTCAAATTAAACAAATAGGCTATTAATGAGAATTTAAATAAAAAAATTATTGTTTTTTTTAATAGCATATTTTAACTCCATCTTGTTGTTTTATTACAGTGTTTCTAGACCTAAAACTTACAGTGTTTTTTTTTATTACAGTTTACGATCCATAACCGAAATTTGTGTCGATCTTTGCCTCTTTTCTCTGTCCAAAGCTTCAATGTTACCGTGTCGATGAATGTATTCCTTCTATTTCGAATATGGTTATTACTGTTTCAGCCCAATTTCTCTCTTTGGCGTGCTTCTAATTTTCTGATTTCAATGCAAAATTTGGATGAGGGTTAGTTGCTTCATCCATAATTTGTTAAATATATATATATATATATATCTACTTTTTATTCAGTTCTCTGAATTCTGGAACCAAAGATTTCAAAAAATGAACTATGATGTGGTTTCTCAGCTATATTGTAGTTGGAAAGAAATTTTCACAACTGGCAAGACTAAAAAATGAGAGGCTAAAATTTAGAATAGGGGTTTGGAGGAGGTTGAAGATGAAGCTTGAGATGTCACCATTTTAGTGTATATTATATTTTTAATTTTTTTTTCTTTAAATAAATCTAATAACTCTGATTTTCAGTTTAATATTTTTTTAAAAAATTGAAACTACTTTAATCAGAATGACATTCTGTGAATATTAGAATACAATTTGATTGTATTTGTATTTTGACAAAAAAAAATAGAATCATTCTAATCAGTATATTTTAAGGGAGATAATCTAGCAATTTTTCTTTAAAATTTAGGTTATTATGCAAATTGCATTTTCTAACATGTACACTAATTTTATAAACCTAAGCTTAAAGGTTTATAAAATTAAAAGTTTGAGATGTACATTCACAATGGATGTAATCAACTGGTAAATATCCATTCAAGGTTGCAAGTTCAAGCACATGATTCAGATTTTTTTTATAAATTGAATCTCAAGCAGAAAACGGGGTCGTTTTGTGCCACCTCTTCAAATCTATGTCAGTTGAATTAGAATACATAACGATTGACTAACGGCAACTCCGAATTAGATACAAAATATGAATTTGGGTCTGAAATTTGAATCTTTAAAGTGTTTGGGCATATATTAACATTACATGATTGTATGGGTTAAAAATACACTTTGCGGACTACGAGTCAAAAATACCCTTTTCCCGTAATTCAAGCATATTTCATTAAAAAAAATTTCTTAAAAAGGTAGAGTAAAAGTAACTGTCAGAGCATTGGAAAGAGTCCTACAGTTCGACGCCTTAAGGAGTTATGTCGTCGATACCTCCTTGACGCATTCTTTCTCATCGAGACGAAGCAACCGTTCAATTATGTTTGTGATTTATCTGTTTCCTTAGGATTTCCTAATTATTTCATTGTTCCCTCTGTTGGTTTAAGTGGTGGTCTTGCCCTTCTTTGGAAAAACTCGATTGATATAACTGTTTTATATCATGATGCAAGACTTGTAGATTGTTTTATTAATGATAAAATATCTCCTTTCTACTTGTCTTGCATATATGGTAATCCGAATCCACAATATTGATGAGTTATGGGAAAGACTACAACATACTTCTACTACTCGTAATGAACCTTGGTTCATGTTAGGAGATTTTAACCAAATAAGGAACAATAATGAAAAAAAGAGGACATCCATGAGATGAGGAATCATTCAATGACTTCAATACAACACTTGATATTTGTGATATGTTGGAGTTAAAACACCAAGGCAATAGATTCAGTTGGAGTGACAATCGGAGTGTGGTACGTGATGGAGTTCGTAACAAGGAGTTAATCCAATGCTGTTTGGATAAGGCTTTCGGAAATACATAATGGTTTTCTCTTTACCCTGCTTTAACTTCTGAATATCTGGAACCAATTGAATCAGATCATAGACCTTTGGTAGTATCTATATGCTTGGAGACTAGCATTAAAAGGGGACGATTTCGATATGACAGAAGACTTTTCGAGAATGAGGGGTTTCAAGATGTTGTTACTAGTGACTGGAATATTGCTCCATCTCACGCTGGATTGTCTTCAAAGTTACAACGTACTCGGAAGAAGATGTCTCAATGGAAACGAAATAACCACACCAATTCAGAGATTGAGATACAAG
Source organism: Cardamine occulta (assembly GCA_028015245.1). Classification (NCBI taxonomy): domain Eukaryota; kingdom Viridiplantae; phylum Streptophyta; class Magnoliopsida; order Brassicales; family Brassicaceae; genus Cardamine; species Cardamine occulta. The sequence goes on from CM051390.1 coordinate 4,705,775, forward strand.
CCTTGAAAGCTGTGATGGAAGAAGAATTTCTACACCAAACTCCAGACATGGATAACATCAAAGCTCCTCAAACTGAGACTAAGTCAAGCTTATTTTCAAGAGGAGGTATACTGGAAACTCAAGAGTCGAAACCAATGGCTAAAGGAAGGGGACCAAAATACCAAATTCTTTCATGGTTGTGCGAAAACAAGGAAAGTACGGAGCAGAGTTGTTTCGATTTTGGATAGTATGGGAGTTGAACATACGACTGAAGAAAGCATTTCCCAAGTGGCCATTGAATATTTTGAAAATCTATTCAAAAGCACATCGAACTCTACTTGGGGAGATTTTTTTTAAGATCTTAACTCTCCAGTGTCCGCTGACATGAATACTTTACTTACGGCTGAAGTTACATCGGATGAAATAATCAAACCAATCAAGGCAATTGGTGGAGATAGAGCTCCAGGTCTCGATGGATTTTCAGCTGCTTTCTTTCAGTAATTTATATCAACTGTTGGTGATGACATATTAGCAGAAGTCAAGAGTTTTTTCAACAATGGCGAAGTCCCACCTCTTCTCAATAAGACTAATATCTATCTCATTCCGAAGATTGATCAACAAAAAAAAAGGGAGATTACCGACCGATAAGTCTCTGCAATGTGGCGTATAAAATTATCTCCAAAATTCTTACCTGGAGACTCAAAACCATTCTGCCAACAATAATTTCCTATCAACAAACCACCTTTGTCCCGGGTAGGCATATTACAGATAATGTCCTTGTGGCACACAAGATCCTCCATTCTCTCAAATCACGGAAGCGTCAGTACAAAACTTATATGGCCATTAAAAGAGATGTTTCAAAAGCATATGATCGTCTAGAATGGAACTTCTTGGAGGAGACTATGAAGAATCTTGGATTCAATGATAAATGGATACACTGGTTAATGGCTTGTGTTAGATTAGTATCATACTCAGTTCTCATTAATTGTAGTCCTTATGGAGATATTACTCTACAATGTGGTATTCGTCAAGGTGACCCTCTCTCACTATATATGTTTCTTCTATGTGCTGAAATGCTCACACAAAAGCTAAACCGTGAAGAAAGACTTGGCCGTATCCAGGGAATCTCTATCAGTATCAATGGTCCGCGAGTGAGTCATCTCCTATTTGCTGATGATTCATTATTTTTTTTCTAAAGAAAATAGTTGTAATGCAGAAACGTTATCAAGGGTTTTGAATCAGTATGACGAGTTATCTGGTCAAAAGATTAATACAGAGAAATCAACTATAAACTTTGGATCAAGAGTGCATGAGTCTAAGAAGATGGAAGTTCGTCAGATCATTAATATTCAGGGGTCTGAAGGTTGTGATAAATATATGGGCTTGCCGGAAGATTTTTCACAAAGAAAGACTGAAATGTTCGACTATATAGTTCAGCGAGTTATGGAACGAACAAAGAGCTGGCACCATAAGTTTCTCTCTGAAGGCGGAAAAGAAGTTCTTCTCAAGTCAGTTGCTTTAGCAATGCCTACCTATGCAATGAATTGTTTTAAACTACCAGTGTCTACATGTAAGGAAATTGATTATGTGCTATCTAAATTTTGGTGGGGATCAGATGAATCAAAGAGACGCCTGGCTTGGGTTAGTTGGAAGCGTATGAGTCTTCCAAAAAAAAGGGTGGTCTAGGGTTCCGAGATATAGGAAAATTCAACGATGTGTTACTAACTAAACAAGCCTGGCGAATATTACAAGAACCACAATGTCTCTTAGCCCGTGTGTTAAAGAGTAGATACTTCCCAGATTGTTCTTTACGAGATGCCATCATTCCGCGTAAAACATCACATGGCTGGAGATCTATTTAAAGTGGCCGCGATCTACTCTATAAAGGACTGCAATATCAGATTGGCAATGGACTCACAATTGACCCAACTTCAGACCCATGGATCCCTTCTCACCCGCAAAAATCTGCTACTCATCATAACATCACCACACCAACAAAGCTACGTGATTTATGGCAAATGCAAGGCAAACAATGGGACGACGCCAAGCTCCAACTATTTCTTTCAAATGAAGATCAGAAACATGCACAACGTCTCTATATCCCACACCATCAACGACTAGATCGACTTATTTGGCATTATATCAATAATGGTAAATATTCAGTCAAGTCGGGATACTGGTTGTCAACTCATCTACCTGATCCCTTGACACCACCAATCACTCCACCTCATGTTAGTTCTACCCTTAAAACAAGCATTTGAAAAACAAAGATTCCACCAAAGTTGAAGCATTTCTTTTGGAGAGTATTATCATCAGCGATAGCCTCCGGGGCAGAGCTTAGCCATCGAGGAATTCCCATAGATACGACTTGTAAACGATGCTGCCAACATGAGAAAATAACAAATCATCTACTGTTCAGTGCGAATATGCTAAAGCTACATGGCGAGCCTCTAATTTTCCTGCATTCTCCACCTTCGCTCAAAACTCATTGGAACAGAATATAGAAGCTCTCCTTCAGGTCTATAACTCCAGCCTTTCTCCATAAGTTAAACTTGCTCCGTTCTGGTTACTTTGGCAGATATGGAAATTATGTAATGAGCTAATCTTCAACAAACTCAATCTGGACCCGACCACAGTTATTCAGAGGGCAATGGATAACATCACAAAATGTCTAGGTGCAATAGACTCGCCACCCAATGCACATCATAACTCCACAATTCCATCCACAACACCACACCATCAAGTTAATTGGACATTACCACCGCCTGGCTCTCTCAAATGTAACTTTGATGCAAATTTTTGACTCAATTCACGTCACATTTGTGTTGGCTGGATACTCCGGGATGATACAAGATGATATATATTACGGCTTCATCAAAATTATGTCAAGGGTCAAATGCTCTTAAGGCAGAAGGGTTAGCTTTACTTCACTCCTTACAAGGATTATGGTGTATGGGCTATCGTAATGTTATCATGGAAGGTGACTGTAAAACTTTATATGATCTTCTCCATCAACATACAGACAATGCTTCCCTTGAATCACTACTAACTGACATCCGCAATTGGGCAGATAGATTTACTACCATCACGTTTATAATGGTTCCAAGACAATGTAACCAAGTAGCATATAAGTTGGTCGAAATGACACATCATCAAAATGTTATTTCTCTTATACATTTTTATCCTCCAGAAGTGTTACAGAGGTTTTTGTTTATTGATTATAAAACCAAAACTAAATTCTCAATAAAAAGACGTTCAAAAAAGAAAGTAACTACTCTAAAATTCACTTTTTCTTTCCTCATTTTTTTTTCTCTCATTTCCTTTGACTTTTTTCTTTCACTTACTCTCAGTTAAACTATTTCCTACCAATCACACTCTAATAGACCATAAATGAAAATTAGACCAAAAAAAAAATTATTAAAAAAATTAAATTATAGTTAACACAAATTAAAAAATTTATGCGAATACAATTAATTATAAATTGTATGAAACTATGAAACTCAACCTAAAGGTAACTATCAAATCAAGTTTACATCAAACAACATATAGTGACTTCGACACCCATGTATTTATGAAGTTAATACTTATAAATTTCAAAATCTTTTGAAACTTGCCATTTTTCTCAAGGATTATGCTCTCATTTCATTCCTAGAAATGCCACAAGACACAAAGTGAAAGAAAAAAAAATTATACTTTAAATCTTGTTCAGAAACATCATCAAAAGAAAAGACAAGACAAATCTTTTTCATAAATACATGAAAACATCATCAAAACATCATCAAAAGACAAGACAAAAAATTATACTTTAAATCTTGTTCAGAAACATCATCAAAAGACAAGACAAAGAGGACAAGTGCTGTGTGAAGTGAGCCAAATATCAATGCACTCCATGTGAAAGGTATGGCTACATGCTGGGATTTGTTGAAGTTTCTCTCCTGTTTGGTAGTCTCCAAGACACACTGAACACCTGTTTTCAAGTCAAGAGTCAAATCAGACGATTCTCAATTATATTTTATTATATATTGCTTTTTTAAAACAAAGAAACAAATAAAGGAAAAAAAATTTATAGTTTTGTCAGTTTTTTTGAGGAGTTAATTAATAGGGATTTTTTTAAATGCCCTATTTATGTTTTTTTTTAAGTACTGTATATATTTATTATATTTTTAAACATCTAACACTTTTTGTCCTTATTTAAGTTAAATCTTTAATAACTAATGTTAGAAGTTGTATATAAATTATTACCATTAATTTAATAATTTTTGAAAAAGTATGATTATCATTATTTCAGAAAACAAAGTGATATACGACGGTCAAGATTCAAGAAAGACTAAAAAATTGGATCAATAAATGAAATTATTCAACAATTTTAAGAGGAAACAACATATCTGAATTTTAAAAAGGTTTTAGTGAAATTTCATTCATTCCTTATGAGATTACTATCGGTAAGGTCATAAATCATAGCCAAAATATTAAATATGTTTCAAAATTTTATAATGAGTAATGTTTTTGTATAAACAAAATATTTATTTTATAACCAAGAAGTTAATTGATTTTGTTTTAATATATATATTTTCTTGGTAAATTATTATTAAGTTTTTTTTGTCAACATTATTATTAAGTTTTTGTGAAAGTATTTTAGGGAATTAATACTTCAAAATAATAGTTTATATTATTATTTTTACAGAAAGAGTGTATTTTTCAGATTCCTCTAATTAATATTCAGATTATGAGGCCAATAATTATCTGATAATGAAAGATTCTTCCACATCTCAAAATCTTATTCTAAAGAAGTTATACCAACCACAAACTCATAAGTTTTTTAGTTTGCACCATTGAGTTCTCAGCCGTTACAAATTCTAATATCTTTTTTTTTCTGGTCAACACATATTCTAATATTTTAATTTGGACTTTCTATAACCAAAAAAACAACTTTTCTTCTATGAGATAAACCTTAAAAAGATCTGACAGAATCCCGGAAAAAAAAACAATCTACGAGAAATGAATAAGAGAGCTCACTGTGAATCCTTGACGGCAAAACTCTCCCCGAATATAACAATAGGAAATATCTCTCTCAAGTCTTTGTGAAGCCCTCTTTCAATCTGTTCATATTTGAGCCAACAAATCAACACAAAACAAAACCAATCAAATGTTGCAAAAACCACAAATCTATACAATTAAAAAAAGAAAAGAATATTAAGTTATACCATAGATAAATTATTGGTGGGGTTGAATCTACCAACATAAAATGAAGTCCAATCAACATTGCTGCTACGTCGACGGAGGTACATGATGAAGTAGACGATGAGGATGGTGAATGATAAAAAGATAGGAATAGTGAACAAAACAGCTTGGTTAAATTTTATTTTGTGTTCAGTATTTGTGCCATTGATCGCCGATGGAATCAAAGCTTCTGGAATTGGTGGGTCACTGTAAGAAGACATGGTCACTGTTGTAATAATTGACAACACAACTCAATGTCGAAAATTAGATTAATCCCACAGAGACAAGAAGACATGAGTTTTTCACTTTCTGTCTTTCGTTTGGTTTGTCTGAAAAAAAACCAGAGAAGCTCAAGATTCAGGTGCTTGCTCTGTCTATTTATTTATTTATTTTAATTTTTTGGTCAGCGAAACTGATAAATGATTTTGATAGTATATGGAAAATATTTTGCATAATATGGATAATTAAGGGTATTTGTATGACTAATGCCATGAACTTGACAAGTGGTTGTACCACAGACATACACCTTTAGAATTAGTAAATACTAATTAAATATTATCCTCTACTTACCTTACATTTTAGTGAAGAAAAAGTAAAATCTGTATAATAGTAAAAATGTTGAGCTGTATATAATGTATTAGCTGTCTTCTTTTTTCTTTTTCTTTTTTTTTTTGATTGCATAAATATAAATGTGGTAAGGAGGCCAAGTTTTTTACAAAGCCCATTCTAGATTACAAACAAATAATATAATTGAACTTAATAGTTGGAAGAAGCCCATATTTGGAAGCTGCCTAAAGTTGAAGAAATTCATTCAATGCCTAGAAGAGAAGTAGTTCGAATGATAGCCATAACTGCATAATATCACTTGCTTTTGCCGGGTTCTGAGATCTGAACGATGAAATTTTGTTTTTGATGGTTGTTTCAGTGACCAGAATAATTGAGTCTGTAGAGACGTGTAAGTTCCAGTGGAGAATATTGTTGTGATCCATATTAGGGTTTTGTTCTTTGGAATTCCTCTCTTAATCCATACAAGTTTTTCCCAGTTCACTAAAGGTAACGTGTAATTTATATGATTGTAGATAATTCTTGAGCATATATCAGATATGTCGATGTTATTAACCCTCTAAACTGATTTGGTGTTAAGTTCTACGGACTTCCAATTCAAACCCAACTGGCAATGAGTGGATTGGTTCATATCCCTTAGATACTAGTGTTAGTGCATTTATACATCCAATGTGAGATTTTAACATTTGTCTTCAATACGAGGGAGAAATATAGTCTATAAATGGAGTAGAAGCTGCTCAGAGTTATCCAATATAGCAGGTGCATTCCTTGGAATTCCATAGTAGCTTGGCCAATTCACACCAATAAGATTGATTAGAGGACCTAGTGTTGTCCATGGTTCCTTCTGAAATCTGCACCTAGCTCCATTTTATGGTACATTTTGGCGCAGATACGTTTTGACATTTTTGGCAAAATCAATGAGACATTTCATAGTTTGGCAAAGTTTGTGTTTCATTTTGACATTGAGTTAATACGTTTGATGCATCATTTAGGTAACACGAATGCTCTAAATAATTGATGTTGCTCAACTAAAAAAACAAAAGGAGTATATTATATATTTTAGTTAATTCTAATTTTCAAAAACAAAACAAAGTTGTTAGTTCCGACAGTATAACTATGAGCTTCACAATCAATAACATGAAAAATATTAGTTTGATACTAATATGTTTGATGTCTCAATTTTCTGTTCTCAATCGCTATATATTATGGCCAATCCACTCATATTTAACATCTCAAATACAACTTTTGATCATAAAATTCAGCGAAGATCATCGTTAACTATAATAAAATTTACTGCTTCTAAGGAACACTTGTTTTATAGAATGCAAATGAATCGATTATGTTATTTTGTTGTATCAGTGTCAGATCCACTGTATTTGTTAATTTTTGCAGGTCTATTAAGTTTGTCTATTTTGTATTTTCTTTGACACTTATACTTCCTCTGTTTCATTTTAAATGTAGTTTTTAGGTTTAAATTTTCTTTCATTATAAGTGTTGTTTTGTGTTTTGAATGCATTGATTTGGCAAAATTTTTAGTATTACTTCTATTAATTTAATGTATTAACCAATAAAACAAAATGTATGGTATATTAATGAGGGATAAAATAGACAAATTCATGTTTTTCTTAATTAGTAGTATGCAAAAATCTTAAATTACAAATAAAGTAAAACAGATGGAGTATTAATAATAATTTTAAAATCTTAAATGTAACTTCTAACATAAAATTTGATGCAGATCACGATTAATACTCCCTCCGATCCAAAATAATTGTCGTTCTAGGATGTTTTGATTAGATTAAGAATTTTTATAATTTGACTATTTTGACCTCATAAATAATATCAATTTACAATCATAATTACACTTAATACAATTTTATATTTTATGTAACCTTTTAGTATTCTTCCCCATTTAATACACAATTAACAATGTTTACCAAATTAAATATATACTTTTTTAAACTTGTTGACTATAAAAATATTAGTGGAGGGAATAAAAAAATTTCACGTCTATGAAAGAATTGAAGAAGAAAATTAATGGAGGCAAATATTAAAATTCAAAATATTTCACATTTCTATATCATGTAATGTTACTACTCCATCAACATCTTCCATGGCTAACGTTGATCTAAATTTTCTACCTACAAACAATAAAAACCATTCATTTGATTTGAATACCATTCCAGATAATAGTGATGATCATAATTCTGGGAATGGAGCTTTTAGAGATGGAGATGACTCTTTTCATACAACTGAGGAAACAAATATCGAAAGTGAAGAACCAGTCGTGAGGATCATATCATTTTCTGAAAGTACCATTGTAATCGATCTCAACATAAATCCACCGGAAGAGTCTAATTCTCAAATATTAGAATTAGATGCCGATCATCTGTATGGAGATAATCAAGATCACTTGCTTGGAGATCAATGTAAATTGGATTATTATCTTCTCCAATTCTTGTTTTGGGATCCATGTAGTATAATTGATGTCTATTTTTTTTTCCATTTTGGACCAGAACCAAACGTAAATGGTATCACTACAGGAGGAAAGAAAAAAAAATTATACTAATGCTCAAAGATCAGCAGTCTACAATGCTTTACTTGAACAGAGTGTAAACGGAAAATTGGGTAAAAATACGGTAAAAAAGGTATCAAATTTACTTTCGGTAAATATTCGAACGGTTCAACGAATATGGAAAATGGCTAAAGACACTCCCACTGGTGTATTGGTTGATGTGTCCCAAAGAAGGAAAAAGAAATGTGGGCGCAAGAAAATTCCGATCGACATACAAAAGATCATTGATATTCCTCTACATCGATGGACAACTTTGAGGACGTTGGCTGAAGCCCTTGGGATTAGTTACACAACACTACATAGACGTGTGAAAGAAGGTCTTCTACGTCGTCATTCAAATGCTTTGAAACCACATCTGAAAGAAGAAAACAAGGTAGCAAGGTTACGGTTTTGTCTTTCTATGTTGGATCCTCACAGTTTGAATCATGAACCAAAATTTATTGATATGTACAATGTTGTACATATTGATGAAAAATGGTTCTATATGACCAAAAGATCCGAGAATTATTATCTACTTCCTGATGAAGATGATCCTGTACGGACATGTCAAAGTAAGAACTTCATTGGAAAAGTAATGTTTTTAGCTGCAATGGCTCGTCCAAGATTTGATGATGATGAAGACGAATTTTTTTCTGGAAAGATTGGGGTTTTTCCTTTTGTCACAATTCAACCTGCACAAAGACGGAGTAGGAACAGAGACGCTGGAACTATGGAAACAAAACCGATCACATCGGTCAAGAGAGATGACATAAGAAGATGTTTGATTGAAAAAGTGATTCCTAAGATTCGTGAAAAATGGCCATGTGAGGATGTAGGAAAAGTTATCTTTATTCAACAAGATAACGCAAGAACGCATGTGGCTCCAAGCGATGAACAATTCCGAGCAGCGGCTTCACAAAATGGTTTTGACATTCGGTTGATGTGTCAACCACCAAATTCTCCAGATTTAAATATTCTTGATCTTAGATTTTTTAGTGCTATCCAAGCTTTACAACATAAGTCATGTCCGAAGAATGTCGAAGAGCTTATTCATGAGGTAAATAAGTCTTTTGAAGAATATTCAGCGAGAAAAATAAACCATATTTCCTTAACTTTGTAACTTTGCATGCAAGAAATAATGAAAGTTGGAGGATCTAATAACTATAAAATCCCACACATGAAGAAAGAAGCACTGGAGCGAGAGGGTATTCTTCCGAAGCAAATAATATGTAATTCTACTATAGTAGAAAATGTAATAAATCAGTTAGAAGCGTAAGGTCTGCATTCTTTATTCTGTTAGCTTAACGTTATCTATCAGATTCTTCTTTATCAATAAGAATTATTTTATTAGTTCTTTAATTCAAATGATTGAACAAAATAGAGTTACGTAGGAAAGATACACTCATAAAAAAAGAGTCAGAAAACAAAAGGTAAAACAAGTGAACAAAATAGAGTTATGTGGCTTAAGATAAAAGAAAATACAAAGCGATACTCCATGAATACTTAAACCAAATTTTTATTACTCCATGAATACTTGAAGAACAAGCAATGGAAGAAAATTATTGATGATTATTAAGAAAAAAGACCATTATTAAAAAAAATCAACATTGTGGAGATAACCTTATAGTTGATCCAAAATCTAAAAAGCTTTTGGACAATAAAATTTTAGCATCTTCAAAATCATATCTTGAATCTCTTTATTGGGATGAAGTTCTCCTTCTCCGTAATAGCGTTTGTTGAGATCAAAAGGACGCACCACTTTGTGATCGGCATCAGTAATCTTTTTACTCAAATGAATTTCTTCTTCTTCGGAACAAATTCTGTTGAGATCAAAATCATGCGCCACTTTGACGTTGACGTGAGTTTGCCCTTCATCATTCAAGCTTCTCTTTTCTTCCACCTTCAGAGTTTTTTCATAAAATTTTATCATTTTGATGTTCAAAACAGTGCTTGTAAGAATTTAAAAAGTTTATTTTTTGCTCTTTAAGTTTGAGCAATAACGAAATGTTATTCCTCCAACAATTATTGACTATGTTGACTAGTTGGAAAAAGGAAGATGCATTATCAAATTATGAAAAGTAACTCTTGAGATATTCAAGAACGAGTAACATGTTTAAAATTTAATTGAGGTTATATTTGGAAATTGTTTACAAAAATTACATTGAAAAAAGAAAACGACAAATATATTAAAACAAAAAAATAAGTGTAGAACGACGATTATTTCGGATTGGAAGGAGTAATTATCTTATTATCCGCAAAAGTATTAGGTTATTAATTAAAATAATTTTTACTGGTTCCAAGAAACACATGTTTTATAGTACAAAAATAGATATAAAATATGTTATTTTGGCTTATCAGTGTCAGCTCCATTGAATTTATTAACTTTTGCATCTCTACTAATTTTATTAATTTAACATGACTATCAGCACATTTTCATAGAAGCTTTATCTCATAATTTAGAAGATTTGTTGATAGTGGATCGATTCTGTTAATTTGGTATGCCTATTTACTCTTACAAATTAGTACATGCGTGACTTTAGGAATCAAACATGTCACTAAGAAACCATATTTCATAGGCTTTAACTACCTCGGATTTTGTAGTTCCTTAATTTTTTCTTAAGAACAATGATATTGTCTTTATTGATTAATTTTAATCGCTTACAAAAAAATTATTAAATAATTAATTGTTCGGATCAAATTTATAATAATAATCTATTTCTTTTACATTAGTGTATGAAATATAACAAAATCCAAAAAAAAAAAGATTGTTAGTTGTGGCGGTAGAACTATCAGCTTCCATAATAAAATGAAAAATATTAATTTTAATCTAATGTGATTGAGGTTTAGTGTCTTGTAGGCCAACATTGTTTAGAATAGACGATGTGACTGCAGAGTGACCATGTCAGGCTTGAGCACTCCACTTTTCTTTTGGTGTAAATTTTTATACCGTTTTCAAATCGTGACAGCGGTTTCAAATTGCAACTTACTTTTTTGTAAGTTCGCTCCACTTGAAAACTTGGAAATAACTTCTCTAGAAGACCATAATGTCACAATATTTTGGAACTATGGCATACTTATAATATGTGAGGCCTGCTTATAATCTGGGGAGTTTATGTTTAGCATGCAAAGTTTAATTTCGAATTGAAGTCATTTTTTTTCACTTTTCATAGATGGAAAAAGTAGAGATGAACTACACTTTTTACAAGTAGTCACCTGATTTATTATTTGAGGTCGCTCAAGGTTTTGTACTTATTCAGCCAAAAACAACGACACCATATAGTTATATACTAGAGAATCTAATCCCTAATATATGTGTTATACGCACTATGACATATGTAGAATACATATATCAAATTAACGTGAAAACACGAAACATAAACTTCTACACATGTGATGTACATATACGTACAGACTAAACCATATAATTACGAACTAGAGAGTTACACCTAATATATGTGGTGTACGTACTACGGCATATGATATATGTATATATGAAATTTTAAACCTAAAACAACAAACCTAAATTTTTACCATATGTTATATATATAAATATATAATGTGATATACATACTACGACATATGATCCACATATATGTTAAAATCAAATATAAACCATGGTCATATGATCCACGACAATGCATCTACGACATATGATCCACTACATTAATACAAATATAAACGGTTACTGATTTCTTTTAATAGAGTTATAAGTTTTTGGTTTTCTTTTGTCTTCCAAATAAACTTCACATAATTATATATTTTCAAATACCTTGGGAAAGTTTCACATATTTTCAAAAAATTTACAACTTTCTATGATTATGTTCTATTTTTTTAAAATGCATTAAACAGACTTAAATCCGATTGATGATAAAACAGAAAAATTAATACAAATCACTATAATACATATCTAAGTTATTCTAAAATGTTTTTTAAAAAGTTGTTAATTTTGGCGGCAAAATTGTCGGTTTTGAAATCAATAAAATAAAAAGTTCTTTCAATTTTTTTTCTCATTCTCCATATATTAATAATAATTTAAACATCTCAAATGTAACTTCTAGGTCCGACCATAGAATTCGGCGCAAATCACAATCACAATAAACAATTATCTTATTATCTTCCAGATATTACGTTATTAATCGAAATAACTTTTAATGTTTAAGAGAGCATCTCCGATGGATATTTCATATTTGAAGTGTGTGTGTTTATCTCCAATAGTAATACCTCAAATCTAATTTTAAAACTATTTGTAATTTGCATTATAATCTTCATATTGATCACAATTAATTAATAACATAAAAAATTTATAAACAAAACATACATTAAAAATATTACAAACAATATTTAATAAATAAAACACTACTTACATATTAATAATAAGAAAATACATAAACTAAAAAAATACAAATAAAATACCAAATTACTCACTAAAACTATTTCCATAATTCTTCCATAGATGATCAATCAATGTATTTTGAAGTGATAAATGAGTTTATTTATTTTTGAGACTACGGGCTAATTTTTTTTGAAATCGGATATTTTTATTCACTGCTGTTTCAACTGTTACCTTTAGGGCTGGTCTTGCATCTCTAAACAGTATGCTAAAATCATGTTCATCCTCAACTATCATGTTATGCATTATAATGCATGTGGTCATTATATCATGCAATGCATCTTTCTTTGAATAACGAGATGATCCGATGGCAAACTTGGATTGCAGAACTCCAAATGCACGTTCAACATCTTTTCTACATGCTTCTTGTTTCGCTGCAAAAAAAAATTTCTTTGGACCTTGGGGATTGATTATACTTTGAACAATAGTTGACAATTTTGGGTAAATGTCATATGCTAAATAATAACCCATGTTATATTATTTTCCATGAATAATATAATTAGCTGGAGGTGCAGTACCTTGAGCAAGCTTTGAAAATAAATGAGATGACTTCAAAACATTAATGTCGTTGTTATTGCGTGTCATACTAAAATAAGTTTGCCAAAATATGAAATACTTATGAATTATATATTTTCTGGACTAAAATGACAATAGAAACAAATTTATAAGATTATGTATATGGTATATAATTGTAGAGACTAATATGCAAAAAAAATAATAATAATAACTTCAAATTTGAAATTTTGGAGTTTGGGTTAAAATGTCAAAAACTTCATATTTGAAAGTATAGAAGGCACCCTTCGATACGCTTTAATAAACATGTGTTTTACACGATGCAAATGCATTGAGTAATACTTTAGCATATCAGTGTCAGGTTCATTTACTTCGTTGATTTTTTATGAGCCATTAATTTTTTTTAATTTGGCATGTCATTCGACATATATTAATAATAATTTAAACATCTCAAATAAATATTTTGACCATAAAATGCGGCGCTAGATCACGATAAATAATTATTTTATTATTTGTAATATATTGCTTCATTAACTGAAATACTTTTTTACTGTTTCCAAGAAACATGTTTTATAGAAAGTAAATCCATCGATTATGTTATTTTGGTGTATCAATGTTAGGTCAATTGACTTTGTTAACTTTTGCAGGTCTATTAGTTTTATCAATTTAGCATGTTCATCGACATATTTAACCTCATAGAATTATTCATCTCCTAATTTAGAATGTTTGTTGATCGTCGATTCTGCTAATTTGGTATGCCCATTTATGATTATAAATTAGCACATGCATTAATACTCTAGGAATCAGGCATGCCACTAAGAAACCATATTTTATGGGCTGTACCTACCTTGAATTTTTTAGTTCCATAAGTTTTTTAAAGAACAATGATATTGTCTCTATAGTCTCTTATTTTAGTTGCTTAGAAAATTCTTATAAAATAACAAGTCGTTTATATCAAATTTATAATATTATTTTATTTATTTTACAATTTTTTTTAATGTAATGTTAAATTAATTCAAATTAAGGATGTTTTAGTCTCGTTGAATTCTAAACGTTAAATCATTAATTTTGACCATTACTGATATCTTTTTAAGTTTTATAAAGATAAAGATGCATTATAATTATTGCGTTTTTTTTTTTCTATAATTATTATAAAACTAACATCAAACATATTTTAATTGTGTTTGTAGCTTATTTGTATGTGATTATGCATCTTTAGACTTTTATGGGTGGCTTTGAAATAAAAAAACTTTATACTTTTGATTTAACATCAAATTGAGGATGTTGTAGTCTCGTTTACATTTATTGTGCATAAAAACTGTTAAACCAAGATGTCTTCTATCGACTTTTATGTTGATCTGGAGTATTCGTTTGACATTCGCTGGTAACTGCGACTGAAGACTTTGTTTGGTAGTTGCCGCGATCAGCGACCAATCACAGCGACTGGTCACAATCAGAGACTAAGATGGAGGTAGAGACCAATTCGACTGGTTAGACTTTTTTTGCAAGTTTAGATCTCTGCTTTGATTTTAAACAATTGGTTGATATATTAGTGTGGTCTGTCTTTGCTTTTGAGTAAAATCCATGAGGCTTCTGTTTTAGATTTTATGTGTAAGCATAGAGATGCACAGCTTAGTAAGCTCTTTGTCTTGTTGAAATTCTGATTTTTTTAGGCCTTAATGTTGATCTTGGACTATTTGGTTATGTAATCAGACTGAAACTGCTTTAGTCTGAGATAGAAGAGAAGTTATGACTGAATTGCAAATGGAGGTAGAGACCAATTCGTCTCTCCCGGAGAAGCCTCAAGTCATATTACAGATGTAAGAAATGCAGAAGGATAATTGCTATTGAGGAAAACGTTGTCCCGCATGAGCCGGGAAAAGGCGACGAATGTTTTGCTTGGAAAAAGAGAAGTGGAACTCCGAACAAGTCCAATGCTCTTTGATCTTTGTAGAGCCTATGAAATGGATGCAGACAAGTGAGGATATTTTTTGTAAAAAGCCCTTGTATCTCAGCAAGAATCTTTGCAGGTTGTTTCTAATGATCTTATCAATGTTTTTGTTTTTTTGTAGTACATGATGGATTAGTGGAAGAGAAGCTTCTTTGTTTGGGATGTGAAGGCAGATTAGATTATTTCAACTGGGCTGGGATGCAATGTAGCTGTGGCGCCTGGGCTAATCCGGCTTTCCAGCTTAGTAAAAGCCGAATTGACAAGTGTAAGTCCGAGCCAACCCTGAACCTGATTCTGGAAACTGGATGAAAAGGAGAAAAGATGTTATAACTCTATACCTAATATCCTAATTGATTTTGTATTTCTGCGATTAAATCAAAAGACAATAAAAATCAGCCCTCTAACAAGCAAAAGAAGTCTACTTTAAAGATGATTGATTAGTAGAAATGTCTTAACCTCCATTGCTCATTCACACTTCAGACTTTATGATGACCTATCTTCATTGTCACATATTGTAATATTAATTGACCCGGCAAAATTAGCCTCACCTTTTTCCATAGTTATCTTCAAGGGTCTTAATGCTCTAAAGAAAACAATCGCAAAGATATACCATCTAACGGAAACCCCTACTTATCATTTTTTCCATTATTCTATACATACACATATATAGTCCATAACAGGGGAAAATCGAGCCAATAATATGACTGGGTGCAAAATATTGCAACACTTGGTGTAGTGGTAACACGTCATGTACTATTGACTCCAAATGCTGGGGTCGACAACTCAATATGATCTTTGGGTTAGAAGCGAGAGACAGTGGGAGATGTTTGGGCTAGCTCATGTATGCGATTGGTTTTGTAGGTATAACTGGTATATTTAGGTACAACTACGTATATGGGTTACATATTCGAAACTAAGGATTTTTGGTGTAATTGGGTATATATATTTAGGTATAATTACGTGTGTAAAAAATTGCAAAAACAAAAAATTGGTTTAATTCTTGTTTTATTGATTTAAATCTTACACACGTATTTGGTTTATTAATTTCAGTATTTAGTTAACTAATTTTAGTATTTGGTATAATTGGGTTTTTTCGGTACAACTAAGATAAAAATTACGGAATAAACTCAAACAACAACATTTGAAATTAGAATTAAGAAGAAAATAGCTATTAATAATAAAGGAAAATGAAAAAGATAAGAAAATCATCACACGTGTGTTATTGTAGACCCCACTTTCCAATTTGGCGGCTGGATATTAATAAAAAATAATATGGTATCACCGTAGTTACCCCTAAATGTACAGTTAGACTTTCATCCTCATAGTTGTACAAATATGTTTTTTGCCTTTTTTGGCGTTGATTGGTAGAACATATTAGTGAACTTAATATTTTTAAGAGTCAATCATGTTTTATTAATTGAGCATAAAAGAGAGCATACGGTATTTTAAATGCTCCATAGTCCATTAGAGCCGACAAGATATTTAGAGAAAACATATATATCACTATTGTAGTTGGCGAGATCAACTGCGAGCCAGCGAGATAAACTCCAG
This sequence comes from Cardamine occulta, assembly GCA_028015245.1. Taxonomy (NCBI): domain Eukaryota; kingdom Viridiplantae; phylum Streptophyta; class Magnoliopsida; order Brassicales; family Brassicaceae; genus Cardamine; species Cardamine occulta. The sequence goes on from CM051390.1 coordinate 4,722,494, forward strand.
TTTAGAAAGAAGACCAAGACGAGAGGAAGTTTTTTTTGTTTTTTTTTTCTTTTAAATTATATGAATAAACAAATTCATTAAGGGTATAGTTGGAATGTCACATAACCAATGACATCTAGATTATGTTGTGGCATCGTTGATTTAGTTTTTTGAGTTTCTGGCATTTCAAACTCTGGCTCTTAAGAGATTCACTATTTTTTCCTAATTAAGCATCTCATTTTAAATATATATATATATATATATAATTATTCATTAAATTTAATAAAGAAATCATATAAAAATTAGAACTAAATATCTTCCAAAATTTGCTTAGATAGTTCTGTTTAAAATTGAATTAATTTATTTTCATTATATATAACTTTGAAAAGTTTACACAAACAAACATGTATGGTTGTTAAAACAAAAAAAAATGTGTATATAAAATCTCCTAATTAAATACTTATATTTTATTATTATAAAAGAAAAAATATATTTTTGTCACCGCTTTAGGCATGCATAACTCTAGGGCCAGCACTGGTCTCGTGTGATCTATTTGTTTTTTATTTGACGTTTTTCTAGTCCGAACAACGTGTTTCAAGTATAAGTGATATATATGTTTTCTCTAAATATCTTGTCGGCTCTAATGTGGTTCAGACAATGGCCTGTCAACCAATACATCTGAGAAGAGACAGTGAGCCTTGCTCCCAAAAGATGTTATTTTACGAGTATATATAGCCTATGAGATTGGCCGCCTACTAGTCTTTTGGGAGACGGGGAGACTTGTTGCTTGGCTTATTGAGCAATTCTGACATGGCTTATTCATGTGTTGTTACAAGATTGGTAGGAGGAAAATTACTCCAACATTAATTAGTTTTAGATTATTATAAAATTCAGTTCTCAAGATTATTTCTAAAATTTCCAAACTTTTTAGAAAACAATGTCAACCACTTCCCTAGTTCACATGGAATTGTGAAATCTAAAACTCAATATTGTTTTCCCACAAAAGGTTTTTGTTTTTATATCTAATTTCACCACAAACATATAAAACCCCGAGGATGGTGACAAGTTGCCGCTAGTGGAAATGAACCACATTGCACTTTGGTATTTTAGCATGTTACTGTCCACCAAAATCTCAAAAAAGTCCATACGTAGACTTATCCAAAGTTATAGTAATTTTTAATGTCAATATGTTTCATTGTATAAACAAAAATTTACAGAATATTCAGATATGGATGATGAAACACATCAGCTTTGATCGCTCCCACGGACGCGGAGATTCGCAAATTTGCCTCTTCGCTCCGCTTTTTAAAGGGATCACTACTTTAAATCATACAGAAACATCATCAAAAGACAAAACAGCTCTTTATATTTTGCTTTTTAATCAAGTCTACAATTACAATAACCATTTGATGTCCCTATGATGTATTGGTCATTCTCTTGCGTTTCCTTAGAGACCTCTCTTGTATCTCCGTTACCTTCTTGGCCATCATCGATATGACTTATTTCTTCGGTTGTTGGCTGGGACTCTGGTTCAGCAGAAACTCTTGCGTTAGAGTTCTCCATGGAAGGGACAATGTCTGAGGTTTGATGGGACTGGTCTTGGGGCACTCTGGGGATAAGAGAGACACGACAAAGAGGACAAGTGATGTGTGAAGTGAGCCAAGTATCAATGCACTCCATGTGAAAAGTGTGTTCACATGCTGGGATTTGTCGAAGCTTCTCACCTTCTTGATAGTCCCCAAGACACACTGAACATCTGTTTTCAAGTCGAAAATTAAATCAGGTGATTCTCAATTATATTTTTTAATGTTTTTCCTCTTACAAACAAAACAAAAAAGCAGTTTTGTCAGTTTTCTTAAAGAGTTCATATTCATATTATGAGGCTAATAAATATCTCAGGATAAAAGATTCTTCCAAATCACATTATCATATTCTGAAAAGTTATTCAAACCACAAACACTTCGTCATAAGAATGATTGTAAACACACAATCAACCAAACTTGGAGGACGTAAAAAAAAAAAAAACCAAACTTGGACCATTGAGTTCTCCACCTTTACACATGCCTCCACTTGAATAAGGTTGTGATTTCGATACGGTCCAATCCCAAAAGTGATACTTTTTCTCAGGATATATATATTTCAATGCAATTTTGATCCCAAGATGCATCATCTGTTTTTATTTATTTTACCCATCTCTCACTTTGGTTTTGATTTATATCACTCAACATAGCTTGAAACTTTCCATTTTAAGGAAAACTTATTTCTTATGACAAAAAAAAACTTAATTTTTATAAAATAACACTTTAAATGATCTGAATCCTGAAAAAGAAAAAAAAGATAATTTCTTTGGGGAAAAATAATAATATGAGGACTCACTCTGATAATTTCATAAAGTTTTTGAACTTTCTTTTTTTTTGTTCTGGTCAAAAGTTTTGAACTTATATCACCCAAAAAAAAAAAACTATTTTTATGAGATAAGCTTAAAAAGATCTGAATCCAAAAAAAACTAAACAAGGTAATTTCTTTGGAAAAAAAAGAGGAAGAATAGAACTCACTGTGGATCCTTAACAGTGAAACTCTCCCCGAAGATAACAATGGGAAGCATCTCTCTCAATTCTTTCCTCAGTCCTATTTCAATCTATTCATAATTGGAGCCAACAAATCATTACAAAACAAAACCATCAAATGTTGCAACAACCACAATATCTTACAAGAAGAGCAAAGTCAATAAAAGATTGAAGTTTATACCATAGAGAGATTGTTGGTGAGGTCAATGTTACCACCAGGTCCACCACGCATTCCAAGAGAAGACCAATCAACATTGCCGTTACGTCGACGGAGGTAAATGACGTAGAAGACGAAGAGAACGATGAATGTGAAACAGATTGGAATAGAAAAGATGAAAGCTTGGTAAAGTTTCATCTTTTGTTCGGCATTCGTAGCATTGTCTGATGGAACCAAAGCTTGGTTTGGATCACTGTAAGAAGACATGGTGACTGTTGTAATAATTGACAACACAACTCAATGTCCAAAAAAAGACAAGATATATCTTTTTTTTTTTAAGTTTTGTGTATTTGGGTCGGTTTGTCTGAAAAAAAAAAAGAAAAGCAGAGAATCTCAAGATTTTGGATCGGAGGTGAAGAAATGGGGATAAGATGAAAAAGATAGATAGAGGAAGAGGTGGGAAAGTTTCAGGTGAAAGTATTCAGGTGTTTGCTTTTAGTATTTATTTCTGAACATGTCACAACAAAAATTATATTATTATAATATTATTTAATAATGAATTTAAATACAAAATGGGATAGCAACAAATAATGGTCGAAGGAAATTTTGTTTTTCTTATTTTTTTTTTGTCAACAGAATATATATATATATATATATTTTCTTTTCTTACTATGGGATAATTAATAGGAGTTCTGTCTACACACGGTTAACATGGAAATAAAACGTTAGGTAGTTGACTAGAAACTGAGTCATACATTAAATAGATGTATTTATATAGTTTTTATATATATATATATATATTATTTAAGCTCCAAAAAAAATATAACATGTTTCTAATTATTTGATCAAGACACATATCGGTTGATCGATAACATTTTAACACGTAGAAAATAAATGTATTATTTTTTTGTTTCTTTAATCGGAAAAAAACCAAAAAAAAATGTATATACCTTTTATATTTTTTTTTCTAAAATAATATAAATTTTTTTTTCAAACTTACATTTTTAGATTATTTAAATTCCAATAATATTTTTTTAAATATGCTTCTAAATTCTAATTATTTGAACGAACAAAATTGATTTTTCATAATCCAACCTAATCTACTATTCTGATTGGTTAGATGTTAAATAAATTTAAGAGTAAAATTTTGTCTAATTTTTCAACGAATATTACATATAATTGGCATAAAATAACAAATCGGTTAGAAAATTCATGATATTCTCGGTTTACGAAACGAAGAAATAACATCTCTATTGGACATGAAAATTTAAGGAAATATTCTCCATGGAGAAAAAGTGTGTAAAAGATCTCCCACAAAGGAAAAAAGTTGGAATTGTTATCTTCGTAAGGGAATAAGTAAAAAAAACAAAGAGGCAGAAATCTACTCAGAGAATGTTGCTTATGCGGAGCTAAGTATCATAGACTGATCTGGATCTAGATGAGGGAGGAAGGCAGTTGGATTTCCGCTAGTGATTAAAGATGATGGTAGATGAAAATCTGATGATTGAAAAGAAAAGAAGACACAAAAACCAAACATCTTCAGGTGTAAAGCCCAAGATAGGAATAAAATCGAGAGATGGTGAGGGAAGAGTTGAGCTAGAGGATGTTGTTGAAAAATGTCAAGAGCCAAGAAATGGTGAAGGTTTTTGGCAAATGAAGGTTCGAGAAGAAAATGATATTCTTTTGGGAACCGAGATAAGATCTAAACAAGAGAATATCAAAGAGACAATAAAGATCTTGCCAGACGAACATCTCGCCTATATATGAGCTGGAGGATAGCTTCCGGTCATTGGATCCATTTTTTCAGATCTCACACTAGGGATGGGCGTTCAGATTTGGTTCAGGTCTATCGGTTTTAGAAACTTATGATCTATTTGGGTATTTATATTTTTGGTTCAGTTCGGTTCCATATGGGTTTGAGTCAGTTTTTGGTACACGGAATATCAGAAAAAAATGAATTAAATTTGATTAAATTTGAATAACGTTTGATTGAATTTTCAAAAATATAACTAAGAATTATTATATTTTGGTTACTTTTGGTATTTTGATTATTTCAGTCTAAAAATAATTGATATTTTTGGACTTATAATTATAGGATAACTTGGTTATAACAAGTTTATATACAATTTATATTTGTGGGTATTTAGTTGTATTTTGAGTATTTCGGGTATCCATTCGGTTTTCGGTTCAGTTCTTCAGATATAGGAAATATTTCATAAATTATAAAACTTACTTAATGAATTTGTAATAAAAAGAAAAAAAACTATTATCATTTATTTCATTGACTATTAGTCTAGTAATTATTATTGTAAGATATATATGTAAGGAACACAATCTCGTATGTATATTTGCAGATATTTTTCGTATGGGATAAAGACACTGTATAATCTTTTACCAAAAATGATTATAAAGCTTTATGCACATGTTTACTACTATAAAATGCTACATTCTCACACTAACTTTTACAAGTTAATTTCAATATCAATAGTTCTCTTTAAGGATTTATCTCGCTTAAGTAGTTTCTAACCAAAAATAAGATGAAGAGCTCTAAGCAGTTAATATCAATACTTTTCTTTGTAATCATACTTATCGCCGGATCAGGTATGCGAGTGTATTTTATCACAATATTACTTAGTTATATCAAAATATACGAAAACAGATGCTATACGCTTATATTTTAGTTCTCTTGTTTAATACTTTGGTTTATATGCATTTACTAATAAATATAATTCTACAACACTAGATATACTCTGCCCCAGTTTGTTATGGCTTTTTTAGCTATGAAAGTCAGTAAACTTTTGCAAAGAAAATCATTTTACATAACTTTCATAATTTATAGACTATAACACTAGAAATGAAAATCTGCATAGTTCTAATTTACTAACATACTATAATACTATTGTTTTGTTATTAACTCATCAGTTTTGGTTATAACTATATTTAGACACTGGATGCGATACAAATAATTATTTGTAACGTAAAATTTTTCGTCGTCATTGATTATATTTATGGTCATAATTAAATAAAAATTCTTATTGAATAAAAATAATATAATATTTTACAGATATGGAATTGGCTAAAGGACAAGAACAACAAATTTGTGAATCAAGGAGCCTGAATTTTAGAGGAATGTGTATGAAGTGGAAGATTTGTAAGCGTAAGTGAAAATTTTCCCGACGGTCGCTGTCAAGGATTCATCCGCAGATATGGAAGCCTTGTTTTGGCCCTTCCTAATTAAGTTTTTGTTTATTAATATTTTGATTTTAAATTTAAAATAATTACACGATTCATTATTTATTGATTAAAGACTATTTCGATAAATTTAAAATAATTACTCGATTCATCATTTAATAATATTTTTCAAGATTATTTATACAATTTTCAAACATTTTAGAAAAAAATGACAACCTTTTCCCTAGTTCAGATGGAATTATGAAATCTAAGGTCTTGAATGTTTGTAGATTATAGGTTGGTTTGTTTTTCGATTTTCCAAAATCATTTTATTAACCATTCATGATTTTGGGATAATTAGTTTCCCAATAAAATAAAGATTCTAGATTTTTTATAGTTTTTTACAATTCTCACACAAAAAAGAAAAAAAAAATTGATGAGTTATTTTTTTCTTTTTCTTTTTTTGGTAAATAGTGCTATTTTCAACTAAAATGTGTTACCAATTATTGTTTATAAAAATGGTTATTATTTTTTGATCAAATAATGAAATTTAAACTCATAAATGTTTTTAAACATTATAGGCAACAAAAAATAAAATAAATCAAGCACCATTCAAGTTTTTTAAGAATAAAATAAAACAAAAATCAAAAACTAAAAACCAAAGATTATTTTTAAAACTACAAATATTCATGGCCTAAAACTCAATAAAATTTTTGTTTACCACATTTCACCACAAATATATTAAATTTCCGTTGATAGTGACAAATTGCGACTAATGCAAGTGAACAGCATTACACTTTGGTATTTTAGTATTTTAATGTCCCTACGACATCTCAAAAAAGGCCATACGTAGACTTATCCAAAATACAATTTTTAATGTCAATATGTTTCATTTATATACAAAATTATACAGAATATTCAGATATGGATGATGAAACACATCAGCTTTGATTGCTCCCACGGACGCGGAGATTCGCAGATTTGCCTCCTCGCTTTGCTTTTTAGTTTTGTCAACGCATCTTGTACCTTATTGGTACGATCCAAGAGACATTTTTTCCCAGATTCTTTTATTTTTTTGACATCGTCATTGTCAACTTTAAAAGTCAACTGCTTCTTTCTAAGTTCTTTGCAAAATGCTATCTGAAAGTTGTTAGCTCAAGAGGTTCGGTTTTTTATCCTCAAAGTTGGATGCTTTTTTGAGTTTTTACATCACAACATTAATTAAGGCTCTTTAACAAACAAACAAAAAACATTAATTAAGGCCTATGTTGAGTTTCTTCAATTGCAAAAATAACGAGGCATATTGGTTTAGTTTTGGTTTTTGTTTGGTTTAGTTAATTTGGCCTTAACAAAACTCTAGCTGAAGTAGACCAAAATTAGTTTAGTTTGGTTTGGTTTGTGTTGGATATAATTTAGTTCGATTTAGTTTTACTTTGGTTTGGTTTAAATTTTTTTTTGTTTTTAAGAAACAAATTTATTAACATTACACTAATCAAATTCATTGTCATTTGATGGGAAACGTCGGCTTTTACATACCCACCAAACATAATTATGTTCAATTCATATCCTTATTAAAAATTAGGCTAAAAAATACCCCTATTAATTAATAATTTGAATATCAACCCTTTAATTATACACTTTTGTGCAAAATTTTGCATACCGTTACTGTGCCATTAAATGATGCTCATGTAGATGCCATGTGTGATACAACGTGGATGACATGTCAGATTTCTGATGACGTGGATGCCACGTGTACATTTTTTTTTAAGATTCTTCTATATATTTTTTTGTTTTAAAAATTTATCAAGTTTTGTATATTTACATATATAAATATATACAAATAATATAAATCTTTATTAAATTCTCTAAAACTTTCATACTCTCTCTATAAAATTTCATAAGAAATTTTTTTTTCGTAATTGTATCCTCATAAAATATTTCACTGTCTGCAAAACATCTACTAAATCATACATGTATCATCAAAGTTTTAAAATTTTTAAAATCATGATGATATTACAACGTATGAAATGGACCCTAGGCGGATGTATATATATACTATATTATTTTTATATATATATATATGTGTAGTTTACTAGTTTTAATATGTTATTTTTAGTGATTCAAAAGCAAACTATAAAATAAGAAAATAATACTAGTCTCAAGTCTAGAGTCTCAGACAATAATAGAAAAAAGGGTCTAGAGATAGGCAAAGATAGATAGAAAACTAGAAATCAAAAGTTTATATAAACACATCAAAAGGCTTAGTCAATACTAGTCACTAGATAAGAAGGAAAAAATGAAATCTTACCCCTTCAAAAGAACTCCAATTCCTTTCACATCAGGATGAACTAGTAGTCAAAGAAAAAATTCTCTTTGTTATTATTTGTAAGTTGGGAACCGAAGATCCATAAGTACTCCACCATTCAAATAAAAATATAACCGAGTTTACATAAAAATAATAATAAACCTCCAACTGGGGTGAGAAACCAAATAAGTAAAATGTAAAGAAAGGAAAAAAACCTGGATCATAATCATCTGTCTTTTCTTCACAACCTTTGATAGCCCATGGTGTTCCAAACTGATTTTTTTTCTTGTACGTGTTAATCTCAGAATTGATGACCTTGCTTTGTGTGGTAATATCATTCGGAATAAAAGCATTCACACAGTAAAAAAACCATTAAGCACATCATTTTTGTTATGGGATGGTTAGATCTTTGTATAAATAATACGGATTCAAGAGGTAACCCATCAAGTGCAAAGGACTGTCAAGTCGACCCTCTCCACCCTTTGGTTTATTATAGTCACGATTGGTTGAATATTCTTTTCAATGTTGTTCAACCCAGCACATATATCTATTTTTGAAGAATAACACTCAAGTGCTGAGTCAGCTGAGTCATCTGAGTCTTTAGTATTTGATTTCAAATTTAATTCAGAGTCTTTGAATAAATCTTCCGGTCATTCAGGAGTTGTTAGAAGTGATCGAGTCTTTAGAAAGTTGTTATTTTCATTTCTATTTAAGACTTATATGCTGTAACGTTCTCATTATCAATTAAAGAAATATTCAGTATTTTGCGCTCTGTTTTTAATAAGTGGTATCAGAGCCACAACCTGAGAGTTTCGCGAGATTGAGTGAGAAAAATCGAAAGAGTGAAAATGAGTGAGAAAGAAGAAAATCTGAGCATTCCAAAGTTTGATGGAGATTATGAGCATTGGGCAATGCTCATGGAGAATTTACTGAGATCAAGAGAATGGTGGGATCTCATCGAGGCTGGTCTGACGCCACCGGAGAGAAATGTGATACTGACGGGTCCCCAAAGAACATAACTCATGGAGAAAAAGCTCAAAGATCTGAAGGTGAAGAACTATCTCTTTGCTTCAATAGACAAAACAATATTGAAGACTATTGCAAAGAAGGAGACTTCACGAGATATTTGGGATTCCATGAAAACGAAATATCAAGGAAACAAGAGGGTGCACAGTTGCAGAGACTGAGGAGGAACTTTGAAATACTGGAGATGAAGGAGGGTGACTCGATCACGGAGTACTTCAGCAGAGTGATGGTTGTGGCAAACGACATGAGAAATTTTGGGGAAGACATGCCGGACGCCAAGGTTGTAGAAAAGATTCTTTGTACATTAGTGGAAAAATTCACTTATGTGGTGTGTGCCATCGAAGAATCAAAAGACATCAAGGAGCTGTCGGTGGACGAGCTACAAAGCTCGATGTTGGTACATGAACAAAATCTCAGCAAACACGCTGGAGAAGAACATGTGCTGAAAATGGAAGGAGGAAGAAGCCAAGGTGGGAACTACCAAAATCAAGGCAGAGAGGAGGACGAGGTCGAGGCAGTGCAAGCTTTGATAAATCTAATATTGAATGCTTCAACTGTCACAGAATGGGGCATTTCAAGAATGAGTGCCCGAGCTGGGAGAAAGCAGCTAACTATGCTGAGCTCGAAGAAGATGTATTGCTCATGGCTCAGATAAACATGACTGAAGCAGAAGATGAACATGTGTGGTACATTGATTCAGGTTGCAGCAATCACATGTGTGGAACCAAGGAGTGGTTTGTGGAGTTTGACAACAATTTTCGATAACATGTCAAACTAGGAGATGACATAAGGATGCAAGTGGAAGGGAATGGAAGTATACGGCTGTAAATAAATGGAATCACTCAGGTGATTTCCTCAGTTTATTTTGTGCCGGGACTGAAAAATAACTTGCTGAGTGTGGGACAACTGCAACATAAGGGTCTGAGAATCACTATTGATGACGACATGTGTGAGGTGTGGCACAAGAAACAAGGGAGAATGATTATATATTCTATGATGTCTACAAACAGGATGTTTGTGATTCTGGCTAAAGTAATAAAACATAGAGAAGAGGAGTTAAACCGAGTGTAGAATAATGTAAACAATGAAGAAGAAATGTGGCACTGCAGATCTGGATACTTGAACCATCAGAGCCTGTCAATCCTAGCTGAGAAAGAAATGGTGCAGGAATGCCCAGAATTCACCATGAAGATGTAGTCGGTGAAATCTGTAATAAGGGCAAACAGAATCGTATAAGTATCCCAAAGCAGAGCCTGTGGAAGGCAAGTCGAGGACTGGAACTCATCCACAGTGATATATGTGGTCCGATATCACCAACATCAGAAAGTGGCAAGAGGTATATCATTAATTTCATTGATGACTCTAGTCGCAAGTATTGGTCATTTTTCTTGGCAGAAAAATCAGTGGCATTTAAAGTATTCAAGGATTTCAAATATGCTGTCGAAAGGGAACTTGGTGAGCTGATTGTGTGCATGAGAACAGATAGAGGCAGAGAGTACAATTTAAAGACATTTGAAGAATATTGTGCTGTAAATGGCGTCAAAAGATAGCTTACGACTGCGTATACGACTCAACAAAATGGGGTGGCAGAGAGGAAGAACTGGAGTATCATGAATATGGTAAGGTGTATGTTGTTTGGCATGAAGGTTCCACTCAGATTCTGGCCAGAAGCTGCTCCACATATTGAACAGAAGTCCGACAGCCATTCTGGGCAATGTACTGCCTTCTGAGAAATGGAGCAATCACAAACCATCGGTTGAACATCTTCGAATATTTGGATGTGTAGCATATGCCTTGATTCCTTATGAAAAAGAGTTAAACTGGATGAAAAGAGTGTCAAGTGCGTGATGTTTGGAGTAAGCAAGGAATCAAAAGCTTACCGGCTGTATGAGCCGACAACAAAGAATATCATACTCAGCAGGGATGTGAGCTTTGATGAGAAAAAACTATGGAACTAGGAGGAGAGAGCAGAAGAAGACAAAGTCATTGAAGTTAGTGGAGAAGAAGAACAAAAGGAAACCAACAATGAACGAGAAGAATCAAATGATGCAAAAGAAGCAGAAGTTAATGAAAGAGAAGAACAAGAAGAAACGCCAGCAGTAACAAATCTGCAACCACAAGGGGCTGAACAAAATTTAAACAAAACAGTTGTGGGAAGAATTGTTCAAAGGCCAGTCTGGATGAAGGATTACGAGTGCAGTGAAAGAATTGGGCTAATCATAGAAGAAGATAGTGAAGAGCTGATTGCGATATTTGTATCAGAAGACGATCCAGACAAATTTGAAGTTGTTGTTAAGGAGGAGAAGTGGAAAAAGGCGATGGAAGCAGAAATAAGATCAATTGAGGAGAACAATACGTGGGAACTAGTTAACTTGCCTACAGGAGCCCAAGCATTAGGAGTCAAGTGGATATTCAAAACCAAGCTGAATGAAAGAGGTGATGTTGACAAGTACACAGCTAGGTTAGTTGCTAAAGGCTTTCATTAAACCCATGATGTTGATTTCTATGAAGTATTTGCCACGTGTTGCAAGATGGGAAACGATTAGGTTAATGGTAGCCTTGGTGGCATAAAAGAGCTGGAGCATCTTGCAATTAGACGTGAAGAGTGCCTTCCTTCATGGAGAGCTCAATGAAGAAGTTTATGTGGAGCAGCCATTGGGGTTTGAATCAAGAGAAGAAAGTGAGAAAGTTTAAAAGCTAAAGAATGCCTTGTATGGCCTAAGACAAGTTCCAAGGGCCTGGTACAGTAGGATTGAAAACTATTTCAATAGAGAAGATTTCAAGAAGTGCTATTGTGAACACACACTATTTGTCAAAATAGATGGAAGAAACATACTGATCGTGAGCCTATATGTAGATGATTTAATCTACACTAATGACTTAGATACAATGTTGGTGGAGTTCAAGAAGTTAATGAAAGAGGAGTTCTCAATGGCTGATCTTGGAAGAATGAAATTCTTCTTAAGTGTGGAGGTGATTCAAGATGAGGAAGGAATATTTATTAGTCAACGGAGGTATGCATCAGAGATTTTACAGAAGTTTGTGATGGAGAACATCAATGCAGTTAAGAATCCTATTGTTCCAGGTCAAAGATTAAAGAAGGAAGGAGCTGGTCCCGCTGTTGATCCAACGACATACAAACAGCTGGTGGGAAGCTTAAGGTACCTAATAGCAACCAGGCTAGATTTGATTTATTCAGTGAACCTGGTGAGCAGTTATATGGAGCATCCGAATGAGCAACATATGCTAGCTGTTAAAAGGATTATGAGGTACATACAAGGAACAATTGGTTTTGGAATACAATACAAGCGTGGAGGTGAAGAAAGGTTGCTGGGATATGTTGATAGCAATTATGCAGGAGATGAAGATGATCGTAGAAGCACATCTTGTTACACTTTTATGCTAGGAAATGGAGGTATGTCATAGTCATCGAAGAAGCAACATATAATCACACTTTCAATGACTGAAGCAGAGTTTGTAGCAACAGCTAATGGAGGATGTCAAGCTATGTGGTTGAGAAACATGCTTGCTGAGATTAGTTTTGATCAAGGAAAGGGTACTGTTTTGTTTTGTGATAATAGTTATACCAGAAAGTTGTCAAAAAAACCATTTCTACATGGAAGAAGCAAGCATATTCATGTAAGGTATCATTTTTTGCATGAACTTGTGAATGATGAAGTAATAGATCTAGAGTATTGTCCAACACAAGAACAACTATCGGATTTGATGATGAAACCGGTGAAGCTCGAAGTGTTTGAGAAGCTAAGAAGGTACATGGGAGTTCGTTTGAAGGAAGAATAAACTGGAAGCAGAGCATTTCCAGTTTAAGGGAGGATTTGAAGAATAAAACTCAAGTGCTGAGTCAGCTGAGTCATCCGAGTCTTTAGATTTTGATTTCAAGTTTAATTCAGAGTCTTTGAATAAATCTTGCGGTCATTGAGGAGTTGTTAGAAGTGATCGAGTCTTTAGAAAGTTGTTATTTTCATTTCTATTTAAGACTTCTATGCTGTAATGTTCTCATTATCGATTAAAGGAACATTCAGTATTTATTGCTATGTTTTTAACAATCTTTCTTTGCTTGGATCAACTCTCCATTGTTGATACCGGATCCACACCAAGAATTAACTCTCTTCAATCATGACACATGTCAAGCACTTCAGCAGATCAAAGTAAAGACTGGGTCAATTCAGAGCAAGAAAGGATGGGCGAACCAAACAAAGGCTTGATGGAGCGAACTGGGATCTGATCAGTGGTGAAGCCTCACGAAAGGAAGAATTAAGCAAAGCAAGGAGTGTCCACGAAACGAGGTGAATCTGCGAGCTGAAGAAGGAAATCGTTCAAATACAAGACGTTACAACATTAAAGACTAAATAAAAACGGACAGATCAAAGAAGAATCATAGAATTTATTAGTATTTATTTTTAGCATTTAATATTTAATTTGTGTATAATAGACTCATGGTCATGTATAAAGGTCAATTTTTTGGTTACTCGAGATCAATATATATAATTTTACACTTTTTTCTTTAGCAAATCTATTTTCTATTTTAGTTTATTTCCAAAAAAAAATTCTATTTTACTTTAATAATAATTTAATATAATATAGGGTGTGGAATCCAGCATCCACATTTTGACGGCTCCTGTGGGGAGAATCAGACATTCAAGCTACAAATCTACCATTTCAGAACAGTTTCCCTCATCAAGTTCATCATGGCTAGTGGTAATGGTGGAGACCAAAACGGTGTCCATAATGATCTTGCCACTATCGCTACCATCCAGAAGTCTCTCTACGAAATCACTCAGACCATGACCAATTTGTGCACAAAACTTGGTACCATCGAGAGAGAGCTGACCTCTTTGAGAAACAGTCAGGTAAATTTGACTAATGATCAAGCAACTCTCTTTTTTCATTTGGATTCGATATATGCTGGCCCTTCCTCTAGAAGTCATAGTTCCCGTGTATTTTATAGGACAACAAGGAGTTCCAACCCTCACACTCCTATGAATCCTCTGCAAAGTGCTAACCTTCAGACACCGAACAATCAAACAGCGACGCCTCAGGCTGGCACCAATTCTAGCGCAGAAGCAATTCTTGCCAATGATGCAGTTGGTGATGGAGTCAACCCTGGATTTACGGCAGATGCGGTCAATAACAACAACAACAACAATGACATTCCAGCCGAGATAGAAGATACTTGGGGATATGTCATCGTTTCAGATTTTCACCAAGTAAATCGTGCTCTCAACGAGATGAAGACAAAATTTCACCAAACGACCAGTTAAGCTCCCGAAGTAGACATAGTGATCGAAGAAACTCAACGTTCATCATTTACAGCGCGGATAACAAACGTTTGGATCAAGGATGCGTCAAGAGTAAACCTACCGATGTACGATAGGACGGCTGACCCAAAGAGCCATTTGGCTGCTTTTCGCATTGCAGCTGGGTGAATCGAGCTCGATGCACATGAAAAAGATGCAGGTTACTGCAAGTTGTTCTCAGAAAATTTTTCTGGTCAAGCCCTCTTGTGGTTTACGTAACTAGACTCCGCTACGATAGATAGTTTTGATCAGCTATCCTCAGCCTTCATCATGCAGTATTCAGTACTCATGGAAAAAGGAAAAACGTATAGTGACATTTAGAATTTGTCTCAGGGTCCTCGGGAAATTTTGAGAAAACAAATTGCCAAGTTTTAGGACATGATGTCCAAAGTCCCAAGAATTTCCCTGACTGCTGCGCTGGCAGCTTTGCAGAATGGTTTATTGCATGAGTCAAGATTCTGTTTGGAGCTTACAGTTAACAAGCCAACTACCATCCAAGACGGTCTGTTCCGAGGAAACAACTGGATCGAGACTGAGGAAGAAAATGTAACTTTCGAGAAAAAGTACCAAACCATAAAGCCTGGAGTTGTGCCCACTACTAAAAGTCCGAACCAAAAATTGGTAAAGACACCAAACACTTCGGAGCTTCCCCATATAATAACAGTTTTGGGGGATCCTCTCGTGGAAAAGGAAAGATCATTTCACCTTCATCAAACATTTGGATCCGTGATGAGAACACTTATTGTAACATCTACCGAGTGAATGGCCATAGTACCAAAGACTACAGTTTCCTAAAAAAAAACTTGGCCGAATTATGGTATTCTGGTGACCTCACAGATTTCAAGATTGAAAAATTCATCAAGCAGTACCACAAAGATCATGAAGATCGTGGATCAGAGCCACTAGCAAAGAAGCCAAAAACATCTGAGCAAACTCCAACCAAACCTTCGAAAGGGAGAATAGGTGTCATCATCGGGGGTTCGAAGCTGTTTCTAGACATAGTTCGCGCTATCAAGCAGCATAAGTGAGCTGCCGTAATGAAACTTAGCAGAGACCCAAGGGGAGGCGATGTCAATACACTAATTACCTTTGAAGAGTTTGATACCCAGCGTCTCGGAAAATCGCATGATGATACGTTGGTGATAACTCTTGATATTGTAAACTATGAAGTTTCCAAAAGTCTTAATTAACATTGAATGCTCAGTTGATCTCATTTTCCTAAGTACTTTACAGAGGATAGAGAATAACAGGGTGGAAATAGTTGGACCACCTGCACCGCTCATCGCTTTCACTTGGCATGATCAAATTACCTGTGCTTGCCGAAGGAGTATCAAAGATCATCAAATTCACAGTTTTTGATTAACCGGCTGCGTACAATGTCATTTTGGGCACCCCTTAGATTTACCAAATGTAAGTCGTACCTTCAACCTATCACCAGTGTGTAAAGTTCCCGACTCCTAGCGGAGTAGGAACGGTTAACAGCGATCAAGAGATGTCAAGATCTTACTACCTGACAAGCCAAATGCTAAAAAAATCAAAGATGCGAGACGAGCTAGTCAAGTTCCTATCGAAACGTAAAAGTTCTTTTGCTTGGTCCATCGAGGACATGCCAGGAATCGATCCTGCAATTATCTCCCACGAATTTCATTTTGATCAAAGCTTCAAGCCAATCAAGGCAAAAAAGAGAAAGCTCAGCCCTGATCGAGCTAAAGCAGTAAATGACGAGGTGGATAGGTTTCTCAAATCTGATTCTATTCGCGAAGTCAAGAACCCAGATTGGCTCGCCAATCTTGTGGTAGTTAAAAAAGAAAAATTAAAAGTGATTTCACTGATATCAACTAGGCTTGCCCAAATGATAGTTTTCCTTTGCCACATATTGACCGCCTGGTCGAATCAACTGTGGGTCATAAACTTTTAAGTTTCATGGATGCATTTTTTGGCTATAACCAGATCTGAATGAACCGGATGATCAAGAAAAAAATTCATTCATTACTGATAAAGAAATTTATTGCTATGTAGTAATGGCCTTTGGATTGAAGAATGCAGGAGCAACTTATCAACATCTCGTCAACAAGATGTTTGATAAGCAATTTGGGAAAAATATGGAAGTCTACATTGATGACATGTTGGTTAAATCTCTCAAAAGAGTCCGAGCATATTCAACACCTCGATCAATGTTTCAAAATATTAAACGATTTTGACATGAAGCTTAATGGCAAAAATGTCAAAAAAGCCTGAACTTACAAATTGAGGACGTTTAAAGCCTGAACTTTCAAAATACCATTTAAATGCTCAAGTTTTTCATTGACTCATTATTAAATAGCAAACTTTCGTTGACTTGGCCATTTGAGGAAAGTCAATAAATTGAAGTTTACAGCGTTAAAACGTCCGTTAGCAACTTCTGTTTAATCAAAACGATATTGTTTCAAGTTTTATTAAAAATCATCAACTTTTAAATTGTGGACGTTTAAATCCTCAACTTTTTTAAAAATATCGTTTAAATGGCCAAGTTTTCGTTGACTTCATAATTAAATACCTAACTTATGTTGACTTTGCCATTTGAGACATAACTTTAAATCAAATGACGGAGCTCGTTTACGAGGTTCAATTGTCTGCTAGCTGCTTCTGTTTAATCAAAATGACCAATATTCCGATATCTATTTATCTTTCGTTTTTTCTTTCTACTTTTGGTCATTTCATCGAGATCTAACCATAATCAAGGAATAGCAAATTTTCTCAAATTAAAATATGTCTTTGGAGAAATATAATCTAACGAAGCCTTTGCCACCTTGAATCTTCGGAAAATTGGCATGGAATTCTATAAAACTCCTCAAGAGATTGAGTTTTTTAAGTGTTGGTGATAACTAATTAAATTTTAATTTGTCGATAACTAATTAAATTTTATTTAATATTCATTGAGAAGTCAAATAAACGATTTGATTTCTTATACTCAGTATTTCTTTTTTTAAGCTCTACAGAGTTAAAGCTTTAAAATTTTTTATTGGTTATTTGACTTTCCAATGAATATTAAATAAAATTTAATTACTTATCGCCAAAACTTAACACATAAATTTAATTAGTTATTTAACATTATTTTATGGGTTACAAATTTTATTTAAACGACGTTTAAATACTCCATCACTTGATTTAAAGTCATGCCTCAAATGGCATAATCATCATAAGTTAGGTATTTAATTATAAAGTCAACAAAAACTTAGGAATTTAAACGATATTTTTTAAAAACTTGAGGATTTAAACGTCTACAATTTGAAAGTTTATGATATTTAATAAAACTTGAAAGGATGTAGTTTTGATTAAACAGAAGTTGATAGCAGACATTTTAACGCCGTAAACTTCAATTTAACGATGTGCTTCAAATGACTTTAAAAGTTTGCCATTTAATTACGAGTCAACGAAAAACTTCGGGCTTTAAACATCCTCAATTTGAAAGTTCATACTTTTTTGACATTTTTCTCGAAGCTTAATCGTGCGAATTGCACTTTCGGTGTACCGTGTGGAGAGTTTGTTGGTTATATTGTGACGCAGCGAGGTATCGAATCAAATCCAAATCAAATTAATGCATTTCTAACAATGTTTTCACCGCGTAACTTTAAGAAAGTACAACACTTGACTGAAAGGATTGCCGCTCTCAATAGATTCATATCCCGTTCAACCGACAAGTGCCTTTCTTTCTATCAACTATTGAAAGGAAACAATCAGTTCACGTGAAATGATGAATGCAAAGAAGCTTTTCAGCAACTCAAAGTATATCTCACTACTCCTCCGATTCTTTCTAAACCAGACACTGGCGAAAGGTTGTACCTTTACATTTAAGTTTCAGAACATGCGGTGAGTGGTGTAATCGTACGAGAAGATCGAGGACAGCATATGCCTATATATTATATAAGTAAAAGTTTGACAGGCCCGAAAACTCGTTACCCGATAATAGAAAAGCTTGCACTCGCAGTATGGTTTGTGCTCTTAAACTAAGGCCATATTTTCAATCTCACCCAATAGAGGTTCTCACAACAACCCCTTTGTGCACCATTCTGCACGGCCCTTGCCAGTCAGGACGTTTAGCGAAGTGGGCAGTCGAACTCAGTGAATACGATATCAAGTACAAGAGTCGAATAAGCACAAAAGCTCAGGTTTTAGCTGACTTTCTTACCAAACTTCCAGCCAACGAAGCAATTTCAGAAGATGAAAATAGAACCTGAAAATTTTTCGTTGATGAGACTTTCTCAATACAAGGATGTGGAGTTGGAATCAGGTTAGAAACACCTACATCAGAAATAATCGAACAATCATTCCGATTGTTATTTCCTGCCTAAAATAATGAAGCCGAGTATGAGGCACTCATTGCCGGGCTTCGCCTTGCGAATGGAATTAGAGCACAAGAGGTGACCGTTTATTGTGATTCTCAGCTATTTGTGAGTAAATTCAAAAAAGAATACGAGGCAAAAAATACTAGAATAGAAGCATATCTCAAGGTTGTTAGTAGTCTAGCTCAAAAGTTCAAAAGATTTGAACAAGTTTGAATTCCTCAGAGTGAAAACAGCTCGGCAGATGCATTAGCTGCTTTGGCATCAACTTCAGATCCTGACTTAAAGAGGATAATTCCGGTATAATGCATTACAACTCGCAACATATCATTTCCGGATGAAACAATGGTAGTTACCAGATCTCAAATTCAATCTGAAAGAGATAAAAAAGCTCTTGTCAGAGCATGTCTAGAAATAAGAGGCGTTCAAGAAAGAGTCAGAAGCCAACAGAGGTTTAGAAGAAGAAGAGTTCATGCCTAACGAAGCATCTGAATTTGATGTCTCCACGGTTAACGATTTCTGAAATTTGATTGAGTTAAGTGAGGATTTTTCCGCTAATGATTGGGGGGCTGACTAGAGGGTTCCTATCAAAAGGTACATTCAAAGTGGGAAACTACCCAGTGATAAGGGGAAGGCTCGGAAACTTAGAATCATTAGCGCAAAATATTGCATGATTGAAAACTCATTATTTAAGCGAGGTGTAAGCGACCCTTATTTACTGTGCATTCACAGTGAAGGGATCAACATCATTATGAGTGAAGTTTATCAAGGTCTCTGTGGAAACAATTTGTCTGGAAGATCTATGGCATTCAAGATTAAACGTCTTGGATACTTCTGGCCTACAATGATCACTGATTGCGCATATTATGTGCGACGATGTGTTAAGTGTCAGCAGCATGCTCCATTGATTCATCAACCTTCTGAGCTATTTTCATCAATAACAGCTCCATATCCATTCATGTGCTAGTCTATGGATATTATCGGATCTATACATAGGTCGACCCGAGGGGTACAACATCTCCTCGTTTTAACAGACTACTTCTTCAAACGGATCGAGGCAGAAGCATATCCATCCATAAAGGATTATGTCGTGAAAACCTTTTTATGGAAAAATATAATTTGCCGATATGAAATTCCTTACGAGATTATAACTGATAATGGTTTTTAGTTTATTTCTAAAGATTTTGTGGACTTCATCTCAGCATGGGGAATCAAAATGAGTTATTCAACTTCAAGATATCTGCAACGCAATGGCCAAACCGAAGCAGCAAACAAGACTGTTTTAAGTAATATGAAAAAGAGGCTCGGTTCATATAAAGGGGGATAATACGAAGAACTTCAACTTGTTTTATGGGCATACCTAATGATGCCTCGCAGAGCAAGCGGAAAACCCCCCTTCTCTCTTGTATATGGAATAGAAGCCGTAGTTCCTACCAAACTAAATGTTCCATGACTTCAACGAACCAAACTTCCTCTTAATAATCCACTTAATTATCAAATGATGCAGGATGCTTTGGACACAATTGATGAGCGAAGAGATCAAACATTAGTTCGTCCCCAAATTTACCAGCATGCAACTGCACGATACTACAAATCGAAAATCAAGAATCGACCTTTAAAAGTAAGTGAACTCGCTCTTCGAAGAGTATTTGAGAATACAAAAGAGGAAGGGGCTGGTAAATTTGGAATTAACTGGGAAGGTCCTTACCAAGTAACATAGATAATTCGTAATGGTGTTTATCGATTGGAAAACCATGAAAGAGAACCAGTTCGGCGTCATTTGGCTTGATCTCAATTATAGGTACATAGGCAGCCCTTTTTCGTGGGCACATATATCCAATAAAATCTATATATTTCTTATTATATTATTTATTGAGATAATTACATCACAGTTCGAACAAAAAGCAAAATAAAAAGGCAAGTACTTGATATCTTGCGAGCCGAAGCCCTAATCCTTTTCGCAAAATATTTCAGCACCTTGACCTAAAAGGTCTACAATGTCTTGGATACACAGAGGGATATAATGACCAAAGTCCTCAAATCCCAAAATAATCCAGTCCGAAGGGTGCGCTTCGAGCACACATACTTCCCTAGAGATGCGAATAATCTATTTTTCTATCTCATGGACCCTGGCCTTCAGCAAATCTCTTTCTTTAATCAGTTCTTTGTATTAGACGAATAACTGAAAGAAGATAAGAAGGGATATAAGAGTCTAAGGGTTTGTTAAAAGGAAACTCAAGCACATAACTTTTCAATAAATGTTAAAGCAATCTTCTTATTATAAGGAGATAGCTTTTCAATCAAACCGCATGGGATCGTCACATTGGTCCCCCATCCTATCGGAAGTAGGTTGGAACCTTCAGAAGCATTCAAAACGGTATTAAAACCCTTATGACTGCAAATAAGCTTCGCTGGAATTGTCATATCAGGTATAAGACGACTCCTATCACTAGCACTAGAAGTCATCACATGTTAGATTGCGTTGCAAACAGCGTCTAATCTCCATCTGTTATAATCAAGTAACACTACATAGTCAATATAAATCAAAATCAGACGTGTCATCCATTAATGGCATTGATTGATTAACCAAATCCTGAGATTAATGAAATTTGAGTCAAGTGGGAAGTCGATATTCGCTCTTAAATGGAAAGATAATGAAAATTTGAAAATGAAGTTTAATCGAAAAACCCAACTCTTCATTACCAATTCAGAGTCGAATTTGTTTATATGGCCCAAAGGTCATCTAGGCCCAACTCTTATCTTAAAAGAGTCCATAAGGGAACATTAAAAATAAGGAAAAATAGTTCGGGCAGCAAACCAAGTATCGGTTCGCATATGATGTACAAACATTCATTGGTGCACCCGAATTCCATGACCGAACTGACGAGTTTGGATCAAAACATTTCATAAGCCGAGCTCCATACTCACATCCACCCATTTCTTTGAAAACAACTCGTCACAGAGTTAATGAACAAAAGTCAGACTTTGCAAACCTGACATGTTTGTTCTAAAAAGACGTTTAACTTCAAAAGTAAACAAAGTCTTAAACACAGTGCCTCAATAGACATTAAGGAAACATAACACAAGTTAAATCCAAAAGTCATAAATGGACACATCCCTAGATAACGTGGACACAACCACAATAAATATTATCCTTAGAAGAACTCTTTGATGGTTCAGACGCAGCAGCTTCCCTGAACATATTTGGAGGATAATCGACATGAGTCGTTTCTATATTCTGCGTATCACAATGAATTAAATTCGTTCATATGCAAGCATTTATGCTGAATATCATAAGAATAATTTAATTCAAAAAAGCTCATCATAGCAAGCCCGAGCTGACTCTAAATCTTTTCTTAAGGAAGATATGTTAGCTGCGGAGGAAGATTGCTCAAAAATAAATCATTGGATGTCAACTTCACGATCTTTGACCAATCTTTTTGCGTCTTCGCGCTCTTTCTCTATTTGTTTTAATCTTTCAGAGAGGTCTTCAAGTGTCCTCTTCAGTTCAGAATTCTCTAATTCAGCCTCTGTTGCATCAGGAGAAACTCTAAGGACAGATTCATAATGAACAACTATGTCATTGAAATCCTTCGCCGCCTATAAAAGTTAAAAAGATGTTAGGCTCAAAAGTTAGAGATTCAAAGATGTAAATGAGTACTAGACAAGACCTGAGATAGATGATCAGAATGTTTCACAATTTATTCCCATAAAGAAGAGTTCAGTTGATCGACAGAAGGAACTAGCTGATCCAGTCAGGTGCCGAAATTCCAATATAGGTTGGTAATCTTCTTCTTTCCTGAAAAACACATGAAGTATGAATTTAACAGTTCCTCAAGCAAGAGGTCTGACGTACTTCGGAAGGAGGAATCATTTTACCTATTGCATCAAGAGGCAGCAAAGTTGAACTACTTGAACGTTGTTTAAGAGAAGGTGCAGGCTGTAAAATAGAAGCTTCTAGAACAGTGGCACCTATTGATGAGAAGGGAACAAGCGAGCCTTTCTTCCCTCGAGATCTAGACTTATCAGATCACGGAGAGAAAGCGGTCTCTGCTTTCTTTCTTTTACCCAAGGATGATATTGAAGCAATAGTCTAATGATGATCTGTGGATTCAGAATATTGTGTAAGCTTATCTTTATGGGCCTTTCCTATAGTATCAAGCTCTCTTTTGATCACATCTTTTGATGTCTTCTGAGCTTCTCTTTCGCACAAAAGTTATGACTAGGATCATCATGAGCGGCTGGGGGACCCATCTTGCGAAGAAGCCCTTCATTTCTGAGGTATTCCCCAGCTTAGTATGAGCGACCAAGGATAAAAGAATTTCAGAGCAAGTCTTTCCCAACGATCGATCTGAAGAAAGTCAGTAAACCTTCACCAGGGGTAGGACGAATTTGAGGGGCTGCAATAATAAGAATAAGTCAGCCAAGTAATGTATAAACATCAAGTGCATAATAAACACAGAAAAAACTTGTTTGACTACCTATAGATTCAGCTCAATATCTGCGAATCCCGATGAAGCCACCAACAGAGAAATCGTCTGTCTTACCAAAAAACCAGAAGTCTTCCCAAGACTGATCCTTTTTTGGGAGACCAAATTTTTTTGTCTATTATCATTGGGATAAATAGCAAAATGATCAGTTCCACCTTTAATACTCTGAACGCTAAAGAATTCGAGAAGTTCATCAACGCTAACCGAGTATCCGCATTCAGAAGCAACAATGATTAAACATAATATATTACAGAGCATGTTTGATATGATCCTGGAAAGAATCAAATATAATCAAGATCATACATTTTTCAAACATTGGAGAAGTCACAAGATCAAGAGCTAAACATTGATTCGGACCGATCGATCCGGGTGCTAGGCGAGAAAACCCATGTGTCTTGTTCAGTGAAAGGACGTCCAAGCTCAAATGCTCCAGCCCAAAGACCACTTGGAATATATTCTCACCTCATCTAGAGCACACCTCGAAGTTGAAGCGGTCCAATCCGAGTTCAGGTGAAGACGTTATTCAACTTCCAAGTCAAGTGATTCCCAGCTTACGCGATTCAGACATGCGTGCGTTGAATAATTATTTCCGAGCAAACCAGAAGGAGTTAAGCTATGAACTAAATTTTACTGGAATCTTGATCCATTCCAGAATCACTTTGAATTGGATTTCCATCAAAATGAGTTCCGACTTGGGAGATATGAATTTTACAACTCCATGGATCTGCTTCAGGCCCTATTGCACGGCTGAGCCAAAGATCATGATGCACAGCCCAACTCAGGTACGATCTCGACGTAATACCAATTGGATAATCTTACTGGATCTCTTAGCTTTCCAAGAAGCCCAAAAACAGAATCAATGGATATTGGACCACAAAGTTACAGCCCATTTACCAAAACGGGTCAATCTGGTTCTAAGCATGAAGAGTTCAAAGCCTAATTGGTTTGCAAGCTTCTAGGCTTATGTTTGGCATCTAGGAGGTATTTATACAAAGTCCAACAAGCAGAAATAAGCCCCACAAAAAGGATATCTCGGCCAAAGAAGCATGGAGGAGTCCAAGGATCATTTCAAGATGCATGCATGAGGAGTCCAAGGGTTGAATTCACATTCAACTCACTATCTTTATTTCTTTTCTTTTATTTCTCTTTATTTCAAGACAATAATGACTTAGCTTAGTTTCTAAGTTTTCTTTTCTTTATATTCATGTAAACTCATATGAATAAAATATCCAACTTTTTATTTTCAAAACCTTGAGAGTGATTCTCTTTAGTTCTTTTAGAACTTTCGATTGCTTGGTGTGTAATATCCAACAATCAAATTGATTCGTCTCGGTGTGTCATATCCGAGGAATCAAACCTTGTCTTATCTAGGTGTGTCATATCCTAGGAGGCATTGAGGTATATCAGGAGCCTTCCGCAACTCCTGTGCGACCATTCGATCCACCACTTCGAGTCCCTCGAAGATTATCCATCGTTACATCTTTCTACCAATCCGAAAGTGCCGATTCTTGGAAAGGATCGTATCAATGTTAGGGGCTATTTGTGGAAAAGCGAGTCCTAGATGATTGAGATACTCCAAAAGTACCTCAGGAATAGGAAAAAACAGGCCACAACCTACAAGGTATGTCTCATAGACGCAAAAATAACCAGTGGGTATAGTCTCTAGATATTCGTCCGTAAGTGAAATTCAACCAAGGATGGTACTTTACATCCACACTTGATATCTCTAAGATTCTCTTCAGTCAACCTCGTGGTATGGTAGGGCCCAAACTTGTCGTTGGGTTGAGTACATAAAATAGAGGGCGGCGTGGTTTTCGAAGGGTTCGCTGGTAATTCTGAAGCCGCGCTAGTGCCCGGAGTCTCAGTGACGGAAGGATCAATCAAAGGGTCGATCTGAGGATCAGACATAGTTCGGAATAAAAGAAAAGAGTTTAGATGTTCCGAAAGTTACAAAACAAAACGTTCGTTGAAAGTAGTGAACAAAAAAAAATGAATGATTAGTTTAACCTAAACTTTGGAAATGGAACCATCATACAATAAACAACGAAGGGAGAGAAAGAGCTTCCCACTTATATTTAAAAGCAATCATTATCCAAGGACGTGTGTCAAGGCGTCAAGATAGCCGAACCCCAAAATTTAAGGGATCAGAAGGCAAAAAGCAAGGAAAATACTTAAGTCCTCCGAGCCGAACAGCAGCTCGCAGGACTTAGGGGGCAAATGTTGATACCAAATCCACACCAAGGATCTACTCTCTCCAATCATGACACGTGTCAACCACTTTAACAGGTCAAAGTAATGGTTGAGTTAGTTCGGAGCAAGAAAGGACGGATGAACCGTACAAGGGCTCGATAGAGCGAACTGAGGTCCGATCAGTGGTGAAGCCTCGCAGAAAGAAGATGCAAGCGAAGCAAGGAATGTCCGCGAAGCGAGGCGAATCTGCGAGCTGAAGGAGGAAATCGGTAAAATACAAGACGTTACAACATTAAAGACCAAATCAAAACGGACGGATTAAAGGAGAATCATAGAATTTATTCTTAGAATTTAATCCTTAATTTGTGTATAAATATAGACCTCCATGGTCATGTATGGGGGTCAATTTTTTTGTTACTCGAGATCAATATATACAATT
Source organism: Cardamine occulta (assembly GCA_028015245.1). Lineage (NCBI taxonomy): Eukaryota > Viridiplantae > Streptophyta > Magnoliopsida > Brassicales > Brassicaceae > Cardamine > Cardamine occulta. The sequence goes on from CM051390.1 coordinate 4,748,458, forward strand.
TTACACTTTTTTCTTTAGCAAATCTATTTTCTATTTCAATTCATTTTTAAAAACAAATTATATTTTACTTTAATAATAATTCAATATATTATTGGGTGTGGAATTCAGCATCCACAACTATGCAAAAATCCCATTGTAGGCTTCTTATCCCCATCAACCAATCGAAGTAGTTTAACCAAAGGTCCAAAAACTTTCAAACACATTGCCACTCCATTCCAGAACTGGATACTTGTCATTGTTTTAAATTGTGCTATTTCTTTAGCATGTTTTGCCCATTTGCACTTTTTCTAATCAGAACTAACAAACATGGCTTCTAGCTTATCTCTCATTTCCATCAAACTTTGTAAAGTTAGAATACACGAAGCGAATCTAGTGACCCCTGGTTTTACAATATCTTTCTTGTTTGTGAGTCTCCTCATCATTGCCAAAATCTTATGGTGAGCATAAACAAAGACTGTGAACCCTTAAGCCCGATCAATGATCATCTTCAAATTCTGGAGTTTTGCAATGCTCTCTAGAATCAAATTATTAGTGTGAGCAGCACATGATGTCCAAAATATGCTTGGTATCTTCTCTTTCAAAAGTCTTGCAGCGGCCATATTGTTTGGAGCATTATCAGTTACCACTTGAACCACATTCTCCACCCCAATCTCCTCAATGCATCATTTGACATACTCATAAATATATTCAGCTGTATGAGAATCATCTGAACAGTCTCCAGATGAACGAAACATAGTTCCTCCTCTGCAATTGATGCACAAGTTTATAATACTTCTTCTTTTCCTATCAGACCATGCGTCCGTCAAAACTGAACAACCATTCACCTTTCACTCTTCCTCTAGGGTTTTCAACAGATCCTTGACCCTTTCAACTTATTTCAATAAAGGCTCTCGTAGTAGATATTGACTTGGTGGTGTAACACCCGAGCCAAACTGTGCTGCAGCTTCAAGCATTATTTTAAATTCATCATTTGCAGTTGCATGAAAAGGGACACCAGAAATATAAGTCCATCTTGCAACATATTGGTGAACTCTGTGTAGTCTAGCTTTTCAAAGGGCATCACTAATATTTGGTTGCTTAGTTGGCAAGGAAGAAATCTGAGGATTGATATCTGATGCAAATTTGTCCATTGGACCAAGTTTACGAGGCATTTTCTTTGATCTCAATCTCTTCAAGTTCAACATCATCTTCATCTCATTTTGGTGATTAGAAAACTCGTGTATCTGTTAAGAATCTTAACTTACGAGTTTAGTGGGTACTAAATTTAAAATAAATAAACAAAAGAATTAAATAATACTAGTAAATATCTATACTAAATTATTAATGAGTCATTATCTTATCTTATTTATTTAATTAGTAGTTAAAATAAGCAAATTGGGTTATCACTTATCAGTTCCATTCATCGTCATACTCATACCAAAGGTCCAAACCAAACAAGAATGTCCTGGTTGAAAAAAAAAGCTTAACCAAATAGTTTGTAGATGGATCCTGGTTCGATTGGTTTGCTTTAGTTCGGTTAAAATGTCTACCCTAACAGAAAACACAAGTGTAATACTAGTTCGTTATTAAATCAAAGTCGACCCAATACAAAACAAACCCACAAAAACCTTATGTATGGACTACTGAGTTTAGGCCATCAACATTTTCAGTTACTGACAATTTCAAAATGAAGAGTGTGAGGATTTTAAAGTGTGTATACTCTATACATTAGTCTATGCATCTCGATGTTACAATTCAAGAGCTTCGTGTTGATAAAAATAACAGTGAGGTTTCTAACTCTTGTTGAATTTAAGCGTCTCTTGGCTTTGGATTGAGCTCTGTCTCCAAACTTGTAGGTGTCTTTGGGGTCGAAGCAACAGCGCCAAACTTGCGGACCAGGATCTTAAAACATGGCAGCAACAGAACGTATAGGGCGATGAAGAAAAATGGAGTTGCTACGAGCCACCCTAGTAACTGCAATAACCAATAACCCTAGGAGTCATATAAAAGTGTCGTACTTCAGATATAGACTTGCGAGTTACCCAGGATAAGATCATATAAGATGTGGCTAGAGAATGCAACAAGCAGTTCGACATTTTTTACCAGTACGCTAAGAGAATCATTGTAGCTACTTACCGCATTACCGATGCTTAAAAAGACTTCTTGAGAGGCTTGACCAGTGAAAACCTTCTTTAAAGCATCTGATGTCAAAGGAAAATGAGGTCCACCGGTTACTTTTTCACCGAGTCTTAAGAAAGGCACCACAAGACTTCAATGCGAAAGATATGAAAGGCAAAAACAAAATCCAAGTCAAGAAGAAAACTGAAATGCATAGTTTTTTTCCGATAAAAGTAGTAAATTTCAAAATATTAAAAGGGTCTGCAAAGCATAAAGGTTTACGCTAGTTCTACTGGAGTGGCCATGATATTAGCCAACATCACAGTAGGAGCATGACAAGCAGATCCAAGCAATGCAATCGCTACTCCACATAGAAACACAGGAACACCTATTTAAAAACCAAAACCATCTCAAAATAAGATACATTCCAATCTCAAAATGTAAACATCAGTAAGCATAGTGAAACAGATAATGGCGAAAGACACGCACCGCATATCGGAAATATCCCCAATGTAATCCCCAATGCAGCAGAGAAAGCAAGCTGCTTTGGCTCAGTACCTCTAAAGCAAAACAAAATCAAACTCAAATCAGTTACAACAGAGAAAGAGATACCCAAAAGTTCCTTTAAGAACTACATGAAGACAAAATGATAAAGTTTCTGGCTTTAACTGTTCTTCTAAATATGGTCTCTCCTAGTGTTTCCAAATTAAGAAAGCAATGAGAAGTAAAATGCAAAAGGTCAGCTTTTAAAGATCAATCAATCATCAAATAGCAAATGAGATCTATCTGATTCCAAATCGAGAAGCATAAATCAAAGTAACTAAGTAATCCTAATCTCAGATCGATGTGGTCATATAAGAGATGAAGAAGACGAACCTACGCAAGATCTGGAGAAGAGGATCGGTGATTTTTTTATTGAACCATGATTTTAATCGACCTTTTGATAAACCCATTACGATTCTACAAAATCTGAACTCAAATTCTTTAGAAAGTTCACAGATTTATACAGATGAACGTAGATCGGGTTTTTTTTCTCTTTTGGTATTTTTCCGTTGAGCGTGTTTTACGAAACCAGTTTTAGATTTGGGTATTTCCAGAAGCGGGTTTGGGTAATCGGGTCACGTATTGAATTTCGAGTCGGGCATTTCCAAATTTTCAAGTAAGGCTTGGGCACACAAACCGAATCGAGATTGTCGAATTGAACCGAGATGAAGTTCGGTCAATTTGGTTTTCTTTTGATTTAGAGAGAGAAAATCGATGAAAAAGTTTTAAATTTAATTTTGGTTCTCAGTTTGGTTTGGTTAACCAATTTTTTAAAATTCTTAATTATCTAACCTTCGGTTTTTTGAGATCGAGACGAGAATACACATTTTGTTAGACTATTCCGATGTACTTACTGTTTGGATTACGGTTCAATTTTATTTGGTTTTACAGTTTATCAGTTTTATATAAAATTAAAATAATATAAAACAACAATACTTAAATCGGTTTGGTCGGTTTGATTTGTTTTTGGCTTATACCTTTTCTGTTTTATAAAAACTGAAATCATATAAAAACCATTTGCAATTTCGTTTGTTTTGGTTTTATTCAATTTCAGTTAAATTTTTATTTATACTATAAGTTAAACGAAAACTAATTTTACATAATATGAACGTATCTACGATCTTCTACAAGTATTTTCTTATAATTAGATTATTATTATTTTCTATCTTAAATAATATTATCTCCTATTTAAAATTTCTATCTTGAATTGTCCACAATAACATTCCAACATATAAATCAATTAAATGTTACTATTGTAGTAGTTAAACTATATCCCAACGTAATGTTACTATTGTAGATGTGATCTTAGTTTTAAGATTTATCCCAACATTTACTATTATTGTAGATGTGATCTTAGTTTTAAGATCTTAGGCCTGAATATTCTTATAATGCCAGCATAGGTTATAATATGGCTCAAAACCGGACCTTTTGTTTTAAAACCTTGGACGGATTTCTAGTTCCATATGAATGGAAATGGGAAGTTCATTGTATTTTTGGTCTGAGTTTGCGGTTTGGGTTATTTCAAAATAGGGAACCACGCCTAAAAGATGTTTGATTTCTATGGATCAAGTAAATATATTGGCATAATATATTGTGTTTTGATTCAAACAAAAGTGATCCTTGTTGAATCCATGGCTAGAAGAACTTGAGGAAATCGATAGCTATGGAACTTTGATGAATCCAATGGTTGTTTGGAGATTTCAAAAAAAAAAAAAAAACCAAAGGAAGGTCACTTTTGGTCAATGGAATTTTAAGCCTTTGGCCTCGCTGAATCCAAAATTTTTTTGTCAAAATTAAACCTTGGTCTTTTTTTTTAATGTTTTAAGTCCTTGGTTCTTTTTTTTCGTTCATGTTCTTTGATTTTCTTTATTCTCTCCCTTAGAACATGCGTGATTCACCCTTAGACGCATAAATGTTGTCATGATGAATCTGTAACTGAACCATACTCGTTTTTCATCTAGGGATAAAGTAATGCTAGATCCAAGTCCTTCTCCAATCCCGTTATTCTTTTCTAAAACCTTTGGTACATGACTTGTTTTGTGCTCATAGTAGCTTAAAATCATTAAAGTCATGATAAACCCAAATTAATGTTTGTTTTCTTTAGATCTTGGACTGTTTTTGAGTTTCTAAAGTCCTTGATTGTTTTTTTTTCTCGGTTTCAAAATCTTTGGTTCATGACTTTTTTTTGTTGCTCATAGGAGCTTTAAACCTTTACGTAATGATAAATTCAAAAGTTTTTTTTATCAAGAGAAAGTGAGTCATGACTTGCTTATTGGCTCATATGAGTCTTTAAGCCCTTTGAAGTTATCATGGATCCAAATTCTCTTGGTCTTAAAACCTTGGACCGCTTCTAAGCATTGATGTTCCACTACAAGAAAATAGCGTTTTGGCGACTAAATAATTAGTCGCTAAAAGTTGCGACTAATTAGCGACTAATTACTGACTATTCGCTAAAAGTTGCGACTAATTAGTGACTAATTACCGACTATTCGACTATTATCATTAACCCTAAGAAAACTAAAAAATAAAACTCATCTCATCGCTTACTCTTAGCAGCCGTTCCTCTCTTTTTTTTCTCTCTTCTTCTTCTCTTCTTCGATCTCTCTCTCTCTGTTCTCTTCACCTCCTTCAATCTCAGCTCAAGCTTCTCTCTTAGCTCAATCTCACCTCCTTCAATTCGATTAGCTCGATTAGTAAGTTTCTTTTATGTCCCTTGCATAGATTCTCTTGCCCAGTTCCAACCTTGGTCTCATTCCAACCTAGGTCTCATTCGATTTCCTTCATCCTCAGTCTCGTTTGTCTTCAGCTGAACCAAGATGAAACACAGTATAGGTACCTGAATCTTATTCTTACACATAAATCGGTTCTTCATTCTCGATTCTTAGTTTGCTTACCTGTTTCGATTTTGATTTTTTGTTGCTGGGTTTCCTTAGTTCTCAACTCTTAGTTTGCTTATTTGTTCTCGATTCTTACTTGCGAGGAGGTGGAGCAGCAGATCTGGCCAGCGGAGCTTGCAAGGAGGTGTACCTGTTCTAGATGTTACAAATATTGTCGCTGAAGCGTTTGCTTCACAAAAGGAGCTGCTTGTTCGAATTAAGCAAACTCATGTTAGTTTTTGAATTGATAATTTCATTTTTGGTGTGTCGTTGTGGATTTTGATTTTGATTTGAGCAGAAGCCTGACCTCGCTGGATTGGCTGGATTTCTCAAACCGTCGAATGATGTTACAATGAAAGCTAATGCAATGACTAAAGGAAAGAGATCAGATTTCTTTAATTACTTGAAGGCTGCATCTGATAGTTTATCTGCATTGGCTTGGATTGCTTTCACTGGCAAAGACTGGTAAGCCATAGCCATTTTGTAGTTTTTTTTTATATATATTCGGTAATCTTGAATCTTGATTCTAAGTTTCTGGATTTTATTATGTAAAATATCTTTCTTGTTATTTCCCTGCAAGGTATGAGCATGCCAATTGCTCATGTGGAAGAAAGTTGGCAAATGGCTGAGTTTTACAACAATAAGGTGCTAATCTTCAGTCTCTCTATGCTGTCATATGTAACCACTATAGCCAAAACATTAAAGAGCTTATTGTGATGCAGAAAAGTAATTGCTTTGTTGAAATTGATTAGAGCTTCTGGAAAACAATAGGGGGGGAGGGACAAGGACTTTATAGTTGTTTATTCAGATTGTAGAAGCTTATGGTTCTCTTTGATGCCCTTTTCACATTGTTAACACTGTGGTCCCCATATTCTTCTTTACGTTCTGGTGGAGTATCGTAACAAAGACGCAGATAATGTGGAATGGCTAAAGCCATGAAAGAACTTTACTTACCTGATTTAAGGGATTATGTTAAAAGTAATTACCCCTTAGGACCTGTTTGGAATGCATCAGGGAAACCTGCTAGTGCTCCTGCTAAGGCCCCACCTGCTGCTCCTGCTCCTCCACCAGCACCATCTGCATCACTCTTCAGTTCTGAATCTTCAAAGCCTTCATCATCGTCAAACCAGAAACAAGGGATGTCTGCTGTTTTCCAGCAGCTCAGCTCTGGTTCTGTGACCTCAGGTAGGTTTGAAGTTGTATGTCTTCATATTTCTGGCCTGGTCTCTATCTGGAATGTGAATCACAAGTAGCTTATTTTCCTCGTGCTTTGCTTTCCAGGTCTTAGAAAAGTGACGGATTATATGAAGACAAGTAGCTTTTTTTTCATTTTTTTTGTTTTTCATTTTTTGTAATTAATTATTTTAATTAATAAAAATATTTTTTTGTTTTTTTTTAATTATTTTTTTAAAAGTAGTCGCCAAATAGTCGGTAAATTAGTCATAGAATAGTCGGTAATAGTAGTTAAATTTTACGACTACGTTACGACTATTACACTGATCATGTGGTGTAGTCGTAAAAATAGTCGCCATACTTTTCTAAGACCTGGAAAGCTCCTAAGTCGCTAAAGTATGTTGTCGTAAAATTTGTGATATGGAAGCTCCTAAGACCATAGCTAAATCCGATCTCTCAAAAGAGAGTAAATTACTTTATGGTGAAGAACCATAAAGAGAAAATATTTGAACCACTAATTATTGCTTGTCTTAGGTATGCCAACAAAGGGAAACCGCAATGGATTGTCACAAACTATTTTTGACCATAGACAACAAAGGTGCCGACACAGGGTTGAGTGATGGAGGATTGTTTCGTGGAGGGATTGCCAAACCCCACGAAGGAAGTTGCGGTGCAAAGATCTCTCCGAGAATAGAAAACCATCTTCACCAGGTCATCAAAAGGGTGCACTCTCTAAAACTTTTATTTGTTTGAATATACTTATTCTTGTGAATTATTAATCTCTTTTATTTTATTTGCAAACCTGTTTTTTTATCTGACCTTCTTAAACCTCCACAGACATTACTTAAAAAATTTAAATATATTATGGAAGGTATAAACGAGGAAAGTCGAGATTATTCTTGGTGAGAGAAGTGTTAGAGTAAAACAAGGGTCCATAAAGAGGAATTCTTGGAGTGTATATTCATCAAATGGAATAAAGGGAAAGTAGACTTAAGGTGCCCCGAAAATATTGATAAGAAGACCTTTACACCACCTTTTTTCACCGGATCATCAACAAAAATGGGCTACTCTCCAAACTCTTATTTATTTCAATATACTTAGTGTACCATTTTAGTTTTGATCTGTTTTGTTCGTTTCCCTTATTTTCCAACCTAATTTGTCATCTAAACTTCTTAACACCCACGTCCCTTACTTTGAATCTCATGTTGAAGGTTTAAAAAAGTAAAATCGTGAATATTCTCACAAGAAGTTTTGGATGCAAAGAAAGGGGTCACATGAGAAAAATGAAGTAAAGAAGTGTGTTGGTGCATCAGAAGTTTATCATCTGATGAATGGCTTATCATGCTTAGATTTTGACAAAATTTGGGTACACAATAGCTATGGGAGTTAGTTTTCTTTTGGAACTGGTATAAGGGTTTCTGAGTTCTGGTTCGAGAGTTATGATTAATTGATTGAAGACGGGTCAATCTGGCGAGAAGGAGAGTTCTAGTCCGGATCAATCATTCCCATTCAGATCGATCTATCCAAGTCGTTGCTGACCTAATATGCTGAAAATATTGGGAAGAAGACCTTCACATCAAGCTTGGAGGAGTCAAGCTGTGAAGAATGTGTTTAAAGAAACTTCACACCACGTTGGTGAGAAGACAAGCCGTGAAGTGGAAGAAGACGTGGGAATGATAGAATACACAACTCTTTAGTGTGTCTCTCACACGTAAGCCAAAATATTGCAAGAAGAGTGAAGAAGAATGGACAAGGAAATAATTAGAGTATTCATCTCTTGCACCACAAGTTAGAAGAGTTAAGGAAAAAGGGGAGTTTTCCTCTCTGTGATGCAAGCTTGCCCTTGGTATCCCTCCAATCAAGTTTGAGGGGGAGTATTGGATCACTTTAGAGGAAGAAGAAGGTGGCCATGAGGAGACAAGAACAAGAGGGCAAGAAGCGTGTGTTGAGAAAAGGTCAAGGCATGAAGAGTTGTGTTGAGAACCAAGTCAAAGTTTGGATGTCAAGAAGAGTGTCAAGAGGTTGTGACAAGAGCTGGTTCAAGGAAAAAGGATATAGGGGCTAGCAAAACAATTTGCCAAAAGTCAACCGTAAGTTCCAAAACCGGAGCCAAGGGAACAAGGTTGAGCGTGTTCCAAAACTAAATTAACTCTTCTTCCTCTCCATTATATTGTATGAGAATGTCATCAATTGTCAAAAGCACATTATTCTCCTTCAAATTTGTTTTTGATGGCGAACACTTCTCTATCCCATCACAAGAATGCATTGATATGGAAATACTTTCCTTTTTTTGTATCATCTTGAAATAATTTTGTTTTTTTTATCAAAAAGAGACAATAGTGGAAGTCTTCATTGATACGGAAGCCGACGAAGTCGCCGTCGATGTGGAAGTTGACAAAGTCCCAGTCGATGTGAAAGTCGTCTTGTCGCTGCCAATGTGGAAGCCGTTGTTATCGCCGCTGCTATGGAAGCTGAATAAGTCATCGGCGATGTGGAAGTCGTCGAAGTGAACGTCCAGGGGCTTATTGCGTTTGTACGATTTTAATGTGGGGTATTTTCTTGTTATATTAGGTTGAGTCGCCAATATTTATACATTGAATTTTAAAATTGTTAAGGGCTTGGGATTTGAAAATTAAATTATTTTCATTTTTATATAATTTAAATGTGTGTTTTCTAAACATAAAGGCTAAAACATAGGACTCTCCTTCTCATTTAGAATCTTTCAAAAGACTTGTGATGAATGGTACTATCCCTGGATATCAAGTCTTTCCACTGGCTTTGAAAAAAAAATCGGTTTGAATAAGTTATTTTAAGAAGTTTTTATTTGAAATTTGTTGATTACGACCTAGTCTCCATCTCTTCGAAGAAGCACCGCTATAGGTTTAAGAAGGCTTTTTGCTGGGTTACTTAGTTATGTTTCCGGTGTTGCTCTGTTCGGATTTACATGGTTCTCACAGGGCAGAGTTTGCGCTTGATAAGGATTTGAAGGAGCTGTGTCTTGACAAGTGTTGAAGAATATACCAACCATCAGTTCGGCATAACATAATGTTGGAAGTATCATGGGAAGATTATTTAATCCCGATATGAAGAAGATGTCCGACATGATTCACGACATGCCAAGGCTTTGGCTTGTGTAAAATAGAGCTAGAGGAGTAGTAATTTCCCATGATAGGTTTTAGTTCATATTTGATTTTAAAACTGATTTCTCTATGGTCCTTGACTCTGGTGCTTGGAGTTATGCTGATTAAAGCACGGTTCTTGAAAGGTGGGTGGAGCATCCACCAGAAGATTACTTATGGATTTTTCCATTATTAATTCAGATCAGGAGCAGTCATGTTAATCATATACTAACAAAGTGACTGAAGAAATTTGTAAGCTTGTGGGGCAAGTCACATTATTGGCTTTTGATCCAGATAAACCATAAAGCTGAGGGACTATTCGTGTTCACATTCTGTTTAACGTTACAAAACCATTAGGAAACTCTACAGCAATGGAGCTTCCTACGAGTGCAGTGATGTCTATTGAAGTAGAATATGAGAGGATTCAGAAACCATGCTATAAATTCTGACGTCGTACTCATGACAAATCACAATGTCCTTTAAATCCAGTGAATCGGTAAACAATTTCTATGGGTGTGTGAGCACATCTTTTTATCATTGGCTCGTCTAATCCCGTGCATTCGTAAAGATGATCCTCTTTATGGTGTTTTAACTGATGATAATTTGGGCATTGACATCGCGACATGGAGACTAATATAGCTAAGAATATGTAGATGAGATGAGGCAGTATTTATCTGTTGAGGATCCAACAGAAAAAGAGTGTGTATTGATAACTACACATTTTACAAGTTGTTTTCATTGCATTTGAACTCTTTGCTATGCCTTTTCTTCTTGTCTTTGCATCATAATCGTGCATTTTAGACTTAGGGTGCATAATAAGCATGTTAGAGTCTTGTAGTGTAGATTGTTGCACTTTGCATTGGTTTTGCATCTTTTCATATAGGTTTGGATAAAGTGGACTAATGGAGAAAGCATTGGGGAGCTTGCCAAAAGAGGAAGTCGTGTTTTGATAGAGCAGAGGACCATAGTGAGCAAGCCTACCAACTTGAAGACGTCTATCTTGAGTAGCAACCACGTCTAGTGACATGAGCTGTAGCTACATGTGGAGAAAATGACCCGGAGAGTTTTAACGACGAGGTCTAGCGAGGAGGACACATCGATAGGAGTTAGGGACTTAATTGTAGCGACATCGCTAGATGAGCTTATATCGGTTGAGGTGTAGCGACAAAGACTGGTCGCTAGACGTGAAGAAAAAGGCCAGGAGAATTTTAGCGATCATGCTTAGCGACTTTGTCAAGTCGCGAGCACATAGCGACCCTGCTTAGCGACCAAACATGGTTGCTAAACCACCTATGCGAAACCAAGATTAATGTGTTGACTTTTATCTATTTTTGTTGATTTTGTTTTATTTTTCTTCCTTTTCATTTGACTATAAATGCCCTTAAACCTAATGTTAAGGGTATGATATATTTTGAGAGATCTAGCTAGCCACTTTTAAGATTTCTTTAACAACGTTGTATGAACTTTTATCTTTGGAGTTATAAGAACTTGTTTTCTTCTTAATCTAATCATCTATCCACATCATAATCATGTTTAACCAAGCATTTATTTCATTGTTTTATGTTAACATAATCATGAGTGAGTAGTCATATTAGAGCTATTGGGTTAGATAGATTAGGATGATTGATGAATGATTAATGGAGTTAGTTATGTTATATCCTTGCTTAGTTGATGTTTTGATTGCTAGATTGGCCTTGATCATGTTAATAGACTTAGGCATTTCTAATGCCCACAAGGTGTTTGATGAAATGTCAGATTGAATTTACTAAATGTTTAGCTTGCTTAGCCTATGAGAATAGCTGATTATGTTGCTAAATGGTTATTTAGACTTGTTAGTATTGCTCTTTGATTGCTTGGTGCCAACGAGAGTTGCTGATTACCAAGTAATTAGGGAAGGTATTAGTTCCATGACAGTGGATTAGTACATATCGGTGTTCTAAAGCCTAAGGATTAGCTTGGTAAAGTAAACAATAGCTCCATTAGTCATGAATAAATTGTCTTGAATCTCTATCTAACCCTGAGAGTTTGTTTCCATCACTTGAATTACATAAAACGTTTTAGCATTCATAATGCTTGTTTGAGTTTCAATTAGTTTCTAAAGTAAAACCATTTATATCTTTCTTAGATTGAAATCATTATCTATAATCTTAGTGTGTTATTCTAGTTTCCTTGTGGAATTCGACCCCAATATACACTAACATGTTTGGGTTTATTGATAAACCGGTTGTAAAAACCTAGTATCATGTATCCAAAGGGTGAAGACAAGTTGGAGACCTAGACAATGATCCTCATGGCCAAAAACATGTTTTTCATATGAAATTAGCAGTTAAGGTCACTAATGATGTAGATAAAGGGAAAGGTTTAGTATTTAATTTCAAAGAAACTATTTGGGTTGGAAAAGGGACTAGCTCGTGAGAATAATGAACTGGTTTCACATTATTCCAGTTTTGGGTACGACTTTGGATGGAGATCATGTCTTATAATTTTTAGAGTTGGTGCTACAACCAGTTCTTCCGGGACTAAATATAAGAGTGTGTGTAAAGGGAATCGTCAAATCAATGGAGGAGAAAAGCCAAAAAATTAGTAGAGACAAAATGGAAACACCGAGTGGTTTCACTTATTCCCACGGGTACACGCATACTTTCTTGAGAGGATTGTATCATATCATATGCCACTTTTTATAATATTTACAAATGAGAATCAATCTCATTTTGGCCAGTTTATGTTTGATAAAAGGTGGATGGCTAATCTATAAACAGTTGATCCAGTAAGAGATGGCTGGCCCGAGAGGAGGGCTTAGTTTCTTTGAGTTTTTTGGATCACATTACTAACTATAGGAAATAGTTGTCAAGATAGAAACGCTCATGTATGTCAAGAGTAAGACAAGGATCAAACGGCTAAGAGAGAAGGTTGAAAAGAAAGAATTAAATACAATGCATATTGGATAGAGCATTTAGAAATGCATAGTGGTTACATTTATTTTCTCGGGTTCATTCCGAGTATTTGGAGAATTTAGGGTCTGATCATAGGCCTTTACTCACTCATTTTGTCAATGAGAATGTGTCACAAAGGCATATTTATGTTTGACAAACGGTGGTTATCAAAACTAGAAGTGACTTTAGTTGTTAAGGATAGTTGGACCGGTGATGGGAATAATGAGAACTCATCATTGATAGATCGCATTGTTAATTGATGAAGGTAATTATCAAGATGGAAGCTTGAGGATAATGTTAACTCTAATACTCATAGTTCATATAAAAACTTTGATAAGGAAGCTTGAGAACGAAGGAACTAAGGTATCTCCTAATTTGCTTACAATGAAGGAGTGGTGTGAGGAGTTAGCTGAAACGTATTGAAAAAAGAGTCGTGATATTGGGCTTGGTGATGGTGATAGCAATATCAAGTTTTTTCACTGTAGCATACAGCAAAAGCGAGCTCAGAACCGGTTATATTGTTGTTAATTAATGAAGATGAGATTGAAATTTTTTCGTAAGGTGCTAAAAGAGACATTGCTGTCAATTATTTTCAGAAATTATTATCTTCCTCGAATCCTGTAGCTACTGCAGAACTCTTATCGGGTATGTCTCCTAGAATTTCTGAGAATATGAATAGGGAGTTTAAAAAGCTATCACTAATGAGAAGATTCGTGAAGCGGCCTTCAGTGCCAAAAGTAATAGCACTTCGGGCTCTGATGGAATGACTCGTGAATTCTTTCAAGCTTATTAAAATGTTTTAAGGCCGTAAGTCATTAAAGAGGTGAAGGAGTTCTTTAGTTCACGATCCTTTCCTATAGAGTGGAATACGTATATTTGTCTAATTCCAAAGAACATGAATTCTAACAAGATGACACACATTTTGCCCATTAGTCTTTGTTCTGTCTCTTACAAGATTGTTTCCAAGGTTCTATCTAAGCGGTTGAAACAGTTTTTTACCAGGGATAGTATCGAACACTCAGGGTGCCTTTGTTTCAGGGATATTAATCTCAGAAAATATTCTGATTGCATGTGAGATGGTGCATGCACTTAGAACTAATCCTAGTTGTGATGAAGATTGTATAGCTACCAAGACAGATATGTGTAGTGTAAGTTAAAGTTGAATATAATTTGTTGGAGAAGTTATTTTTTTGGCTTGGTATTTATCGGGTGGATTGGATAATGTTTTGTGTCTGCTCTGTATCATACTCGGTTTTGATCAATGGAACTCACTATAGTGTTATCAAACATAGACGTGGTATTAGCCAAGATGATCTCTTATCTCTGTTTATTTTTATTTTGTGCGCAGAGGCACTAGTTCATATCATGAGAAAAAAAGAGTTATGGTCGTATTTCTGGTCTTAGACTCACATAGAAATGTCCTTCAGTTCAACATTTACTTTTCGCGGATGATAGTTTATTCTTCTGTGGTGCCTCTTTCAAGGAATACTTAGAGATTTTACGATGTCTTAAGTTATATGGAGATGCATCAGGGTAAGAGATCAATTTTCATAAATCATCAACCACTTTTGGTAAGAAAATTGATCCTATTAATCACCATATATTGGTTCTATACATGAGCATTGAGTGTGAAGGTGGCGCTGGAACGTATTTGGGATTACCAGAATGTTTAAGTGGTTCTAAAAGAGAACTTTGGAGCTTTATTACCGATAGATTGAAGTCACGTCTAAGTGGCTGGTATGCTAAAACATTATCCTTGAAAGGCAAGGAAGTTTTGCTCAAGTCGGTAGCTATGTCTTGTTTTTGATTAAGCAAATTTCAATTCCAAAAGATTATGAGTGTCATATCAAGCTTTTGGTGGAATACTTGTGAAGAAAAGAATAAAATTCATTGGGTTGGTTGGGATAAAATGTGCAAACCCAAAGATGAAGGTGGGATGGGGTACCGAGATATTCAACATTTTTATCAAGCCTTATTGGCCAAACAAACATTATGCCTCTTATCTAGAGCTGTCAAGAAGGCCATGTGGCCCAAAAGGACATGTGCTATGGCAGTGCTGGTGGCAAGACCTAGGTGGCTGGCGGGCAAAGTGTGGAAGAACCCCGGAAAAGAATTTTTTTTTACTTCTCTATGTCGGACATGAGTCTTTCTATGAGAAACTTAATGACTCATTAGCAGAAATCGTAAACTTCTCCAATTCCGACTTAGAGGATTCAACATCGATTCACAATATCGTTCATCCAAATTTTAGCACACATCATCAATCATCATTCATCCAGATTCCAGCACACAAAATCAATCAAAAATTCAACGATCATAGGGAAAGCAATAGTAAGTTGCTAAATAAGTATTCATCAACCCAAAGAATAAATTGATATAGACGATTAGTCACTTGCTACCTATACAACAAAATGATATACAAGAAACAAAGAATGAACCTTGAAAACATTAATCATGAAGACCAAATAATTTGTCTTCTCAATAGTAGTCAAGCCTCTTCCCTACAATGGTAAGCAAAAGAAAATATGAAGAATATGATTGGTCTAACAACTGATGATTATCTCTAACAGAAACAACACTAGAATCATAAAAACCAAATAAAAAAGGTATAGCACAAACTTATTTAAGGCAAATAACCTTTTGAATAAATTTTTTGAATTGATCGTCCCTATCATGAAAGCAAATCCAAGCTGCCACATTCTCCCAAAACTACAAAGCATGAAGAAATATTAAACATCAATACTAGCAACTCCCACAATAATTTGCAAACACTCAAATACAATGAGGAGCACAGTTACCTTCTCGTTAATCATAAGAAATTCCAGGAATATCTCACAATATAAGACAGAAGAATCATCAAACAATCGAGATACAGCAGTATCATCAACCTGATCAGCAAAAATTCTGTGACCAAGCTCCTGGAAAAAAAACAAATATGAATTTTGATAACTAAGCAAAAATATACGTGAAGGACATAGACCACTACAGCCCAATAAA
This sequence comes from Cardamine occulta, assembly GCA_028015245.1. Taxonomy (NCBI): domain Eukaryota; kingdom Viridiplantae; phylum Streptophyta; class Magnoliopsida; order Brassicales; family Brassicaceae; genus Cardamine; species Cardamine occulta. The sequence goes on from CM051390.1 coordinate 4,764,196, forward strand.
AACAGGCATACATACCTCAACGAATTCTTCTATTAGGCCTTGAAAAAAAATTTCCTCAGGTGATGAAGATGGATCAAATTTCTCTCCCTTTGACATTGCCTCAACTGCCCATTTCTTTGATGACCTCTTCCACTTTTTTATTAGATCAGGTTGAAGGCATAGCTCCATCTACAGTTGTGAGAATGAGTAAAAATAATTGTGAGTAAAGATAGTTCTGAGAAGGCACAGCTCCATCTACAGTTGTGAGCAACTAAAAAAAAATTCACCATTCTTAACAAAAACTGTTTGAAGGGCATCCTGATAACATTGTATTTTTGCCCATTATTTACATGTTTTTATTAGGGATTCAATGGAGAAACAAGTTATTATGGATACTTCAATGCATTTTCCACCATTTTCACTTTCTGTAGACTTTTATAAGTTTTAGATCAAAAAAAGACACAAAGTCAAGTAAAACCCGTTTTGAAGCAAATTCAGAGCATTAGAAGTTTGACATTCGTTGAAGACCTTCCCGTGAAGAAATTTCAGAGATATTTATATCCCTGCAAAGCTAGAAGAATCAAGATTCACCTGGGACAAGAATTGAAGCAATCCATTCAGCCGTTTGGAAGATATGACCCAAAGATTGAACCCATGTCAACCTCGGTCACAAGTAATGTGACCGAGGTCCAGCCTCTTAAAAACCCCGGTCACTCCACCCATGACCGAGGCCAGCCCACCTGATGGTTCCAGCCACCTACTTGTCCAAAACGTCGAGTTTTACTTCAGAAACCCTAAGACCGACTTTCTACACCCCTTCCTATAAATACTCATTTAACCTAATGTTTTGGGTGTGACTTCCGTGCCTTCAAGGAGACTTTGTGTGATCCACCATCACAACAGCCTCAGCCCCAAGAGCCTCCACAAGAGCCTTTTCGTCACCTCCAAACCCTAGAAGCCGCCCTTTGAAGATTCATCCTTGTTTTTCATTGTTTCTCATCTCTTTCATACTTTTATTTGCTTTTGGGGAGACAAGCTTTATTCTGTGACATCTAGAGAAGTTTCCTTTGAACTCTATTTGATTTATTGAATTCATTTATGATGTTATTTATGATGTCTTTTGTGTTTCTTTGCATCATGAGCGAGTAGATCTCTTTGTTGGGTTTTATGGGGTGATTCGAGGGGAATTCATGGTTAGATTCATATAGGTTGTTAGATCTGATTTTTGGCAATTCATTAGGTATCTCTTGGGACATCTTTATCTTAATGCATGTTGCTTGACTTGATCACCAAGCACTGAACTTAGAGAATAGGAGCGCTACCCATGTAAACCTAGATCTCGGACATAGTGTTACCGAAGTCTCGCGTCATGGCCTGCAAAAGCTGAGTCATGAAGCATTGTGAACGTATCGAACTCGTTAATAATGCTTTGAAGTGTGTGTCATTGCCTGCGTGAGTTGAGTAACGGAGTACATGGATCTTATATGATTATTTCTATGATTATAGGATAGTTGTTCATTCGTGTTCGTAGTAATTGGGAACCTAGAGCGAAAACATTAGTTACTTGCATATAATCTTTCACTTATAATTGCTTAGGACCATGGAAACCCCGAGATAATCCCCAGAGCGCCCAATGCTTCCTCTTATTGCCTTAGAACCGATTTCTTTGCTTGCATCTTTATTTCATTGCTTAATCATTAGAAAAACCAAAAACAAACCCCTTTTATATTTTGTCCTAGTTATATTTCTTTCATTGAATTCAATCCACATAGCTATTACTCTCTGTGAGATCGATAGACTTAAGTACTACTACTGATTTTGCTGTGCACTTGCAGCTACATCATTGTGTTATTCTAAAGAAAAACCTGACACATATCACATCCCTAACCTCGAAATGTCCATAAGACAAACTGTGCCAAGATTGTAATCCTGCTAGACTTAGAAAAATCTTATTAACCACCACATCTTCCAAACTCTGCAATATCACTCAGTTAAGGATATTGAATAAAACAAAAAATAGCACAAGGACACATAGTGTGTACAGACGTGAATAAGAAAGTCTTTGTGAGCCAATGTGCAGCAGCAACATTCTAAAATACTTGCTACCTATACAACAAAATGATATACAAGAAACGAGATTGAACATGGAAAGCATTAATCATGAAGACCAAACCATTTGTCTTCTCAGCAATAGTCAAGTCTCTCCCCTACAATGGTGAGCAAAAGACAATATGAAGAATAGGATTGGTCTAACAACTGATGATTATCTCAAACAGGAAAAAATCAACACAATCATGCAACCATATAGTCTTACATAAATTAAGCAATCACTAGCAACAAATCAACACAATCATGCAAAGAACTTGAGAATCGATTGAAAATCATTGCCAACAAGTAATTTCAGAGATTAACACACACATGCAAAGAACTTGAAGATCGATTTCAAAGTTAAAGAAACTTAAAGAACTTAATTATTGATTTCAAAGTTAAAGAATCTTGATAATCTAACAATAAATCAACACAATCAATCCCAATTTGTCAACAAATCAACAAAATCTAACACCAAATCCAAATGAATTAGAGTTCGTTAAGAGAATTAGATCATTTTCAATCTTGAAATTGGAGATCATCAACACACAAGAGCATTCAATATATCCAATCGATCAAGAGTCCAAAGCTACTGTTAATTAGGTTCAAACGAGAAGTGAAGAACAAAGAAAACTGAAAAAGAATAACAAACTGAGCAAGAAGAGAAGTGAAGAAGAAGATGCCTGCAGCCCGACCTGTCTACCCTCTAGGTCTAGTGGGGCGGGTATGAGCAGGGATTTCGGCAACTGCGGTCCTTGGTGGGTGGGCCCGCGATGGGCGGTGGAAGAAGCGGTCGGTGGAGGTCTCGCCCAGGCGATCACGGGCGGACCCGTATGCCAGCTCTACTCTTATCAAAGCCAACTTCATTGCTGGCTCGGGTATACAAGGCAAGATATTTTAGGCCTAAAGAGTTTGTGAGTGTTTGTGTTGGCTCCCGATCTTCGTATGCATGGAGGAGTATTATTCTCTTTGGTAGAGAACCGTTGGAGCAAGAAGTCTATTGGTAATGTGGCATGAATACAAAAGTGTGGAATGAGAAGTGGATGTTTGTTGATGTTCTATGTAGACCGGTTAACATACAACATCATCTCGATGTTAATTTGTTTGTTGCTTCTTTGATATCTGAACATGGTTCGTGGCATTAGTACAAACTATCGACTCTGTTTCATCAAGGTGATATTTGATAAGATCATGCCCTTTCCACCAGACAGTAATCTTAAAGATGGTTTGATTTGGGCTTTCTCTAAAAATGGAGAGTACACGGTTAAGTCTGGTCATTGGTTATTACAAAATCGAAGTCATTCATTCCATAACCTACACTATTGACATAAGCTTTGAACTCTCTTAAAGCTAGAGTATGGACGGTTAAAATTCTTCCTTAAGATTAAAGTCTTTATGTATCGAATCTTATTCGGTCTTGTTGTTGTTGTTGAATGCTTAGCTTCTAGAGGGTTACAAGTTGATATAGTGTGTCGATTACGTGATGTTGGTGGAGAAACAATTAACCATGTATTGTTTGAATGCTTTGTTGCTTGTCAGTTCTGGGATGCAGCAAAGGTCTCAGTCCCAACATATGGTTTCTCTACTTCAATCAAAGAAAACATGATAGAAACTGATGGTCCTAAGATCAATTCCTTCTTTCCTTGGTGTTGTTGTGGTCAATATGCAAAAAAATGTTATTATCGTTATTTTTAACCATTTAATCAGAACGATTAAGTTTATAACCATTATGTTTAACCATTTTTTTTTTAATTCAACCGTTTTATATTTTTCACCTTGTTTCTAAGTTCTAACTTATAAAAACCGCTGAAAAACTTTTAATCGCCATGTATTGTAACCAAAGTCGAACCCAAATTTTCCGAAATCCAAAACCCTAAATCTTAAACCGATTCTCAAACCTAATCCGTATATGTCCCCTTTGGTCTCTTTAACCTCCAAAATTTTCTTGACGTCGCCGGTAAATTTCAATCCCAACCACCGTCTCCACCGCCACACAATCGCCGTCAATCGAAAATTAGAAAAATTCAACCAACACAATCATGCTTCTCGGCGAAAATTGTATCCACGAAACATACTACGAGATTCTCTCTGTGAAAGAAGACGCAAGCTATGAAGAGATCCGAAATAGCTACCGATCTGCGATTCTTCATTCTCATCCAGATAAGCTTAACAACAACAACAGTTCTAGTTGTAGCTCAGATGAAAAATTTCTGAAGATTCAAAAGGCTTGGGAAGTTTTAAGCGATGTAGAGCTACGTGTAGTTTATGATAATGATCTTAGATCTTCAAGAGATGATTATGGAATCACTGCTGATGAAATTAGTATTGAAGATATGGTAGTTGAGATTAGTGGAGACGAAGGTGAAGAAGTTATTGATCTGTTTTATCAGTGTAGGTGTGGTGATTACTTCACTGTTGATTCTACTGAGGTTGGAACTATGGGGTTTGCATTGTTGAGAGATGGTGATTGTGTTCGAGTTAGGAGATTGGGTGCTTTTGTGGCTTCTGTTGTTCTTCCTTGTGGATCTTGTTCTTTGAAAACTCGAGTTTGGGTTGATTCTGATATGAAGATTCCTCTCCAACATGATCAATTGTGAACAATGTATGCTTTGCTCATATCTAGATTGATTCAGAATTGAGGAATCTATATTCAAGGTGATCTCTTAAGACCGGTGTGATCGTGACAATTAGGTTCGGGCAGGAGGAGTTCTGCTTGAGGATGATTATTTGTGACTATGTGGATAGATTTATTTAGGAATAGTATGGCTGGAGATGATTTCTTGTGACCAATGTGATCTTGGTTGGTTCAGATTTGGAAACTTTTCTTATTGTGATCTTTGTACTCATTTGTTGAAGAACTTTTCATTCTTAAGGAACTTAAATTATAATTGGAAATAAAGAGAAATAGCCTTTTGATTTTTCTACTCGGTGTTTTCCCTCTTTAGTTTCAATCCTGTCTCATTTTGAATTTGCTCGAAGCTAAATATTCACATCACTTTTGTCTTGTATTTTGCGTTCTTGCGAATATCTGATTCAGAATCTTCTTTAAGCTTCATTGTACATTTTTGTTTGCGTATGCCGATGTGAATGAGAAGCAGCGATGTAGATATACTTGCTGTAGCACATCAAGACTCGGTGTTCTCAAAAGAATGGTATTTCTTCTTTGCCATCAGATTTTCCCATCTTCTATTGAATCTGAATTACTGTCGTATTTTCTTGCCTTAACTGATACTTATAGTGAAATTGATTGAGGTTAGATGTAGAGAACCAAGTGGCTGTAGGAATAGATACAGATTACTGCAACTCCAACCTTGCTGTAAGATTTAGATCAGGGTTAATGTTTAGTCATAGTTTCTGGATTCAGTTTTGTTATTAGCATGTATGATTCAAAAGGCTCATTGTGTTTTGGTAGAAAGTTGTGCTGATTGAGTATCTTTTGGTTTAACAATCCACATGTTGGAAACAATAGATGATAAAATTGTATTTCAGGCTCAATTTGGCTGTCACAACTACTTAAACTTGTGGCAGGGAGCTTTCTTACACTGCACAATATGGATGTGACAAAGAACACTAGATAGAACACCATTATCCTTCAGGTATCAATCTTTCTTAGTGTAGACGCTTAAAGAACTAAAAAGAAGCTGTGCATACTTGCTCTATTGAATCTGAGCTAAGCAAAATTAATATTTAGCTATTTTATTGTCGTATACAATGTTTTACAGATGATGTTATGTAGTCTCGTTATTTTTTCACTTTTACTAACACGTTGAAGTATATGAACTGAGATAAATAAGTAGAAATAGAAACTCAAGAAACGATTACTTGATTCCATAGGCCTCTAAAGTAGCCAGAATTTCCTGAGGTCCAACATTTTCTTTGACATAAGAAATGTTAGGACTATCTTGTGGAACTGCGTCTTCTCTTTTGAAGTTTTCTTCACTGCGAAGAAGCTTCTCACTGTCAGATCCAACTACACCTTTTAGAATGATGCTTTTGTGGAGGCCACCGAGCAAGTCCTCGTAGTCAGTATCTCCCTTTTCTCCCAAAAAGAAAACAGTCTTCGACATGTCAATTCCCCACCTTATAGAAAGATACCTTCATGAAGCCATCTAGTTGTGTCATTTTCACTGTAGATATCTTACTCATAGCATATATAGTTGAAAATCTATTTAGTCTTCACAGTATCTAACCTGAGTGCTTGTATTCTTGATGCACATAGTGGTATAACATTTAGCCGTGTTGCTGCATGTGTGTAGACAATGTTGCACCTTAAACCTCGCATCCGAAGCCTCTGCCTAAGGTCATCAACTCTTCGAGTCTGCCATTCACACGCATAGACATCAGTACTAGTTTCATGAATTTAAGAGAAGTATGTATGCATTAGACTTAAATTGTCTTCTTAATAAGAAATATATTATTTGAAAGAGTTACCTTGACTCCTTGTTTCACAGAAATTGCATAGCATCTTGTACTGCATGCACTTGCATACTCTGTGATGTCATCCTTAGTTACAGGTTCTGTACATGCAAGTCTCAGAATAACCGACGTTATACTTTCACCTGGCCATTTGTATTCCACATGAGTTTCATAGTCTGCATCAACCACCATATCTCTCCATGGATAGTAGATCTCACTTCCGCTGTTACAAACTATTGCATCAAAATCTTCCAAATTAATCAGGTTTTTCTGTGTAGTCTCCACAACTTCTTGTAAGCTTGAACCTGATGCCAGTACAAAACCTATTTTTCCTTTGCTAGATGTCAAACCTGCAGCTTTTATCACATTCTTGATGATATCGTCCAAATTTTCTTTGATGTTTCCGTTTTCATCGTAGGAATCAACAGCAATCACAAAGAGCATCTGCCTTCTACCAGGGCTATAGATAACTGATGGACGACCTTTCATAGAATTCATTTGACTTATGGCATCGACTAGTTTCCTCTGTCTATTAGCTGCATCTAGTTCCCCGTTGAGCGTGAAATCTCCTTCTGTGGAGAATCTCAAAGATATGTCATCGACATCCCTTAGAGAATCACTTATGAGCTCTTCTGGAACTTTCATGATGTCGAGACTACTGGTGGGGTGACGGTTTCTGCAGTGTTCGACATGGGATAGGTAGTTACGGCAATGCTCTGGCCATGAAAAACGGTGGATGTTCTTGAGTCCATTTTTTCTGCACTCAGTCCAGAGATTTTTGTTAGCTACTAGCTTTAGAAGCGCATCAGAAATGGCTTGTTGATCATGGGGGTCGACTAGGAGACCATTATTTAGTGCCTGTGACACAGCATATGCACTGTTAATAAGCTTTCTGGGATCAGTGAGGTGTGTTTATGTCTTTATACAGTTATATTTGTCATAAGAGATTTGATTACCTTCACGATATCAACAGGCCCACCATTTCTGGTGGCTACAATGGGCAGACCGTAAGCAGCTGCCTGTCATACACACAACAAATGGTGCGGCATGAAGATCTCTTAGGCTGTGTTGTGCATAGTAAAGAAGCAAAGTGACATGGTTGCTAGTTACCTCAATGAGCGTGAGACCAAACGGCTCCACCAGAGCTGGATTAATGAAAACCCCCTTCAAGAGAGAAAACCACCTTATTATTATGGTGTTCATGTTGCAAAGAGTGAGGAGCTAAGAGTTTTGGTAAACTGCTGGTGATGTCATTTTTTGTAAACTCAGGAGAAAGTGTCACAGGTCTAAGCACTTGGGAACTAGTAATTGTAGATGCTGCATTATAAATATCTCTGATGTATGTTCTACTGGAATCAAGGAAGCAGTAAACAGTGAGAGTCATAGTTTTTAATAGGATTTTTCTATTAAGTACCTTTGTTTTGGCTGCTAAACGATAAATGTCTGGAACTTCAGATTGTTTGTGATGCTTGGGATAAGCTACTTGGCCGTACAAGTCGTACTGGTCTATCAGCTTTAGTACATTCATGAGAACAACTGAGCTGCTATTAGGCATCTCTTCGATGTCATCTCGGTTACCTAGTATAAGTACCTAGAACAGTTTTATTGGTAAGCCAGATGGATTAGTAGTATGCAAATTCAAAATCTTCATATAAATATGTGAGTTCACTGGATACATGTGTATTAAATGCTGAGATCGTTACCAAGTTGGCTAGTTCTCGAAGAGGCTGACATTCACCAAAAGCTTTGACCAGTGTAGTGACATTTTTCTTGTGGTCAGGACGAGACAATGCAAGTATGGTTGGCTTATGAGGATTTGTGAAAAATCGCATTATCTGCAAGTGATAAGTTCATGCAGTTATTCTCCCTGGATTGAAAGAAGGCAGGGAAAAACAAGACTGTCAGCTTTTGTTGCAGGAGATTGAGTACCTCGGACCATATTGGAGGTACTGGCTTTTTTGTCTGGTTTCGGTTAGGGCCAATAAGCGACTTAAGATCAGCATCAGCCTCCTGTGAATCTTGTATCAAGACATAGCTGAAATCCATGCCTGGCGGTATAACCTGATGCCACAGAGACAGATCAGATTGGTGAATGACTCTACTTTCACTTCAGTCAATAACAGTTGTCTACTTGATTATAGTTTATTTTGATATACTCATTGTGTTGTCATTTATTAGATGCTGTGGAAGGCGAAAAAGAACTTATACCACCATTCGTGGCATGTATCGGCCAAGGCAGCTGACTCCACGACGTCTTCTAACCCTGAGCTTCCTCTCCAGCTTAATATCAAAACCATCATACAACCCCCACTGCGCCTCAATCTCTTGCCGTGTGCTTGTGACCACCATCTCGGCTGCATCTAAGCTCTGTTCTTCAGCTTCTATTCTCCTCATGATCTTATATGTTCTGTCAATATCCTCTTTAGTAAGTCTTCCTTGTTGAAGTAACTGCTCAAACTTGTTCCTTCCCAAAGAGTGACCAGTTAGTACCATTGGCACATTTAACGCTCCTGCCAAATGTGCAGCTACTTCTCCAGCATCAGCATAGTGGCCATGAATTACGTAAGGCCATATTGGTTTCCCTCCATTCACTTGCTCTCCCAGAGACCTTGCTATGCTCACTATGTGATTTAGCGCTCCATCAACAAACTCAGGAATATGAGGCCAGAGTGACTCCTTTGGTATGTACCTGTATTTCACAAACTTAAGTAAAGAGAAATTAACTGTTGCTTTTTCGAAGCAATAAATTTGATTACATAAATTCCAAGCAGTCTTATGTGATAGTACTTTTCCCGAGAACCGCAGGGGATGCGGATAATATAGGAGCCACAGCTTTCGCTGCCTTCTGGAGGGCATGATAACATCTCAACTGGCTCTCCATAGCTGTAGTCAACCTCTGGTGAACTGATCTGCCGCGTTAAGAGATCAACCCTGTGGACACCTTCAGTGTTCGCCAACGCACGAGCAAGCTCAACTACATATTTCACCTAATCATCCCATTAATAAGACCCTTCAGATTGATGAAAAGTTGAGAAAGCCAGAGGCGACACATGAAGCACCGTATAAAATTTACGCTTTACAAAGAAGTCTACTAGAAGATGGGTAAATACCTGCCCACCAGTATCAGAGTCTCTTCCAAGCTCCATGTTTTCTCCACGCACGAGTCCATGCATACTGCAGTTGGCAAAGTATGGAACCAAATAGATGAACGTGATAAGTCTCATGACCATATTGACAATAACAAATAAGTCAGATAAAAGAAAAAAAAATTCTACTTACCTGATTAAGACAATGTAAAGCTTTCGACTTGATTTATCATCTTCTGACCAAATTTGCATTTCAGAACGGATACGGGGCATGTGATCTCGGGGTGGCTCGACAGTCATAACAACGTCATTTTTTTCTTTCTCTCCATCAGAAAGCTCAGAAAGAAGATCCTCTTCCGCATCATTGCGGCCTTGTTCACGTTCAATTCTCCTTTTGGAAAGTCGAATCCCATCATCCCATACAATCTGTGGAAGGAAATCAAAGTACGAAAAAAGATTCAATTCAAAAAACTCAGAACTAAACTTTTCTGTAGTTTTGATACATAGGCTTTTAAAGTGATGCAGAGGTGAGAACAAACCTGTTTTTTCTTGCGTGCAAGATGCCAAATACGCCAGCATATGTTTTCAAGCCTGTTACTGCGCTCACGCGTATTCCTTGTTGCTATCACCTGCCACAAGAAGTGAAAGATCGATCTCTCCACCATCACTTGCGGGTATTTGAATTTTATGTGTAAATCATTTTGTGTTCTAGCCATCTCCGACATACTTTGATTCTTACTCACTAATTTAACTCCGATCACTTCCATACTTATTGAAGAGATTATGTGGAACAATATTCTCTCTGTATCTTTTTGTATATATATCATTGATATAAGAATACAGATTAAGAGAATCAAACCTTAATCCATGTTTTATACAGGTCAGACTCATCGAAACTGTTGACAACCTCTTCCACAAAGTATTTGATGGGACTAAACACCTTCTCTTGATGATCCTTGGTGTTCATATCTCCAAACACCTTCTCTTGATGATCCTTCCTATTCATATCTCCAAGCTTCTGGACGATCTTAGAGTTACTCTCAAACCTCTTTGTGTTTTTAGTTCCAACATCAAGAATAGCTTCCAGGTAACTATTGATCCACTCATTTCTTGCCATCTCTACACTGAAAACATCCTTTTGACAAAAAAGTTCTATAAACACAACAATAGAGAAAAGGAACAAATTCGATTTTTACGGCACTTTTACATACCAAATCTCCCTTCAGCTATAGAGTGAAGAGATAGGTCTAGTCTTGGATATTAAGTTAGCTTTACCATTTTATAATCTCATACAAAAGGTCCCTCCTTTTTCATATTTTCTTTTTATTTTCCAGATATTTAATTTCAGAATTTTGTTTAAGTCATCTGGTGTGGTTCTGATTCTCTCTATTATCTCTCAGACAAGCAATTTTAACAACGTCATGTATAGCCGTTAAACTCTGGAAAGACAAATATTCTGTCCTAATCTCAAAGAGAATCTTCTTTTTAGTATGTTATTTTTTTGCATTATCAGATTCCTCTAGTGGAATAAGAATCACCCATTTCTTTTTTTCTAGTTTCTCTGTTTATTTTTTGTTTTGTAGATTATAGAGAATAATGAGTGGTACATAGCTTTTTCTCCATTTGTTCACATTAGACTTGTTTCTATAGCCTCATGTTTTTAGGACTCTGCTTTGGCTATCTCTCTCTGAACTTCAACGTCTTTGTTTGGGACCAAAACCTTTAAATACTAAACCCGATTAAACCCTGTTTTTCGACGTCGGTGACCAAGTTTTTTTTAGATAGAACGTAGAAGTATTAAGTATGATTTGGATAGAGAAAGATGAGTTTAATATTAATGATTTATATTGTTGTTTTATTTGAAGGTAGAGAGACGTGAAGAAAAGGATTTAAAGTCGTATGAGTATGTTCTTAGCTCTGTTTTGGCATGTGGCTAATGGAACAGAGCATATTCCAAGCTTTCACAAATTTGATACCTTTAAGCCACTTCAATCCCTTAAAGTGATGTGAAGGGTTTCTATAGTTGGAGAAAATTTTGAGCAGGAAATGGTAATATTAACTAAAATAGGTATGGACTTTGAAGTCTGTAAATCATGTTGATGCTCATTTCCACAATACTTTGTCCCCAAAAAAAAAACATGTTATTCGCGTCAGTTCTATGAGAAAAATGTAATATAGCAATAAATATGAAATATATTGTTCGATTGAAATTGAACAAGAAATGGCAAAATCATGGATATTTTTATCGTTTTAGGCTTCTAGCTACCCAACATAGGGGTGGACACGGATCGGATATCCAGAATTTTTAGGGTATCCGGATCCGGATCAGTTGGATCCGAGAAATAATTATCCGGATCCGCCAAAAATAGCTTAAAATCTTAAAATAATAATATAAATTTATTAAAAATAAATTAAAAAAATAAAAATATCATTTAAAATATTTTAAATTAATTTTTATAAACATTTTTTTAACATATTTACTATGTAAGATTTAAAAAATACATAAAAAAATTCAAATAAAAATTATTTTTGTGATATTTTACATCAAATTCAAGCTATTATATAGTATATATATATTATACATATATTTTAAATAAAAACTATACATTAAACGGATCCGGATCGGATCCGGATATCCAGATTTTTAAAATAAAATATCCGGATCCAGATCCGGACACCACGGATATCCGGTTTTTCGGATCGGATCGGAGCGGATCCCAGATCGGATCTCGGATCCCATATATTTTGCCCCACCCCTAACCCAACATATGTCATTTTTTATTTATTTATTATGATATCGCCAATTATTCTCCTTATTCATTTTGTTTTCAAATTCTCTAGAATAAACCAAAATAAGAAATAATGTGCAGACTGCAGATGGAGCCTCAAGTTTTTTTTTTTTCTTTTGGTTTATGTAGTTTATCTTTTTATAATATCAGTGTTACCATTCGCTTACTAGCTTTTTAAAAACTATTTAATCAATTAAATATTTTTATCGTGTTAGTTTTTGCAAAACCTCTGCCAAATATCTACCAAATATTTGCAACATAACTCTGCCAATATATTCGTAAGTTTGGAAAGATCTGCCGATAAAAAAACTTCTATAAAGGGACGTGTTCTGCTCGTATTCTTTCTTCTTTGGAGGTTAGGGTCTAACTTCTAAGGATTGATTAAGGGTAACAAATGTGGTTTCATATTGAATATCTTTGTCAAGTCGTCCAATTTTCGTGAGTGTTATTATTTTATGGAAAAACTGTAAGTCATACAATTATTTTTTGGCATTCAGTGTGTTAAAGGTCAAAGAGTATGCTCTGACTGCTGCAAAAAATTAACTCAACACATTCAACTAATTTTTTAAAAATATCATTAATTCATACGACGCAAACCAAAAAAAAATAAAAGAGAAATTAAAAAAAAAAAAAAACTTTATCAATAGAAATTTATCCAAATATAAGTCACCTATCTTTTATATCTCGTTGACTTTGCCCTGCCACATTTTTTTTCTTTTTAGCTTTCTCTATCTATTTTTTTCGAATTTAATAAAAATCCATTTTTAGCGTGTGTTAGCTATATTTATTAAGAAGACAACAAGCTTTTTGCAAGTAAGATACACAAATCTTTTTTAGTTAAAATTTTTTAAATAATGAGATATGGGAAAAATGGGTAAAAAACCCTCACCTTTTCCAAAAACATTAAAAAAACCCTTATCTTTTTTGTGGGTTTTTAAACCCTCACCTTTTAATAAATGGTGAAATAAACCCTAGCTATTAAAAAAAAAAGTACATCATTATATTAAATTAGAAATAAATAAATAAAATTTGGGTTACTAAAAAATTTTCTAAATTTGAGTTTGTGATTTATTTTGAAGGCAAAAGCAATATTAACATATCTTATGTACATGTATATTTTTATTTAAAAAATAGAAAAGAAAAATAAATGACAATTATTTTAAAACAAATAAAAATTACAAAAAGTATGAACAGAAAATTATCGGAATGGTCATTTACAAATAAAAAAAGAGTGATATAAATGTTAAGAGAAATAACTGCTGTTTAAAAAAAAGACCATGACCGGCAAAAGAAATAATAAAATATATTATCTACATATCTATTCGCAGTTGAAAAATAAAAAAATAAAAAGAAAATAAAAATCAAGAAAAGTTTAAAAAGTTTGAAAACAAATAAAAATTAAAAATATTTATTGTATTTGCTATTTGTAAATTTTAAGAACCAAGCAAACGACATAGATTCAGAGAAAATCTTACCTATGTAAATAGATTTAAATTAAAAAAATAGTTTGGTGTAGAAGTTTATGTACTTTTATAATAATAAAAATAATTTTGTTTGTTTTCATGTTAATAAGTTTGTGTGACAAAACCAAATAAACATTTATTAACATAAATTCATATTCGGTTCAACATTTATTAACATATTCATATGATTTTATTTTTTCAAATTTGTATTTTTTTAATATGATTAACATATTTTTAACTTCTACAAAATTAAGATATATTTAAAATATAACTTAAATATTTTAAAAAGTGACTAATATTAACTACTTTTAGTTAGTTATTCAAAAAGAAAAATTCGAACAAATTCAAATCAAAACACGGAATGTGCTAATCTATAATAATATTTTTGTTAAAAAAACTCAATTTTGAGAAAAATAAATCACAAACTTAAAATTTAAAAAAAATTTTAATAACCCAAATTTTATTTATTTATTTCTAATTTAATATAATGATGTACTTATTTTTTTGTAATAGCTAGGGTTTATTTCACCATTTATTAAAAGGTGGGGGTTTAAAAACCCACAAAAAAAGATGAGGGTTTTTTTAATGTTTTTGGAAAAGGTGAGGGTTTTTTTACCCATTTTTCCTGAGATATGCTACTTCCTTTATAACTTTTTGTTTTCTCATGTTTCTCGCTATAAACAATGTTGAAGGTAATATGTTATTCTCAATTAGATTTAATACTTTATTATATGAAAACATTGATTATTTCTATCAGATAAGGTGGTGTTTAAAAGTAAAGATTTTTTTAAAAAAACTGTATGATCAATTGTTTGAATAAAATCTGATGTACATGCAGTTTTTTTTTTTCTATTTCAAAACAGGACAGGCGAAAAAGAAACCATGTCCACTTTCAATTGCTAGAAATGGAAAATGTGGGGACAATGGAGCTTAGTGGTGTTTAGGTGAAATGCAAAGGAATAAAGCATTTCCAAATATATGGATTAAAGTGTCAAATCCACGAGATCATATTGATTCTGCAATATAACCGTCGCCACAACCATCAATGTTGTTAAAGTATGATAAATTATATATCAAATCGAAACCCTCCCATTGAGAAGTCCAAAATAACTTTTAGCATTTAGAAAATCTAACATATGTGACCATAAAGGTTCTTAGAAAACATAGGGAAAATTATATGAGGGTTATAGTGCGATTCGAATTCCATTTTGTGGGTTTGACCTGACAAGAAACCTAAGTAGTTAGGGAAAAGGTTTTCTCTTATTGATAATCGAATGCAGTATATATATATTAGAGTCACGAGATATAACCTAAAATATATGGACTATATTTACATAATATCAACACAGTCCAAAAGACCTAATACCCCTCCCCCCTTTCAAAGTGGAGTGTGAAGATCCCGAACACCCAGCTTCACAATGAAAGATTCAAATTCTTTTCGTCTCAATGCTTTGGTCATTATATCCGCAAGCTCTGATTTGGTGTTGACACTACAAGAAAAATACCGCAAAACTGACGGCCAATTCCATCAGAAATCCGTCGGTTTTTGCCGTCGCTTCTATCTCGTCGGAAATTAAAATTAAAATAAAAAATAAAACATTTTAATTTTTCTTCTTCGGAAATTTCCGACGGTTTTGTGGTTTCACGTATCTCGTTCTAAGGTTTAGTCTGACATATGACTAGACAAGCCGAAAAACAAATTCCGTCGGAAATTAATTAAAATTAATGGAAATTAATTAATATTAATTAATTATAATTAATATATAAAATTAATTATATATAAAATTAATCCGTCGGAAATCCGTCGGAAATTAATTAATATTAATTATATATAAAATTAATCCGTCAGAAATCCGTCAGAAATTAATTAATATTAATTAATTATAATTAATATATAAAATTAATTATATATAAAATTAATTATATATAAAATTAATCCGTCGGAAATCCGTCGGAAATTTTCCGTCGGAAATCCGTCGGAAATTTTCCGACGGATATCCGACAGAATCATCAATTTCCGACGGATATCCGACGGAATCATCAATTTCTGACGGATATCCGACGGAATCATCAATTTCTGACGTAATTTCCGATGGAATATAAATCCGTCGGAAAATTTCCGACGGATTTCCGACAGAATCGTCAATTTTCATGTCTATCGGAAATACGTCGGAAATCTATCGGAATTTTGCGACGGATTTATATTCCGTCGGAAATTCCGTCGGTTTTGCGGTAAATTTCTTGTAGTGTGACATGCTTAGCAGTAATGGTACCTCGTATGAGTTCATCCCTTAGAAAGTGACATTCCTTTTCAATATGCTTGGTTCGTTTATGAAAAACATGATTTTTCAGTAGTTAAATTGCTGAGAGACTATCGCAGTGAAGAGGATTAGGTGAAGAGCAATCAATACCAAATGCTGAAAGTAATTCTCGCAACCATAGAAGTTCACTAACCGTGTCACCCATCGCACGATATTCTGACTCAACAGAAGACTTTGAGACTCGATCATGTTTGTGTGTTCCAAGACAACGGAGAACCTCCAAGTTGAATGAACCAGCCCGTTAATGAGCATCGAGATTCTGGACAAGCGGCATAATCTGAGTCACACCATGCGGAGAGAGTTAACTCAGTATTTGTGCATAAAATAATACCTTGACCAGGATTATTTTTCAAGTACCGTACAGCTATGAGAGCTGCCTCCCAATGAGTAGGCATGGGATTCTTCATAAACTGAGAGAGCACATGAATGACATAAGACATCCCTGGTCGAGTAGTACGGAGATAGATTAAACGTCCAACCAAACATCGATAAGGCAAAGGATCAGCAAGTGGTTTCTCATCGACCTCACCGAGTTTATGGTTTTGTTCAAGTGGAAATGTAACTGGTTTAACTCCAAGGAGACCTGTCTCAGCTATAATATATGAAGCATACTTCCTTTGGCATAGATAAATACCGTCGGGACCACAAGCAACTTCTATTCCCAAGAAGTATTGTAAAACGCCAAGATCTTTCATGTGGAAACAAATGCATAAGTAAGCTTTGAACTCGGTAACAATAGCCAATGAATTCTCAGAAATTATGAGGTCATCAACATAAACCAGAACATGAAGCCGATCACCATCTTTCTCATACGTGAATAATGAGTAATCTGAAACATTCTGTTCAAAACCGAATTCACGCAAAGCACTAGCAAGCTTCTCAAACCAGCAATGAGGAGCTTGTTTAAGACCATAAAGAGATTTACGCAATCTACACACCTTGTTTTTCTCTGCATTACAAAATCCAGGAGATAGTTGCATATACACTTCTTCGTCGAGATCACCGTGGAGGAAAGTGTTGTGTACGTCCATCTGGTGAATTACCCAGTTCTTATTAATCGCATATTAAAGAAATAATCGAACTGTAGTCATCTTAGCAACTGGGACAAAGGTTTCATCATAATCAACACCTTCAGTTTGGTGATTTCTGAGCACAACAAGACAAGCTTTATATCTTTCGAGTGTACCATCGGCATGAAATTTGAGTCGAAAAACCCATTTACATCCCAGAGCTTTCTTTCCTTATGGCAAAGTTTCAATCGTCCAAGTACCGCGATCTTCGAGCGATACTATTTCATCTTTAATAGAAAAACTCTAATTTTCATCAAGAACTGCCTCTTTGTACTGTTGAGGTTCATTAGCCGAAGTAATGGCGAAAATGTAAGTTTGATAGTCATCTGAAAACTGAGAGCAAGATAGATAATTATAAAGATGATAAGGAGTAGCCGAAGAATACGGCTCATGAATCAGACTATTAAATGTAACCACGTAATTAGAAAGTTTTGTTGGAGGATTCTTAGGTATGAGACCACGACCTAGCATTTCCAGTGAACTAGATTTTTCAGTAGGTGTTACTTGAAGAGAATTCGTATCTTGCCACAACTGCCGTGATATTGAAGCAGATGGAGAGTACGAAGGCTTTGTAGAAACCAAGACTGAAGTAGAGGGTGTTACCAGAGAGAACAAATTAGAAGAAGATGGAGTAATCACTCGTTGTGAAGTTGCAGTTGGAGTGATCATGCTCGTGTCTGTATTTTTCATCTTCGAAGACAAAACCGAGTCATCTTTTTCCAAAATCTGAGAACATGGCAATGGAGTCAAAAAAGAGGAAGAGCTTGGCATTTTCGGAGCAGGTATAATATTAGTCGATGGATGCTCAACAAAATCAGAATCATCGTCATTTATCTGTTGTGGAACTGCTGAAGATGAAACTGATGATGGCGTAGTCATGAAAGGAAAATTTGTTTCACAAAAACCAACATCACGCGAAACTGAAATGACCCCGGTTTCGATGTTATACACTCGCCAACCCTTCTTTGCAAACGGATAACCAATGAACACCGATGGATTACTACGTGAAACAAACTTGTCAACTCCATGTTTTTAATTATGAACATAGCAGATACGACCAAATGTACGCAGATGAGACATCGATGCTGGGCGGTTATAAATCAATTCAAACGGAGTCCTTCTGTCTAGAAGCTTTGTCGGAGTACGATTAATGAGATATCCTGCTGTAAGTGCACAATATTTCCAAAACTCTACAGGTAGGTTTACCTGAAAATGCAGCACTCGAGCAACATTGAGGATATGTCTATTCTTACGTTCTACACGTCTATTTTGTTGAGGTGTCCCAACGTATGATGTTTCATGAACAATACCCTTTGTGGTAAAGAAATCTCGTCAACAGATAAACTCAGACCCATTATCGTTTTGAATGGTCTTAACAGTAGTAAAGAATTATCGCTCAACAAGAGCAAGAAAATTTTTGAGATGTATTGGAGCTTCTTGTTTAGATGAAAGAAGATAAATCCAAACAGCTCTTGAGTAGTCGTCGACAATCGTAAGAAAATAACAAGAGCCACATATAGCCGGAGTTCTATATGGACCCCAAAGATCACAATGAATCATTTCAAAAACAGAACTTGATTTATTCGTACTCAAAGAAAAATATTCTTTGGTTTGTTTCGTTCGAATACAAACGTCACATTTCTTGGAATAAAAAAAACTACTACTAAATTCAGAAAACTGAAACAACTTCAAAGATTTAGATGATGGATATCCTAGACGACAATGCCAAATTTCCATGGATTCTGAATCCTTTCCTTGCATTGCCGCAGCTACATCCACTCCTCTAAAGAAATACAGCCCATTGTGTTGTTCACCCGCTCCAATCAGTGTCCTCGATATGCGGTTCTGAACAACACAAAACCTATCAGTTATCTGAAATATACAACCACTGTCTATGGTCAACTGGGAGACTGAAATAAGATGACACTGAAGACAATCAACAAAATAAACATCCTGAAGACACAGTGAAGAACCCAATTGTACTTTTCCACTCTTATATGAAGTTGTATATCTTCCATCATGTAGCTTAATCATGATCGGTTGCATATTAGAAACATCAGTTAAGTAATTTATGCTTCATGTCATCTGATTCGAAGCGCCTGTATCTATGATCCAAGATTCGATAAAAAATGTACCCGTTAATCGTTCTGTCGAAGCCGGTTTTCTTTCTTCAAGCATTTGGAGCAAAGTTTTCCATTGAGTATCATTTAAACCAACAAATCCAAATGATCCGAAGCAGTAAGATTCGAGTGACCTGCAAAAGGAACAAAACTAGTACCAGGAGGTAATGCTCCACCAGCGAAAACATGGTTTACCCTAGCAGATTCTGGAGCACGAGTCTTGTTTTGATGATTTGGTGTTGTCAGAATTCCACGACCAGTACCAGACATGTTTCGAGACTTGGTAGAATTTTCTTCCCACCATGGAGGATAACCAATCTTCTGAAAACAGTTTTTAGCTGAATGGCCTTGTTTTCCGCAGTGAGTACAAGAAACAGAGCCACCACTGTTATCCACATATTGCCTTGGCCGCGAAGCTTGTATCGCAAAACTCACACCGTCTGTTCTTTTTTCATTGATCCGTCCGAGATGTTTTGATTCTTCATCTTGGGTTAGAACATTATATGTTTCATCAAGACTTGGTAAAGGATCACGAGAGAGCAACGATGATTTTACCGCGCCATTGATAGTGTCATCGAGACCCATTAGGAATTGATGTAGTTTATCTTCCTCTCGTTCTTTCTATATTTTCGCAGCTGTTTTGGCTTGTTGATAGTCAGAGAGACTAGTCCACAATTGAGTTAATTTTCCGTAGTAAGCCTCAATTGCTAACCCCTTTTGACGACAATTTGCCAGCTCCGTTTTAAGACGTTGAACCCTTTGTCCGTTTTTAACAGAAAACTATCTTTGAATATGAAGCCAAAGTTCATGTGAGTCGTCGCTGTGTGAGATAGAAGACCGCAACATCTCTGTTATCGTGAGTTTAATCCAAGACACAACAAGTGCATTATTCGCACACCAGTCTTCGCAATCTTCAGAATTTTCGTCAGGACTCGCAATCGAGCCGTCTGCGAAACCAAATTTCTTTCTAGCTTGTAAAGAAAGTCAAATATTTGTGGACCATTCATCGTAGCTTGGTCCACACAACAGAGGTTGGGAGATTAGAGTTTCGGGATTATCACCGGATGTTAAATCATATGGCGAGATTGTCCGTCTAACATATTCATCTTTTGACTTTGGTTTTGAAGTCACCGTAGATCCAGTAGTTGTAGGGGAGTCATCATCATTGGTCATCGTAAGAACTGCTTCAAGAAGAAGAGATCAAAGAAGCAAAGGTCAAAGAAAGGAGAGAAGAAGAAAAAACAGAACCGGAACAGAGAGAATCGGAGAAAGAAAAGTTTGAAGATCGAGTAACCAATAAATTTCTTTGTAGTTAAATTTATTTAGCTCTTGATACCATGACGAGAAACCTAAGTAGTTGGTAAAATATTTTCTCTTATTGATATGATACATCAACTACAGTATATATACATTAGAGTTATGACATATAATCTAAAATACATGGACTATATTTACATAATATCGGCACAGCCCAAAAAGCCCAATGTGACCTGTATTTCTTGCAAGTTGAAGGTTAGATTTTGATACGTACAAAGCCATGTAAATATCTTTGTCAATTTTTCATGAATGTTATTATTATTTTATGGAAATACTTTAAGTGAATAACTGATCATACAATTCGTTTTTGGCATTCGGTATGTTGATAGTCAAAGAGTATGCTCTAATTGCTGCGAAAAATTGACGCAACACATCAAAGTAAATTTTCTAAATATTATCCATCATGATGCAACACTAACAAAAAAAAAGTAAACTTTATCAAGAAATATTTATCCAAATAAAAATCACCGATTTTTTCTATATTATTGACTTTGCTCTGGCACATTTTTTATTTATTTAATTTTAGTTTTCCTAATAAAATTCTCTCAAATTAATCAAAATCTATTTTTAGTGTGTTAAGTATATTTATTAAGAAGACAACAACTTTCTTGCAAGTAAGATATTACACAACCTTTTACTTAATTTTTTTTTGAATAATGAGATACACTACTTCATTCATAACTTTTTGTTTTCTCATCTTTCTTGTTATAAATTATGTTGAAGGTAATACATATTTTTTATTTAGATTTTAATACATTATTAAATGGAAACATTGATTATTTCTATCAGAAAAGATGGTGTTTAAAAGTAAAGATTGTAAAAAAAAAAAGTACATGTTTGATTGTTCAAATAAAATCCTATCTACAATTGTGTTTTTTTTTTTTAATTCCAAACAGGACAGGTGAAAAAGAAACCATGCCCACTTTTGGAACCGGAAAATGTGGGGCTAACGGAGATAAGATGTGTTTGGGTGAAATGCAACGGACTACAATGTTTTCAAAAAACCAGACTAAAACTGTTACCAATTGCAAGTGTAAAGACTTTAAGCGAGGACAAGATGACATGCATAAGTGCACATGTTATAGATCCGCGGGCCGTCCTTGTACTAATGGACGATAGGCTAAATAAGGTACGTAGACATGCATTGGTGCAAAGTTTACTAAACTAAGAAAGAAGTTATAAGATATATTTTGGCGTTAATATTTATATTTTTATCATTCTTTTAATAAATAAACAATTTCATATTTATTTGAGTATCTCAACCATTCTTTTCATTGTTCAATTTTTTCAGTTTACTTTAAAGATTAAAATATTGGACGATAAGAAAGAAAATATATAAAGTATTTTATCATCTCATAATGAAACTAGTTTTTTTGTTAAAATTATCAAATCAGAGCCATCAGTACAAATATCGAAGACACCAGTTCATCAAATGCTGCTTCAAGAAAAGATAATAACGACACAGCTTCAACATCTGAAGCAAAACATAGATGAATTGAAGCCCATGAAGAAAGCAGAGGAGCTTCAAAACCTGCAACTGTCTTTTCTACTTAAAAACAAAACCAGATGAAAAGCAAAGCAAGAGCTATAGCTGTTAATCTTACAGTTCAAAATCGAAACCAACAACAGATACAATGCATTAACAGCTATATATTAGCGCCTGATAAAGCAAGAGCTATATCTGTTAATCTTATCCTCTGAAACTTAGCTTTAGGGTTTTTTGTAACAAGCCTATAAGAGTTGTAATCATCTGAAGTTTAAGCGAGAATGAAATAAGAAAACAATATTCATCATTTCCTTCATCTGTTTTCAATATTTATCATCTCCTCCATCTGTTTTTTTTTTTTCGTCAACTTGTTTTGCTTTAATGAAAGAGCATTGATTCAACAAATAAATTAACATGCAGGACCATATTGTCTTTTGGTGTAAGTATCACTTTTATTCTTACATTGGTTACATGATCGGAAAGCTTAAAGATGCGTTGAGTTCTGATAGAAGGATTTAAAAGATCCATAATATGAGCTTTCCGCGACTTGACCTTTCTCTGATGATATGAGTTAGTTTGATGGACTTGTTTTCTGGGATTTTTGATCGAAATGGCAAGTAAGCACAACGCCAACTGGGACAACATTGTGTGTTATACCACCTGGTTTTGAGATATCAAGTGAGCGAACCCTAACTCAACTTTTGTCTACACACATTGCATTACTTCTCCATTTCAATTCTTATTCCAATCTCATCATTAAAAATATTGATGAAGATTAAGAAAAAATAAATAGGATTGAGAAAGGTTGATCTATGCCATTTATGGTTGATGATGTTCTGTTTATGTTGCCCCATTCATTCACCCCCATTCTCAAATTGTTGTATTGCTTCTTCGATGTGGTTTTGTGATTATTATTTTTGTCAACGATATTATATAAAATAAAAGTACTTTCCAAATCAGTTCGGGATTCAAGTACCTACATAAGAGAAACTCATTCCATGTATGAGTCGGCCGAAATGTTTAGAGCACGAGGAATGAAAGAAATCTTAAACATAGGTAAATTTTTTATTTTAGAGTTTATTTTTGTTGTAATTGGATTATAATCAGTTTAATAACTCGGTTTGTTTTTGTATTAGATGGTTTAAAATAGTTTGGTAAATAGTAAACTGACTATAACCAATCTTGGTGTGTATTGAGATTTCAAACTTTCAAATTGTGGCTACTAAGCATTAAAACTTTTATTTTGTGTGGATATAGAACGAGCATTTAAGTATGTAGAGATTTGATTGTATACGATATTTCCCGTGTGGTTAAATTGACTGTTGAACTCTCTTTGGTTTGAGAATTATGTCCAGCCTCTTCGTTAAACAGAGACCAAAGAGTGTTCCTAACCCTAACATCACAAGATCTCCTCTGTGGCTCAAACGCACTCAAAGTCATTCTTTGTTGCTGAAAATGATTTCGTCCTCCGAAGTTCTGAAAACGACTTCGTCCTCCGAAATTCTGAAAACAACAATCTGCTTGTGCATTCAGTCCAGGATTGAAGAAACACGTACTCGGAATTTCCATATAAGGAAAGTTATGCACGGGAAAATTATGTCAAGATCGAGTTGGTTTAGAGATTGGTACATGTGACCCTAATTTCTCGACATTGGACCGGTTCAAGCCTAATAAACCACCAGATCAGGTTTATGTCGACTTCTACAACTCCTTGCTGTTTTTTCTCAACCTTATGAAGACTACAAGCTGTCTAGGAGATGCCAAAACGACACCCATTGTGTTTTCACACAAGCAGAGGCAACTTTCTTTTTTCGGAAATGTTATTGCATTTTCTGTCCATTTCGCTGATCCTCCTTTCAATCTCGACCATTCATCCACTCAAGCTCATCCTAGACGTCCATATCAACCAAGAGGCCTAGAAGATTCATTCAACCATGCAGCTCAAGAAAAAGGAACGTCTCCTTTAAAGCCTAACGGCTAGAAGACATCAATGGAGAAGATTATGTTTCGCTCTGATTTTATTGTTTCCTTTTCAGCGTTTTTTATGTTCGTTGGAGGTCTTGTTCTTGAGCCTATATAAGCTTTTTGCTTCATCATTTGTTATTCACGCTTTTATCAAATAAGAAATCAGTTTGTTTTGCTTCAAAGTTATCTTGAATCAAATCTTTGTTCTTGCCAGTTCTAGGGTTGTTTGTGGAATCAAACCACTTAGTATTTTGTGTAGAGTCTCTAATCCTTGCGAGGAATAGTCCTTGGATTACATTCTCTAGTCCCTCGATGTTGTGGAATCAACATCAAACCGGTTACTTCATCATCAACATCACTTCCGCTAGCTTTGGGACTTAGAATCCGTGAGACACATCTTGGTAGAATCTGAAACTTGTATCTTGTTATATATTGTCTCTACGTTTATAATAAAATAAATTATGACCACTACTTACTTTAGTATTTGTGTTGTTATAGTTTTAACTTTGGTTAAACATTATGGGTTTTATTTAAAGTTTTTATTATATATTTTTAATAAGTTGACCATATAATAATTAATTTTTTTTTAAAATACATGGCAGCGTTTCGTAACTTAAGTTTAGAATAAATCTTACTATAATTTTTTTTATTATGAATAAAACCATGAGATTTTGGTCTTTGTATTTTTTACTAAGAAATCTCCTCAAATCTTACATGAAACTTTTAAATCAAATTTTAATCATGCTTTGAATAACAGTGGATTTGAGTGTATAATTTAAAATCATTAATCCAATAACACTGAATTTTAAAAGATATTTTAAAAGATATTTTAAAATTCATGTTTTAATAACACATGATTTGTCACTAAAACTCAAATCTCTTCAAATACTCAGTTCAATACACCCGTGTTTTGAATTGAATATTTGAAGAGATTTAAGTTTTAATGAGTTTTGAGATTATTTGGTGAAATTTTGGTGAATTAGGAATTTTATTATTAAATTGTCTGAAATCACACCTAAAACAATGGGATTTTGGTTTTTGTATTTTTACTAAGAAATCCTCTCAAATCTCATACGAAACTTTTAAATCAAATTATAATCATGTTTTCAATAACAGTGGATTTGAGTGTAAAATTTAAAATCATTAATCCAATAACACTGGATTTTAAAAGATATTTTAAAATTCATGTTTCAATAACACATTCTTTGTCACTAAAACTCAAATCTCTCCAAATACTCAATCCAATACACCCCTTAGAGAAAAATATAGATAAAATCAAAAATAGAAAGAAAATGTGAAATCTCAAAAAAAAAAAAAAAAAAATATATATATATATATATATATATATATATTGAAAAAAATGTGGCAGGGCAAAGTCAAAGAGATCGAAAATATTGGTGGTCTATATGTGGATAAATTCTTCTTCATAAAGTCTACTTATTTATTTTTATTTTTTTTTGTGCGTGTTGTACCAATTGATGATATGTAATAAATTTTACATGATATAAATACGTTGCACCCAAAAGATGTGATTGGTAAGAAAGGCTACTTTTAACCAATTATAAAAAAGATTTTTTTCTCATATATTATTTTATTTATAAGAATCTAAATATTTCATTAAATATAAAATGTTTTAGGAGTTACGCAATTAGATCGTCGGTCTCATGCAAAGAATAATAATAATAAACATGGAAGCAAAGAACAATCAATCCATTGACATTTACAAAAGCAATAAAGATTACATGATCAGTCACCCGGGCAAACCAACCCTCCTCCGCCTACCCCCATCACCACCACCACCTCCTCCCCGAGCCGGAAGGTGGTGTTCAAAGACTTAAACGAGTAGTGTGCCAAAGGGCTCTATAATGATAGTTCACCCTCATCTTTTGTTCAGGATAGTAGGGAGCGAACCACGCTTACCAGGGTACCTAAGACAGTCTGAGGCAGTAAGGGGGCTAGTAGGGGATAGGGACAGCTCTGATAGGGACCAGAAATGCTATGCTTACACACAAAAAGTTACATGATGTCAAACGGCGATGATTTGTTTCATCAAAAACCAAACGAATGAAAACCTTTTTACCGGTAGCCTGAAAGACTGAGCCGTCAACAGCTAAGAACAGGAAATAAACAAACACCAACTCTACCCGTGCCACGTGAGAGCGGTACTTTGAACTAGTTATCTCAAAGAGGAACCACATGAACCAAAGAAAACTGATAATTTTCTCAAATTTCTTTCTCATATTTAGTTCTGATACTGTAACCAACGTATGGATAAAACTGATAATTACACCAAAAGACAATATGGTCATGCATGTAAGTTTATTCGTAGAATCATGCTCTTTCATTAGAACAAAACAAGTTACGTTATTTTAAAATGAAACTAGTTTCAGTAGGATATGATAAAATAGGTTCGACAAAGTCCTATCAATAGCGGAAACGCGATCTACTTGAATCGAACTCCGGTAGAAAAAATTGCAGAGGTAAACTGTTAACCACTTGACTAAAAGACACTTCTCACAAATTTATTCAGTTATTTTTCACCTGTCCTGTTTTGAATTAAAAAAGAAAAAGAAAAAAAAAGAGGCAATTGTAGATAAGATTTAATTTAACAATTGATCACACACATTTTTTTTTAATCTTTACTTGTAAACACCATATATTCTGATAGAAATAATCAATATTTTTCATATAATAACTTATTAAAATCTAAATGAGAATAATACCGATATTTTCTCTGGAAGTGTTAGAGTTTCTGCAGAACTCTTGTACCGGTATTTTCTCGGGTTTTATCATCTTCCTCTTGTTTGGGTTAGGTCTTTGGGTTCTTTTTAGACTCATGAGAATTTTATGTTGTCTATCGGATTAATTTTTGGTGGGTTTGTTTCTTATATTTCCCTTTCTTTTGGCTAACATTGATGATGATTGTAATATGCTTTCAGTTCATTGGCATTATATTCTTAGATGATAAAAAAAAAAATATATTACCTTCAACATCATTTATAACGAGAAAGATGAGAAAATAATAAGTTATGAGCGAAGTAGCGTATCTCATTATTCAAATGTTTTAGCTAAAAAGTTGTGTATCTAACTTGAGGACAAGACAACTCTTTTATCTTCAGAAACTTGAGACTTGAACACGAGCAACGCTAGCTTATCGGTTACATCGGTTTTAAAACCATATGCTTCAAGTAACATGAGAGCACCAACAGCAAGTACAAGAAAGGGTCTCATGCTTCTCATATTTTGCTGGAAATAAATAGAAAGAGACGAACAAACTGAAAAATGCATTTTTCTTGGGATGATAATGCAACTCAAAGACGAGATACACTCACAAAAAGAAAACTGCAAAGACTTTTCAAAAAATCAAGTAGGTCAAGTAGTCAACTTTCTACACAAAGAGAAAAAAAATTTCACAAGTGCTGGTACCGGGTTTAACACCCTACTTTAGACCCGATCCGAATTGTCTTCGACCAATTTAATAAACCCAATCGAACTTGGCCATGAAGAGTCAAACCGATTAAACCGGTCATGAAGAGTCGAACCGGTCTCGAGAGACTTAATCCTGTTCGGAAAAGAAAAGCACGAAGAAAAGGAAAAGCCCAATAAGAAAGGCCCACACCGACCTAAAGACCGACCCCGATTCACAATAAATACAAAGGCTCCTGAATCATTCAGATCATCCAAAATTCTCTGAAAGAAGACTATTGAAGAGCAGCTCTGCTATTTTTAGACTTCTTTCTATTTTCACTTTCAAAACCCTAATCACTTTTGTACTCTTTCCGATCTGAGAATTTTTTCAATAAAGAAACAAAATCCAAAACCCTAATTTAATTTAAGGATTCAACAAGAAAGTCATCACGACCTTTTGTACGTACATCATGAAGAAATAGACCCAATTGAGACCACCAGGTTCCGTGTAATTTCCAAATAGTTGATCTGCAATAACGGTGTAGAGTTTCAAAGAAAACAAAATGAAAAAAGGGAAAAGACCATTAAAAACTTCAACTTAATACATTTTTTCAACTAAAATCTCGAAATATGTTTTTCCACTTAAAACCTCCAATTATATTATTTTTCTGAAAAAACCTTCAAATGATCTTAAAGTGAGCTTGACTTTGAGTTGACTAACGGTAAACGCTACTTTCATATAACACCGTTAACAAAAATCAATCTTTTTTCCAAAAAAATATTGTTTTTTTCTATTTAAATAAAAAACCTATAAACATAATTAGAAAAATTAAAAATATATAAATTAATTTAACATTAACATTTATATTTTCTGAATAAAAATTATTTTTTTAATTAACTATATATATATATAATCATCTTCAATAAATTAGCTAAATTTATATATATTTAATTATTTTACTAATAATTTTAACGAATAATAAAAATAAATTAATTGATTATAAAATAACATTTTAATATTATAATTAATTAAATTATGTTAACATTATTAAATTGTTTTGTTAATAATATAAATGAAAATTATTAAATAAAACCAAAAATAATATAACAATAAATAATTATTTTATCTAAATAAAATTTTTAATGTAACAATAAAATTGTTAATATAACATTTATTTAAATAGTATATGATTTTTTAGATAAAATAATTTTAACTGTAAATAAAAAAGTTTTTGTTATATTATTTTTGTTTTGTTTTTTTTGGTTTTATTTATTTTTCTAATTAGTTTTTCTAGTTTTTTCCAGAGCTCATACGTGGCAAATATAGTGAGATCGTGGATCGTGGATAGTGGATTTTGTGGATAATAGATGCTAAATGGTTAATTGTAAATTGGGTTTTTGTTCATCTTAATTAAAAAAAATTAAATATAATTATAATTTATTAATTATATGTTAACATTCCATTAAGTCGGTGGTGTGAATTGATACAATTTAAAAGTTTTGTATAGAAATGGTAATAAAAATTAGGTAATTTTATTTCTTTAAAAGCTACAAGTTTTGAAAAACCTTACATTAATTCCTCTGGTTGTGTATTTTTAGTAGTATGCTTCCAGTAACATGGGAACACTGAAAGCAAGTAAAAGGAAGAGTCTCATGGTCCTCATATTTTGCTCATCTATCTTGTCTTCTCTTTAATTATGACAGACATAACACAATTTCAGTCTCAGACCTTGATTCAGCTCAAAAATAACCTTTAATTAGCTTCAAACACAACTGAATTATGAAAGCCTAAAAATTCCAAATAAAAGCTGGTAACGCTTCAAAGTTTTGTCTTTTGTCTGCAAATAACATAGCATTCGTCGAAAATATTTTAGCACACATTACAAAGAAGATAGATAGCATATATTTTCAAATAAGTCTTCAAGTTATTATAGAGGAAAGCACAAACACTTCAATGCCTAGCTCCTCTTCTGGATCTGAAGAACCTTTCTCTGATTGAAATTAATTCTTTCACAACCTCACTCATTGCCAAACGGTTCACAGGAGATTCTTCGCAACACCTGAGTGCCACTTCCAAAACCAGTGTCAAGCACTCAGCAACAGGGAAGCCGATTCTAAGGCCGTTGTGAAGAATCAGTTTGTCCGCTACATCCAACACTCGCTCTGGCAATGCAGATTTGATGTAGTTTTGAAGGATGAAGTTTCCCTCGAACAACTCACTTGGTGGTCGTTTTCCACTAAACATTTCCAAAAGGAGAATCCCAAAGCTATACACATCACCATGTGTTGATATATGCCCTCCCGTTCCATATTCTGTAGCACAATTCATAGAAGAAAAGATTGGAGGAATAACAGAATATTACCAAAATATCTTCATTCAAACTTTACAAAAGTGTGATAGTTTTACCTGGTGCGGCATAGCCGATGGTTCCTCTGACTCCAGCTGAGCTAAGCTGATTCATGAAGGATTCCTGGTCGAATTTGAGGAGGATTCGAGCGAGACCAAAGTCGCTAACATGGGCGGTTAGATCGTCGTCTAGAAGAACGTTGCTTGGCTTAAGATCGAAATGAGCAATGGCTTCATGGCAATGAAAATGAAGATAGTCCAAAACAGAAGCCACGTCTATCGCTATGTTAAGCTTTTCAAGAAGTGTCAAAGTTCTTGAGGGCCTACGAATCTCTTCCACTTCCTCTGGGTGCAACCACATATCAAGGCTTCCATTTGGCATGAACTCATAGATTAGAGCTCTGAAATCATTTCCTTGGAAATCAATACTCGAACAAGCCGTCAATAGTTTCACAAGATTCCTATGCCTTATGTCCTTGAGGGATTCACATTCTGCCATAAAGCTTTTCATTGCTCCACGTCTCTGCATGTTTAAAACCTTAACTGCAACAACTTTGTTCTCTGCCGCAAGTAATGCTTTAAACACGGTACCAAAGCTACCTGACCCAATGAGGTTATTCGTTGAGAAACCATTTGTCACATTTCGAAGATCTCCATAACTTATCATTTCATGGAAAGCCCCAAAGGTGGTAGGAGTTGCTTCATTGTTCTTGTTCTTCTTTCTCTTTTTGAACCAACAAAGACAAAATGAAGCTATGAACAATAGGAAAAGAAAACATACGCCTATGCTTACTCCAATCACAAGTTTCTTTGAGATAGAGGAATGCTTTGCTTCCTTGGTTGGTTCTTGCGGAAAGCATGGCTTTAGTTTCAATTCCAAGACACCTCCACATAGGTTTCTGTTTCCAAATACAGAAAAGATAGTAGCATTCTTAAACCTTCCTTCAGTTGGCACTTTTCCCTCTAAGTTGTTAACGGATAGATTGAGATACTTCAAGGAATTAAAGTTTGCGAGATATCCAGGTACGCTTCCAGAGAGGTTATTGTTGGAGAAATCAACCTCTTTAACACCCACCAAAGCTCTTATGTCTGGAATGGCTCCATCAAAAGAATTATCTTGCATATAAAGTCGTTCCATGGAGAGGCACTTCCCCAAAGTCTCTGGGAGTTTCCCTGACAATTTATTATGCCCAACATATAGATAAACAAGATTTTCAAGCCGTCCAATATCTTCTGGTAGAGAGCCGGTCAAAGAATTATTTGTCATGACTAGGAAAGGAAGAGATGAAATTCGCAAAATCTCCCGAGGTATAATCCCACTCAACTTATTATTCGCAACACTTAAAATTAGCAAATGGCTACAATTACCAAGACTTGGAGGAATGATTCCTTGAAAACTATTGTTGTATAAATTCAGCCTTACTAACCAACTGAGGTTGCCTAAAGAAAATGGTATCCCTCCTGACATTCTGTTTGAATTGACATCTAAAAACCCCAACTCTGAAAGCTTCCCGAGCGAGGTTGGGAGTGGTCCTGTTAATAGATTTTCTCCCAACCCAAGTGTTTGTAGGCTTATGAGATTCCCAATGTCATGGGGAATGCTTCCAGAGATGAAATTCGTTTGAAGGCTTAAGTCGATGACGTTCATGGACAGATTGGCAACAGAGGTAGGCAAGACACCTCCAAGGGCATTGCCGGCCACCTGTATCTTACGTAGTTGGGTGCAATTAGTCAAAGCACTAAGAAAGTCGAGATCTCCAGCAGAAAGACTTCCCAAAGAATTACTATACAGTGCAAGGATTTGCAAATTTCCTACTTTCCCCAAGCTTGAAGGAATACTTCCTGTCAGATTGTTATAATCCATTCCTAGGATTTGAAGAGTCGATATATTGGCAAGTGTTGTTGGAATGGCTCCTGTGAAGAAATTTTTTCCCATATATAACACTTCAATGTTTGGTAGTAAACTACCAAAATCAGGCCTGAGGCTCCCGGAGAAACCATTACTGAACATGTTCAAATACCAAAGTGAGGAAAAATTGTAAATTGCAGGAGGAAAAACACCAGAAAAATGGTTTTGTGATAAATCAAGAAACACCATTTGAGTCAATCGAGCTATATTATTAGGAATTTCTCCTTCCATATTGTTTTCTCCCAAGGTAAGTTCACTTAGAGATGTCAGATTTCCTAGGGATGCAGGGAGGTTTCCTCTCAGGTTGTTTAGACCAAGTTCTAAGTAAGCAAGCTTCTTCAATGACCCTAGTTCTGAAGGAACACCATGCCCAAGATTATTTGAATATAAATGTAGCTCAAACAATTCAGAGCAGTTAGACAGACTCGCGGGAATCCCTCCTTTGAGAAAATTTAAGGCCATAAACAAGTGTTCAAGTCTAAACAAGTTTCCCATCTCTTGAGGGATGCTTCCACCAAAAGAGTTATTTTCGAGATTAAGTGATATGAGAAACGAAAGATTACCAATAGATGGCGATATCACCCCGCCCAATTGCAATCCTCCGAGGTCTAAACCGGTAACCCTCTTGTGTTTGCGGCCACATCTAACCCCCACCAGTTGCAGACAGGTAATGAGTTGTTCCATGAGGACAAGACAACTCTTTTGTCTTCAGAAACTTTAGACTTGAAGCCCAGCAACGCTTGCTTATCAGTTACATCGGTAAAACCGTAGGATTCAAGTAACATGAGAGCACTGAAACCAAGTAAAAGAAAGAGTCTCATGCTTTTCATATTTTGCTGGAAATGTATACAAAGAGACGAGCAAACTTCAAAATGCATATATGCCTTGTGATGATAATGCAATTTGGAAAAATCAACTAGGTCAAGTAGTCAACTGTCTGTTTTTTTTTTTGTTGGCAAGACTTTTCGAAAATAAGTAATCAAAGTTGCAAGGCTTTGCAAAAATGAAGTAGGTCAAGTAGTCAACTGTTATGGAAAGACAAAACAACATTTCACTAGTCTTAACGTCTTTTCTACGTACATCATGGGTTGGGTTTATGAAGAAATAAATCAGAGGCTGAGGCCTGAGTTCGCAACGGCAAACTGTGTGGTGTTGAATTGATGATCATGCACAAGTCAATAGCAAAGAATAGATTCCTAAATAAAATAAAATAAGAAATTAAAAAAAAATAGATTCCTGCAGGATGTTCATTCTCAAGTGCCAATTTCTCATTTTCGTGCACTGTAAAAAATGATCTGCAATTTTTTAAGCTCCTATTTAAGTCAATAAATGGACTCGGAAGATTAATGAAACAATTAAACGCATCTACTAAAGTTGTCACAGTCTCCACAACCCATATACTTTGCAGGTTCTTCAGCATCTTTTTTTTTCTCTTTTTTTATCTGAAGTACCACCACACCACAAAATTTCAATGTTTTTTGTTCACATGATGAATGCTTTCAGCATAGCATATAATACCCAATGCGATGAATACTGTGAAACAAAAGCAAGAGTCCTCTGCTATAACTCCAAAGCATCTCACCGGTTTTCACCCCAAAATCCTTCTGAAGAGAATCCTGCAAAAACGATTAGGATTTTTTGCTCTAGGTTGACGAAGTTGTCTGTCCTAATTTCCACTTCTTTCTCAATAGCAATTCCTATTTTCTTGATGTTCTTATTGAGTATTAATAAGATGATGAAATCTGCTACAAAACAGAATTAGTATTTTTCTTAGCAATTAGTATTAGTAGATAAAACTTTCTGTGGTGTTTTACTTAACTTCAAAAGCAATTTCGATGTAAAGCTTAACCAATGTAAAAAAATCAGGACCAAACTCTTTCTCGGAAAATGTATTCTTAACAAGTATGATAAAGTCAATATATTAAACAAGAACAACATGCTCTTTAAGAACAAAGCGATTCAAATTTTTTCTGGCTTCCCAGGTGGCCCAACAATTACTGGTCAAAAAACTAATTTCTACAACTAAAAAGCACCCAGACGTGTCCATAACCACGAGAATGTTTTACCTTGGAAATCAAATGTAGTTGTCCACAGGTTTGAATATTTTTCTTCTCCAGCTTCTCCTTCAACACGGAACCTACACCAGGAAGCGTGCCGACTGGAAGCTGATCCAAGAACTCCTTTACCTACAAAAACGGTAGGCATTATTATACAAAATGACTTCTGCGTTAAAGAAACTAACTAGAGATAAGAGACTTCTTTCTACTGGTTCCGAGTCAGAACAAACACATAAACACAAAAACAAGAAAGCTGTTTACTGAAAGTACGTTTTCAGCAGCGATATGAAATTGACCGGCTGGTTTAGCAACTCCGGTAGCAAGGCAAGCTAATTAGCATAGTACCGCCTATCCCAGCACTTGCACTGCATCCAGTAGTCTCAAGGATTGTTGATGCCAAAAGCTCAGACATCCCTCAAATCTGAGACATCTAAAAACGCCTAACTCCACAAAAGAAACATTAAGGTTAACACTATATAAATGCCAGCAACTGGAAAAGGATATTTCTGAAGGCTGACCTGAACTTTTCTGCAATGCCTATGCAAGATGTCATAAAACTGATCAGCTACCTGCAATTGAGTTACAAACTTACAATGTCAAACATGCTGGACCGACGCGACAACATACAAAACACACACAACTCTAAAAATACCTCTTCATAGGCTTCAAAGTTGTAAGGAACAATAACAAGCTGAGGACAAAGGTCTTTTGCATGTTTTACAAACATACCTGCCTTCACTCCTAGATTAAGAAAATGGCATCAAATTAATACAAAGGCAGAAAATTCATGACCTAATAGGACAACTAAGCTGAAGAGAGATTACTTTAGTATAAGACAGACCATAAGCCCGAGGTGGATAATTTGCAGAGGAAATTTCTGCCGTTCCATTTGGATTATCCGAGTGACATACGGCTACCGGCTTGTCGTATAATTCAAGATGGTTCGTGATTACGACCGACATAAAGAAAGAATCCTAGAATAAAATCACAGATTTAAAAACAACAAATGAAAAGAATAAGAAACGCAATCCTAGAATCACATCAAGCATATTTTTCACTCTCTTTCGTGGTCAAATTTCATTCTTAAACATCTATCTATTGTATTGCGGTAAAATGCAGAAATGTAGAACTGGCCAGGGCTTTCTTTTGTTTCCTGTTTTTAGAAAGCATAGGATAAATAAAACAGCCTAGAGTGAGAAAATTACCAAATCAATGTGGATAATGGTTTGCTTTTTGGCATTTTCAGCTGTATTCTGGCCAGAATCTGCCCATTCAAGTCCATTAGAAGAGCCGTGGAATCTTTTACGGTATCTGTTTCTCCACGTGCAGATAAAATGCAGCCTTGAATTCTGCAAAACAAAATTAAATATAGAATAAGCATATTCAGAGTCTGCTTTTGTATGATCATACATCCATTTATTTCTAGTTATATAAATTGCCACTGAGACTATCTTACTTCCACCTGAAAGGACTATCTCAACCAGAAAACATTATATATCTTTTGTAGAAGATAAATCTTTTGTAGAAGATAAATCTTTTGTAGAAGATACCAGGAAAGGTAAGAATAAAACAGACGAACAATAATTCTATAAAGATTTACCTTGAAGTAGTTTTTCAACAGACGAACAAGTAGTTTTGCCACCTGAGTAGTTAACTGTCTTCTGGGTGGAAAAAAGGCAGACAACTTTGGCTGGGTATCATTCAGTTGATCTAGCTGGTAAGGAACCCCCTGGGATGTGATAATTACAACACAAAGCATTGACACAGATTAACAAATGATTATGAGCGATGGCGAATGAATGTATACGATGATGGCAACAAAGGAATGATTAGATCCTGCGGAATATGATTTGCATGATTTAAGTGAAACTGAATCGTCTTGCATTGACTTACAGCCCAACGGAATATGTGAAATACATGTTCATTGTTTTCTGTTTTTGTATGTTTATCGTTATGAACTATGTTCAAGGTAATATATTATTTCCGTTAGCCCAAAAACGTGGTGTTAAAAATTAAGCTTTTCATTTTTTGTATTATCAATTTTGTAACTTAAACCTTTTTACATTTTTTTTATTGATTGAAAACAGGACAAAGTGAAAAATAAATTATGTAGAATTGGAACGATGATCGCCGGAAAATGTGGGGCTAACGGTGCTAAGTTGTGTTTCCATGAAATGCAACATGCTAACAGTGGCACAAAGAGGCAACTAAAGCTGCTACTCGTTGGGATTGTAGTCCCCTACCCCATAGTCATCTTTGCGAATGTTTGGTACCTTTGAACACGTTGTTTAATGGTCGTTGTTAACGAACATGCATCCGGGCTAAGTTTACTACTAATAAGTAATAACTAAGAGATCAATTATTTGATATTTTTGCTATGTTATAACTGTTTATGTTACCCCCTTCATTTACCACCATTCTCAAACTGTTATATTGCTTTTTCTATGTGGTTTTCTAATTATTATTTTTTTGGCCAACTAGATTATATTAAGTTAAATTTACTGCCTAAACCAGTTTAACATACAAATTATATTTGGTTGTACATTTTTTATTGGAGAAATTTCAATAATATCATTCTTGGGATATCAATTTTTAGAAATACCACTTTTTGTGGCTATTTTCAATAATAGCACTTCTTTCTTGTGATATTGACCAATTTTTATTATTTGATTTAAAACAATTATGACCGGAAAAAACAATTACGGGAAAATTGGGGATTGCAAAACTCTGATTAGGTTGATTCATTATGTAATATAAAATAAATGCAATGGTGAAAAGAACAGCTGTATAAATTTATTTAGCCTTAGTAATTTGACTTCAAATATATATGGTTTCGCTCCGAGGGCCAAAATATGATGTATAACTTAAAAGTCAAAACTATGATCCTATGCTTAAAACAAGAAAACATTTGGAATTCCGACCACCGTTTTTCAATAACAATTTTGACTAATTTTTAATTCATTTTTTCCAACCAATTTTAGAAGAATTTTTAAGAAAGATTTTTCAATTTTAGAAAATGTCAAAAATCACGCATAAATTTTAATTTTTGAATTGTTGGAGAAACAACGCACAAAACGCAATCTCCAACATAAAGAAAACCTTACAAGAAAGCAATACAAGAGCTAAAAATCAGCAATTCCAAATGACCCAAAGTTCACAAAGCTTCCGATCTTCTAATTAGATCTCTACCGTACAAATTCTAGATAAAAAAAAGTCAAGAGCACCTCTGCAAAATATCTTCTCAAACCGAGAAGAACTCACCGTTGGATCTCCCAAACACTCACGACAGGTATCTAGAAATTTCAGACATGACAAACAATGCTAAAACCCAGATTTCTTTCAAACCAACCGTTGAAATACAATCTCCACCGTTGAATCTGAAGACCACTGAGTCACGAAGCTATCCTACAAAACCCAGAAAGATCAGAGTTTGTTTGACTATCCAAACGTTTAACACAACAAACTCTAGCAGTTCTATTTTTCTTCTCCTTAAGATCCGAAAATCACCTCTCTTTTTGTTTTCTTCCTTGTCCACAAAAATTAGGTTAAGAGTGATTTATATACTCTTTCTTAACCTACAACCCAATACAACCTCACGACTTAAATTATGCCAAAGTTTGGTTCTCAAAAACTAAACCCATATTGGTTTCCCCAATAGGAGGAAAACCAAAAAACTCTCCCTCCGACTAGGTGGAGGAAACATCCATCTCGGCTATCTCTCAACAAACTTCAAGCTTCCTTCTTGGCAATGAATTCGTCATCATATCAGCTCCATTATCATCCGTATGAACTTTTGTAAGCTCTACTTCCTTAGAAGCCACCACATCACGTATCCAATGATACATCCTACTAATGTGCTTTGAACGCGAATGAAATGTACAGTTCTTCCAAAGATGAATAAAATAACTTACACTTATCTTGCTTGAAATCGAGCTCCTCAAGATAACTCTTCATCCACAACAACTATTTACAAGCTTCTATTGTGGCTATAAACTCAACTTCAGTGGTAGAAAGTGCAACACACTTCTGTAACCTTGATTGTTATGACACAGCTCCACTTGCAAGTGTTACCAAGTAACATGAAGTAGACTTACTTGAATCAATATCTCCCGACAAATCAGAATCAGTGTAACTGATAAGCAATATGGCTTATCACCTCTAAAGGTAAGCTTCAAATCAGAAGTCCCTAGAAGATATCTCAAAATCCACTTTACAGCATCCCAATGTTTTATCCTAGGATTGGAAAGAAAATGACTAATTGTACTAATAGCATTGAGCTAAATCTGGTCTAGTACAAACCATAGCACATACATCAAGCTACCAATTGCTAAAGCATATGGAACTCGTGCCATATATTCCTTCTCGGAATCTTTACGCAGACTTTGTTGATTGCTCAATCTAAAGTGTGTAGCAAGAGGAGTGCTAACAACTTTAGACTTGTCCATGTAAAACCTCTGAAGTATTTTTCAATGTATTTCTCCTGAGACAAGTGAATCAACCTTTCACCTCTATCCCGAACAATTCTCATACCAAGAATACGTCTCGCTGAACCCAAATCTTTTATAGCAAAGGACTTACCAAGCTGGTTCTTTAACTCTTGAATTCTGCTCAATTTCTTGCCCACAATCAACATATCATCAACGTACAATAGTAACCATCCTCACCAAACTTCTTCTCAAACACACAATGATCAGAAGTAGTCTTCTTATAACCATGCTCCCCCATAACTGAATCAAACTTCTTATACCACTGCCTCGATGCCTATTTCAAACCATAAAGATTTTTCTTCAAGCGATAAATTATATCCAAATCACCATGAAAAAAACCATCTTTACATCCATATGCTCAACCTCTAAATCAATACTCGCTGCCAATCCAAGTACAACTCGAATGGATAACATCTTCACAACAGGAGCAAAAATTTTATCAATATGAACCTCACCTTTAACCTGACCATGGACCGATGTAGAAGGATCAACCTCTGAATCTATCAAACTATCAACTATCTAAGCTAGTTTTCTGGACTTGTCAATATCCTTAATCGTTTGATCTTCCATAAATACAACATCTATGCTCCTTAAGAGCTTATTCCCAATAGGATCATAAAATATGTATCCGAATTCATCCTGACCATAACCAATGAACACACATTGTCGCGACTTTATCTCAAGCTTCGACCTCTCATCTTTGAGAATGCGCACAAATGCCTTGCACCCAAAGACTCTCAAATGACCATAAGAAACATCCTTACCGGTCCAAACTCTTTATGGACAATCATCCTCCAATGGAGCACTCGGTGATAAATTCAACACATGAACAACTAAGCTCAAAGCTTCACCCTAGAAAGTCTGCGCCAAACCTGACTGTGAAATCAAACATCTAACCCTCTCAACAATTGTCATATTCATCCTCTCAGCCAATCCATTCAACTGCAGAGTCTTAGGTGGCGTCTTCTGATGCCTAATACCATATTCATTGCAATAAATATCAAATGGTCCCGAATACTCTCCACCATTATTACTCTGGACACACTTTAACTTTTTCATGTTTGTCTCTCAACCAATGCCACAAAGTGATTGAAATATCCTAAAACCTGATCTTTAGTCTGCATAGTGAAAACTCACAACTTCCTAGAATGATCATCAATCAATGTAACAAAATATGATGCACCACCAAGAGATCTTGTCTTCATTGGACAACACATCTGAATGCACCAGATGAAGAATCTTGGATTTTCTAGACGGTACTGAAGACTTGAACTAGACCCTGTGTTATTTCCCTATAAAAAAATGTGCATACTTCTGTAAGTGTAAACTGAAGATACTTAGAATAGCCTCCATTGACAACACAAACAATCATTTTTCACTCATATGATCAAGTGTCTTATGCCACAACTCCATGGCATTATCATTCTCCACTGCATTAACCATGTCCTTGGAGACCTTAGCCTGTATCCAATATAAATATGAAGTCTGTTGGGAGACAAACCAATGTCCCACATCGAAAGATTAGAAAATAATGATCTAATATATAAGTCAAATCAATCACCAATTAGTATGAGGTCTTTTGGGAAGGAGCCCAAAAAAAAATCCATGCGGGCTTGACCAGTTGGCCCAAAGTGGACAATATCATACTAATAGGGAGTTGGTTTGGGCTTGCAGAAAACTCAACAATTGGTATCAGAGCCTAGGGGAGGCTAGGGTATGTGGTTCATAGTTTGAGGGGAGGATTGTTGGAAGACAAACCAATGTCTCACATCAGAAGATTAGAAAATAATGATCTACTATATAAATCAAGTCAATCACCAATTAGTATGAGGCCTTTTGAGAAAGAGCTCAAAAACAAATCCATGCGGACTTGACCAATTGACCCAAAGTAGACAATATCATACTAATAGGGAGTTGGCTTGGGCTTGCATAAAGCCCAACAAAGTCTTATCACCTAGAGCCATAACCATAGAACCACGTAAAATTTTTCATTTACCCCCTCCGAATAAACTATAGAAACCTTCATCATCAAGTTTTCCTGTAGATATCAAATTTAAGCGGATATCTGGAATATGCTTAACACCCTTCAGCAAAAGCTTAGTACCAAGACTACTCTCTAAGCAAATATCACCAATGCCAATAACCTGAGACACACCATCATTACCCATCGTCAGAGAACCATAACTACCTAGAGTATAGGTAGAGAACAAATCCCGCTGCGATGTAGCATGAGTAGTAGCTCCACTATCAACAACCCAACTGGTTTCATGACTAACAATATTAATGACATCACTCTCTAGAAGAATAAAACTTATCTTCAGTGATAGTCACTTTAGCTTCACCATCTTCTGGTATTTTTCCTTGCTGCTTGTTATCCCATTTCAATTTCCAGCAATCTTTCTTCATGTGTCATTTCTTGTGACAATAATAACATTTCATATTAGTAAATTTGTTAGAT
Organism: Cardamine occulta; assembly: GCA_028015245.1. Classification (NCBI taxonomy): domain Eukaryota; kingdom Viridiplantae; phylum Streptophyta; class Magnoliopsida; order Brassicales; family Brassicaceae; genus Cardamine; species Cardamine occulta. The sequence continues at coordinate 4,804,962 of CM051390.1, forward strand.
TTGCTTCTGCTTTTGTTCTTGTTTTTCTTGGGATCTCTAAATGAACTCCTCCCCTAGACTCAGTAAATAATACATCTGAATGCGAGGAACTAGGATTTGATTGCCTCCTTGTTTCTTTATTCAAAAAATTGTTCTTCACTGTGTTCATCGAAATAACACCATATGATGCGGAGTTACAAAGAGACATCCTAAACACCTCCCAAGAATATGGTAATGTACCAAGAAGCCATAACCCATGAATCTAATCCTCAAACTTGATTCCCATATCAGAAAGTTTATTGACCAATCCCTGAAACACATTCAAGTGATCTGCCATCGGAGTTTTCTCATGATACCTCAACTCAATCAACTTCTTGATCACATACATCTTATTATTCCTGGTCTTCCGAGCAAACAATTGCTCCAAATTCAACCACAAAGAATGAGCATTAGTCTCATTTTCAATATGATGCAACACATTATCATCTACCCATTGCTTGATACTACCACAGACTTGGCGATGAATCAACTTTCATTGTTCATCAGTCTTATCATCAGGTTTCTTCTCCTGAAAAACTGGAACATGATATTCCTTCACAAATAACAGATCTTCCATCTTGCCTTTCCATAAATGATAATTAACACCATTCAAACTTATCATTCTGTCCATATTTTCCATCGTCCACACAAGCAAACCAATAACCAAAGCCCCGATACCACTATGTTGGGAAAATAATGCACAAAGGCGCAGCGGAATAAAGTTCCCCGCACTTGTGTGAACCTGTGAGAAAATATATAAAACTTGGCAACAAACTTCAATGCAATAAAGTAAACCACACACCAAAATTATACGTGGAAAACCTCCTCAATGTGAGGAGCAAAAACCACGGGACCATAGTCCACTCAAAAATCCACTATCACCAATGTATTTGAGTTACAACCACGCCCTCCCAGAGACTAAGGCTCCAAAGAGCAATCTCCAACACCACAAAAAACTTACCAGAGAGCAATACAAAAGCTAGAAATTAGCAGTTCCAAACAACCCTAAGTTCACTAAGATTCCGGTCTCCTAATCAGATCTCCACCGTAAAAATCCTAGATAAACAAGTGAAGAACACCTCTGCAAAATATCTGCTTAAACCGAGAAGAACTCACTGTTGGATCTCCCAAACACTCACGATAGATGCTGCAGAAAATCTGAAAATTTCAGACACGACCATCAACGCTAAAACCCAGATTTCTCTCAAACCAACCGTTGAAATACAATCTCCATTGTTGAATCTGAAGACCACTGAGTCACGAAGCTATCCTCCAAAAATTAGCAAGATCGGAGCTCGTTTGGCTGTCCAAATGTTCAACACAACAAATCCTAACAGTTCTGTTTTTCTTCTCCTTTAAATTCGAAAATCACCTCTTTTTTTTCTTCTGTATCCACGAAAATTAGATTAAAAATGTTTTATGTACTGTCTCTTAACCTACAGCCCAATACAATCTTATGAATTAAAATAAACTCAAATTTGGTTTCAAAAACTAAACTCAAATTGATTTTTCCACTTGGAAGAAAACCAACATGAATTAAGTATTTTCTGTTTATACTACAAAATAGGTTTTACCATTTAGCTAATTAGGAGAAAATATTAACTTTTTACCGAATTTACTCCTTTTAAGTATTAAGTATTTTATATATATCCTCCTTTTTTCAATTTTGTGATGAAAAAGAACATGCCTTAATTTTTTATTTCTACATCAATCTTTGTTTTCTTCTTTTCCCACAAGCTCAGCCAAAATTACTCACACCACACTCCAAAAATTAATTTTGGTCACATCCATTTTTCTCAATTTCTTGGAAATTACAATTCGACCCTCACAAACCTTCTTCCTTCATCTTCTTCTTCCTTTTCTTTTTTCCTTTTTTTTAATCGCCCTGCTTCTTCTTCTTATTCTTCTTCTTCTCAAATTTCAATTATTTACAAAAACAAAGCTCCGTTTCTCTTATCATCTTCTTCTCAACGCTTTAGGTTAAGGGTTTCGTCATTCTTCCTAATCGACGATTAGCTTCCATGTCTGGGAACTCCAATTGCACCGTTTACATAGGTAACTTCCTCTTCAAAAAAAATCTCGATTAAAATTTCTTCGAAAAAAATTGAAATCAAATCTTCTGAAAAATGACTATTCAAAAAACAGGAAATGTAGACGAACGAGTAAGCGATAGGGTTTTGTATGATATAATGATTCAAGCTGGTAGAGTAATCGATCTACACATTCCTCGTGATAAAGAAACTGATAAACCTAAAGGCTTTGCCTTTGCTGAGTATGAATCTGAAGATATCGCTGATTACGCCGTTAAGCTTTTCTCCGGTCTTGTTTCTCTCTACAATAGAACTCTAAAGTTCGCTGTGAGTCTTATCTCTCTCTCTCTCTTTTTAATCTCTGAATGATTTTGAATTCTTGATTTTGTGATTTTGAATTCTTGATTTTGTGATTTTGGTGAAATTAGATATCTGGACAGGATAAATTAGCGGCGAATTCGTTATCTGCTGCGAATTCCGGTCATAGATCGAGACCTCAGTCTATAGCTTATCATCAGAATTCAGAGAGATTCTCTTCACAATTGATTTCTCCACCTTCTCCTTTGGATTACACTCAAGGTTTGTTCTTTTGTTTTACTTGATTCATCGAACAAACAAAAAGATCCAACGGTTTCTTAGAAATGAAAAGCTTAAAGCATTGACACAAGTAAGCCAAAATGTACAAGATAGACTGTAATCCAACAAAACTTTGCAGTTTCAATGTATCATTCGTTATTTTGGCTTATGAGTTATGAGAATTTAGCTAAAACTATATACCAAATACAAAACTTTGTGGTCTTATTGTATATCATTAGTTTGGCTTCTGAGTTATGCGAATTTAGCTGCTTCTTTTCAAAATTATGAAATCAAGAACCTTGTGCGGAAACTAAATACCGAATACAATGCTTTGCAGTCTCAATGCGTCATTAGTTTGGCTTCTGTGTTATCAATGAGAATTTTAGCGGCTTCTCTTTGTCAAATTCAACATAGATTACGAAATCAAGAACCTTCTAACTTGTCTTTTTCTGTTTTTGCAGAGCCACCTCCACCGGGAGTATCGACGCACTCGAATGGAGCAAGTTTGGAGTATAGTAGAAGAGGTTCTTGGTTCAGCACTAGATAGTAACAACAACAATTCAAGACCACTAGCGATTAGTCCCTTTCTTTTCTTATCGTTAGAATGACTAAATGATGAACAAGTAATGATTGTCAAAGAGAAACCACATCTGTTGTAAACTTTTTATTCCTTACAGAGATTTTCTGTATTGTTTGATACAAATCTTAACTGTTACATTTTGGATTATTCAAATGCTGAATTAGCCGCCGCTTATTGGAGGTATGATAGCTAACTCATCTCTATGATTAACAATGGCGGAATCGGTTGTATATTCTTCGTTCAAAGCAAGAACGACGCAACTACGAACCTCTTCTAAGCTTGGAAACTTGAGTACTAACTCATCCATACATTTCTGTGTTGTACTACCTAATGGCATCTTCAATGTTAGATCAGCCACACCTGTGAGCTCACGTGCTCTAGCGAATAACAACACTTTGATTTCAACTGATGTAGTAGTGTCATCATTTTCAATCTTTGTAACCTCTTTGTCCATGGCTAGAGAGACAAATCAAAATCACCTGAAACACACATAAGAGACACAGTCTAAGACTTTTTTTGCTTTGTAGAAGAAACACAGACATGTCTATAGAGTAATGAAACACATGGACATGTCTATGTTGTGTTTTCAAATCAAAATGTCCAATACACGTTTTTTTTAAGGAAACTCACAAAATTAAATCGAAAAGCCTCCAAAAATCAATAAGAATATCAAACCGACGAAGACGAAGATCAATAAGAATATTGAATAAGATTGTATCGGAGATGAAGATTGAAATTGATCTAACCGATGCTTCAATTGTTCTAAAATTGAAGAAATTCTCTAAATCTGGGAGCTATAAATCGAAGAAGAGTTTACCAGGAGACTGATTAAGCGAAGAGTAGATCGGCGGAAGAAAGCAGCCGGAGATTTGGGTGAGAGAGGTAGAAATTGGGAAACCAATGACGGAGCTCTGTTAGTCACCGACGAGTATTTTTGTGGTTAGCCTCCTGAGCTATGTCATCTCAAACTCTTAAACATTACTAAAATGCACTTCAATGACTTTCAGTCTTTCACTATGAAGCCTGGTATAATACCCAGACCCAATTACCCAAACCGAATCCGATCCGAAAAAATACTTTGGATTGGATTTGGATATGTTCGTTTTATCTATCGGGTCTTAGATTTATATATCTTTGAGTACGGGCATCGATATTACCCGATATCTGATTGGGTATCCGAAACATAATACATTAACACATATACAGTAAAACCTCTATAAATTAATAATGTTAAGAATTTAATATTTTATTAATTTATAGTGATATTAATTTATCTATAAATTAATAATTATTAATTTTGAGAGAGATTAATTTTAATTGATTTTTCATTTAAGATTTTACTATAATTTTTTCAAAATTTTGAGTTGGAATAATATTAATGTTTTGGATGCTATAAATATGCAATTTTGATTTAAATATTTAATATTTAGAAGAAGAAAATTATTTTGAATTTGGATAATAAAAACTACTGATGAATTCACTTATTATATAAATGACATGCATAAATTCAAATTTATAAATTAGAGACCTAAGTTATCATACTTCAACAACATATAAAACTCTAAAAATAATAATATATATATATATATTCAGAAATTGAAAACTTACAAAAGAATTGGCTAATTTGATGATAAAGTTTATAATCAATATTATAACAATTGTTTAAAACACAACACAACAATTGTTTGATTCAATAAAAATTAAAAATGAGTTCTAGCAATATTCAAATTTTTAACACACCAATGGAACTATATATTTACATAGATATTTCAAAAAAAAATTATTATCTTATTATCTTATCATATTTTGTTAATTTTTACATTAGCCCGACTCGGGACGAGAAGATTTTATTATTTAATAGTATTTATTTAATTTATCGAGTATTAATTTATAGAGGTTTTAGTGTATATGTTTTTGGTATTTTGGTGTTTTTGGATATTTTAGCACATTTCAGATATTTTGTTATTAATTTTTGAGAGAATTAATAAAATAGGTCAAATTTTATGTTAAAATTTAGAAAATAGGTCAAATCTTTTTTAATTAAAAAATTATGTTTTAATGAGTAAATGTCCAAATAATTTTTGAGAATGTAACAAAAATTAGTTTTTAATATCAAATCTCCATTGTGTTGTATATTTAATAATTAATAAATAAATAGTTTATTAATTCTCCCTAGGATGAAAGTTAGGTTTTTAGATCTAAAATTTTTACAGTATCCAAAATAGAATTATTCTGTCATCCTCGCCGCCTTCCTTTGTCGAGAGCTTCAAAGTTACCATGCCGATGTATGTATTTCTTCTATTTCAAATCTGGTTATTACTGTTTCAGACCAATTTCTCTTTTTGTCGTATTTGCTTTTGTTTCTTGCTTCTAATCTTCTGATTTTAATACAAAATTTGGATGACGGTTAGCCGCTTCATCCATAAAGTTTTTATTTATATCTATCTACTTTCTATTCAGTTCTATGAATTATAGAACCAAAGATTTCAAAAAATGAATTATGATGTCGTTTCTTCGCTAGATTGTAGTTGGAAATAAATTTTAACAATTGATATTTTTGTTTCTAAATGTATTATCTTTTATTTGTTCACTGGATGTCAATTTTACTACTTAAAGTGATAAGAGATTATGTTGGTATCTGTAGACTTTTTAGAAGTTTTGTATCTGATGATGCAATCAAAATAAACGTCTTTTGGTTTGGTTCAAAACTTATCAAACAAAATCAATATAAAACTGTGTATAATAACTTTACGAAATAACTAATACAATAAAATAGTTATAATAACTCTGCGAAACTAATTTGGCGAAAACTCTACCAAACAACTGTACATTGAAATTAATTTCTTACAAAAACTTTACCAAACAACTATATATACTATTATCTATGTGTCAAACTAAATCTCAAAAAACTATGCATAATAAATTTTTTCTGAAAACTTTATGAAACTACTTATACATTAAAATTGATTTTTTAACGAAAACTTTACCAAACAACTATACTATTATCTATGTGCCAAACTATATTTCAAACAACTCTGCGTAATAACATTTTCCGAAAACTTTATAAAACTACTTATACATTAAAATTTATTTCTTACGAAAACTTTACCAACTCTGAGTTATCATTGTTTTTAAACACTCTTTACTTATCCATACATCCAAACAATCTTTATATCTAATAAAAAATAAATAAAAAATAAATCAATAACAAAATATTAAAAGATTTTAATAATATAGAAACTAACATTAATTTCAAATTTCCTAAAATCTCTCTATCCAATTTAAATCAATATACTTGAAAAATATGAATCACCTTACATCTTTATTTGATCTTATTTTTAAATTATTTTAAATTATTAAATTATTAAATTATTAAATTATTAAATTATTAAATTATTAAATTATTAAATTATTAAATTATTAAATTATTAAATTATTAAATTATTAAATTATTAAATTATTAAATTATTAAATTATTAAATTATTAAATTATTAAATTATTAAATTATTAAATTATTAAATTATTAAATTATTAAATTATTAAATTATTAAATTATTAAATTATTAAATTATTAAATTATTAAATTATTAAATTATTAAATTATTAAATTATTAAATTATTAAATTATTAAATTATTAAATTATTAAATTATTAAATTATTAAATTATTAAATTATTAAATTATTAAATTATTAAATTATTAAATTATTAAATTATTAAATTATTAAATTATTAAATTATTAAATTATTAAATTATTAAATTATTAAATTATTAAATTATTAAATTATTAAATTATTAAATTATTAAATTATTAAATTATTATATAATATATATAATTAATAAAATTTTAGATTTATTTTACATATGTTGAGATTTAAATTTTTAAAAACGGACATAAATTACTCAATCGATGAAGAAAACAGTGTGTTTATTCAATATCCCACCTCAGCTAAAAAATTTTATTAGAAATTTCAAATATTATCTCTATACTATTAAATTGAAGTACAATTAATTATCCATGTATCCAAACAACAAGTAGTTATACAAGTGTCCAATTACTCTCATATTTAGTTTCTTTATTTTTCTTCTTTCTACATAAATAATAAATAATAAATTAATTCTCTATAATTATTTTCTTATCTAATATTGAAATTTTAATAGTATGAATTATGATTCTCCTATCATCTTTGTTTGATCTTATTTTCAAATTATTTTGAATTATTATATAATACATACAATTAATAAAATTTCAGATTTTTTTTCTGCATATGTTGTGATTCAAATTTTTATAAACGGACATATATTATTCAATAGTGTGTGTGCAACGTTCCACATTGGTAGAAGTGTCAATCAGATCGGTGATCTTCGGGATAAGTACAAGTAAATACACCATAGGGTGATGGATATAAAATTTTATGCCCATTAAAAATGGACATCATGGAAAAGTCCAAAGTGGACCGGAGATTTAGCGAGATTTGTCCGCGGATTGGTGGGTCGGTCTGTAAACTACCAATTTTTAATAAAAATAAATAAACTATATATATATAAATAAATAATTGTATATAGTAAATAAAATATAATCTATGATATATTTAAAAATATAAAGAATTTATGTATAAAATTAGAATATTTAGAGAAAGAGAATATTAAAAATATTTCTATTTAAAAAGTTGTTAATTTTAATTTTCAAAAATATTTTATTTATTTAAATTATAAAAATCAAATCTGCGGGGCAGCTCGCTAACCCGTTGGACATAGCGGAGCATGTTTGAACATACGAACTACTTACAACAACAACAAAATCGGTATATATGTCAACTTACCAAAAACTCTAACAATTTATAATTTAATAAACTTAAATTACATATAACTAAAAGAAAAATAATTATAAACACTAAACGAACAAAATCTAAAAATCTATAAATTATCTGAAAAACTAAACACAAAATATTAAACAGTAAAATATAAGTATTTATTACAATGATTAAGAAAACATTGACCCGCGGTGTACCGCGAGTTCGACTCTAGTCAACCAATAAATAGAGATCCTCATTATTTTATCCACCAAGAGAAATGATTGCTATATGTAATTTCAATACTAAATTGATATACATTGGGGGCTTTTGCTAAAGCATATGATATCAAAGTGTTGACACATTATACTACATAAAATTTATTTTCATATGCTAAACATAAAATTTTATATAATGACTCAAGATACCAATCATGAATTGATTATTGGCTCTCGTCGTAGAACACAATATCATCTTAATCAATATTTGAGAGGATGACCCTTGAAAAAAACTAGAGAGATTGAGATTTTACATGATTCTATCCTTGGAAATTTTGTGTTTATGGTGAAATTCAAAATTTTGGAAGATGGTATGCATGAGTTTGAACTAAAATTGTACTAGTTTACGAATGAGGTAAACAACATAGATCTTCAACACCAAAAATTAATGTTTGTTATGTATCATGAGATGTCTTTGTTGTGCAGAGTCAACATGCTAGTGGTTTTGGGTATCCAATAAAATTTCTTCAGATCCAAGATGTAAATCATGAAGCTAGATTTTTTAGCAAGGGTAATGAGTCATATCATGTTTTTACCGTTTTATTACAACAACAATAATACATAATACACATTGAACGTGGTATACACTGTTCTCAACATAAAAGAAAAGCAAGTTGCAGATATTCAGATTGTTTTGAAAATTTGTAGCCATATTAGTGCTTCCGATCTTCCTCGTGCTCCTGCAGCCTTTTGAAATACATGTGAAAAAATTGCTGAATCTGCTTGTATCTGAAGATGTTGATGTTTAGTTTCAAGCAACAAAAGTGATAGTCAATCTCACTGCCGAAGGTTTCTTTTTGCAATATTTGTCGTCACTATTTTAATTGCTTCCCTTGCCATTACCTCATTAATATTTAATTGTTGTCATTACCTCATTAATATGTTATGTTTGGTGTAGAAAGAAATCATAAGACAACTAACTGACGAATATATTTAAAAACTTAAGAAGATTGATATACTAGAAGAGATCTTTAGAGAAGAAACAATGTACGATCTATCTTCACATGTGAACCATAATAAATAAATTAAAAACCTTTGAGGTAATTCTATTGGTACTCCCAATAGTTGTTAAATCATTTAATATTGAAATGATTGATACCAACTACGTAAAAATTGAAGAGATACTTGATTATGTAAATTGCAAAATTATTCGACAAGATATATCATTTACCATTAATTGTTTAGCAAGACTCAATTCACCTCTATGTAAAAACATTGGAATGAGATTGAACATGTTTTTTATTACCTTCAAGAAACTACCAATTTAGGATGATTTTATCCTAAAAAACTAAAAAGTCAAATGGTTGGTATATGCATGCATGAACATGATATTTGTCATATACATACAAACCTTTGATCATAAACAGGTTACGCATTCATATTCAGAAGTACTGATGTTCTCATAAGCAAACACATGTGAAATTTTTTTATAAGTAATCCTAAAATCATTATGCTTTATAAAGTGAGTACAAAATTGTGTATAACTTAGATTCATAAGTTCAATCAAGTTGTGGAATATACATCAATATGTAGCCAACGATCTTATATGAATACAATGTTGTTTATGTTATATTATAAATACATATAATGGTGATCCATCTTAATAGAAGAAACAATGCAAATGAAATAAAACTATATTTAGATCTAGGAAAATGAATCCATGTGAATCATATTATAATACGGTTAGATTTTGATAAAAACAAATATAGTATTCTTACTTGCAGTTTATGTTTTAAAAAAATGTGTAAATCGTATTTGAAAATATTGAATTAAAGTTGATAACTTTGGTTCAATCTAAGTAAAATGTGATCAGATTTGGTTAAAGATTAGACTTTGGTGCTGGACTGTTTAACATAAATTGAACCTGATCATTTGGTTTAAAATTAGGTTCCATTTTCACTACTAAAAAAATAAAACTATTAAACCGGACAAAGCGATATATGCCAATGCCACACATCTCACCGTACGTTACCTGAGAGACACGCATGCCATTGACACGTAGCCAATTAGATATCTCCACGTAATCATTCTTTCGACTATAGCAAGTTGATAAAAGAACCTTGGGCTATTTCATTAGGGTTCTAAGCATTTTTTTGTTGGAATTCAAAATCTGATCATCATGGAAGATGAGTTACTAGATTGGGAGCTGATTCATAACTCTGACACCGAATCAACAGATCCAATCACATCGGACAGTTCAAATGTAATCGATGACGGTATGATTATTTCCGATCATTTATCTGCCTCTGATTTGAGCCAATCCGGTTTAATTGAATCGGGTGATTCTTCCCGGGTCGATTACGGGTCAGAGACTCCGAATCGGGTAGAGGTTTTCGGTGATGCATGTGTTAGAAACGAATTAGGGATTTATGATTTGAAAACTGCAACTTCTGGTGATGGTGATGGTGAAGTTGGTTTTGAAGTAGATGATGAGAGCAAATGTTTATCCGAATCAAACGATCTCGAGAGCCAATCTGGTGATAAAGAACCTATTGGGGGTTTAAGCAAGTCTTGCTCTGATTCTAGGGGAAATGAATTGGTTTCTGGAGATTCTGGGATTGTGAATGGTGAAGAAGAGATTGTATCTACTGAAGAAGTTGGAGTTGTGAGATGTGGTGATGAGAGTGAGGTTAAAAGTAGAGAGATTGTGTGGTGGAAGATGCCATTTGTGCTTTTCAAGTACTCTGTGTTTAAGATTGGTCCTGTTTGGTCTGTCTCTTTGGCTGCAGCTGTGATGGGTTGAGTTCTCTTGGGACGACGCAGATTGTATAATATGAATAAGAAAGCTCAAAGGTTTCATCGTCAGGTTACAATTGATGATAAGGTACACTTAATTAATATTGAAGTTGATAAATTTAACTTTGTGTTATCATTTTGCTTGATTGATTAAGCTAGTCTAGTCTAGATTGAGTAAAGGAGTAAGCTTTACTCTGTTTTGTTGCGTTCATGCAAAGTTAACTTTGACAGATGGCCATAGCTGTATAATTTCAACTTTCAAGATTGGTTTTGGTCAATTTTGTTCCTTTGGAAATGCTTTCTTCTGTGATTATCACGACTTGGGTTTGTTTATAATCTATGCAGAAGGTGTCACGTGTGATGAACCAGGCAGCTCGACTCAATGAAATGTTTACAGAGGTAAGAAGGGTCCCCGTGATCCGCCCTGCTGTGCCATCTCCTGGCACATGACCGGTCTTGAGACTTAAATGAGAAGCCGATCATACAATGTCTCATCAAGTTATATGTACCAGAAGAATAGAGATGTACATGTACTTGCGTTGTTCCTGTGCATAGTAGTTTACCAGTTTATGCTTTTGTAAGTCTGATCTATGTTGTGGGAGACTCACCGAGTTATAACTATAGCGTTTGCGTCTTGGTATTTGATTCATAGCTAAGTAAAGTCATAAAATAAACAACCAGAAGATCTTTTAACCTAATTCTTTGCAAAAACAATTAAATTCTGCAACTCTCAAAAGTCTCTAATCCTCAGCTTCTGCAACCAGGATAGAAATAATCGATACCATTCTCCTTGATCCTGAATTGAAAATTCTGCAACTTGTTCCTTGAGCTTGCTCGACCTGAATTGCTTATCCCCTTGTTCAGAACAGTCAACTGTATATGCAATAAGCCAGTAGAGTCGTCAAGAATTTATCAAACAAAAGTTTCAGTTTATGATTCTAAGAAAAAAAAAGAGAATTGAGAATTACTTGGCCATGGACATCATTAGCTAAACCAGAGGCTAAAGGTTCTGCCTTTATCACAACATCTGCAAGGCATACCATCTGTAGCAAAAATGCAGGTCTCTCCATGCTTGAGTAAATATCTTCATGATTCAGAATGACCAATGAACAATTCTGTATTTAGAGAAAAAACAAAGATAACCCGTCAAGACTCACAATAAGGAAAAACCCTATAATGTACTTCAAATGGGGTTAGAGCAGGAGCTTACGCTTTCAGAAGTTAAGGTGTGGCAGTCGTGAAGAAAGTCCAAGACGTAATCTGAATTGCTACCAGTAGCAGCAATTTCATTTGTTAGACTGCGTAACTTTCGAACTGTTTCTTGTATCTCCCGAAATAGTTTCGCAACTGTACTCGCATTGTCTCCCATTTCTTCAGCATCTGGTACAGAATTTCACCAAAAGAAAGTGTTTTTTCAAATCTGACTAACAGAGTTATTGGCACCTTACCAACAACGTCTAAAGATGACAACACAAAACAATCGCAATCACCAAAACAGATACCACAAGTTAAGAGATTTGTTCTATAGAGACTCCAACTCTCTGTCCCCAAACCATCCAAAATCTTAGATCCTCCTATAAGTATACTAACTAACTTGTTCTTGATGTGAACATTAAGCATTGAAGAAACTCTACTTCTATCTTCCTCAACAAAACTTATCACTTTCACAGTTTCAAAATCCTTGTGAGGAAAGAGTAATCATGAAGAATACAAAAAACAATGAGAACAACAATTTTACCTGAGAGTCTCACCTGAGCACTTGATCATAAGCATGTCGAAGAAAACCAATCGATTGTTCGACTTTTGGGTAGCTAAATTGCATCCCAAAAAAATGTTTAAACACTTAGAATCTTTCGTAGCTCAAAATTAAACACTGATTCTGAACATGGACAGGAGCGAGAAAAAAAAAAATGCAATCTTTACCAGTTTACGGAGGATTCGATCATAATGAGAGAAAGGGCGAGCAAAAGCGAGAAAGATAAGAGCGTCAGAGGATTGAGAAGAGAGAATACGTTTCATCAGCTGGTGAATTACAAACCACTCGTCTCAACACAATCCTCGATCAATACTACTTTCCCACTTAGTGGCGATGGTTCAGCTAACTGCTGATCAAACCCTAAAGCTAAATCGAGAAGGTTCACAGATCTATCCATGTCAACTGTTGACAAAATCTCTGCGGCGTAGAGCTGAAGACGACGGGAACACAAACACGACGAACAAGAAATTGAGAATAAACTTGATTTTTAGGTCATGGTCGGACCAATTTAACCGGCTGGTCTAATCCGGTTATTAAAATATTGGATATTTACGAAATTGACGAGAAAAGGACAAATCGAAAAATACCATACTTGATTACTTTCTCAACCTTACTTTAATGCCGAATCTAGTTAAGTTATTGAGAGTGACACGTTAGCCAATTAAATATCTCCACGTAATCACTCTCGAAAGTGGATAAGAACCTTATTTTCTGATCATCATCAACCGCTCTGTGTAAATTAGGGTTTAGATTATTGAAATTTTCTCTTTTTTGGGGTTTCATCTGAATTTTTCAATTCGAATCTAAAATCTTTGATCATTATGGAAGATGATTTACTTGATTGGGAGGTACTTAATGGCTCTGACTCCGAATCAATCACATCGGATGAGAAATCGAGGAGTTCAAGTGTAATCGATGATGGTATGATTCTTTCTGATCATTTCTCTGCCACTGATTTGATTCAATCCGGTTTAATTGAACCGGGTGATTCTTCCCGGGTCGATTACGGGTTGGAGCCTCCGGTTGTGGTTGATCAATCGGGTGATGCTTGTGTTAGAAATGAATTAGGGATTTATGATTCGAAAATTGGAGTTTCTAGTGGTGTTAGTGAGGTTAGGTTGAGTGATTTTGAGAGCAAGTGTTTATCCGAATCAGATGACCTTGAAGTGTCTGATGGAAGACACGTTGAGAATCAATCTGGAGTTGAAGAATGTGCTGAGGATATAAGCAAGTCTTGGTCTGATTCAGGAGGAAATGAAATGGTTCCTGGAGATTCTGAGATTGTGAATGGTCAAGAAGAGATTGTATCTAGTGAAGAAGTTGGAGCTGTGAGATGTGGGGATGAGAGTGAGAGTAAAAGAAGAGAAATTGTGTGGTGGAAGATGCCATTTGTGCTTCTTAAGTACTCTGTGTTTAAGATTGGTCCAGTTTGGTCTGTTTCTATGGCTGCAGCTGTGATGGGTTTAGTTCTCTTGGGTCGCAGATTGTATAATATGAAAAAGAAAGCTCAAAGGTTCCATCTTAAAGTTACAATTGACGATAAGGTAAACTTTATTCACATTGAACCTTGTGTTAACATTGAAGCTAGTTTAGATTAGTTCGCTTTTAGTAGTCGGCTTTACTCTATTGTGTTGTGTTGATGCGAATTTCAAGTTTGGTTTTCTATCTTAAAGTTGCAATTGACGATAAGGTTTGCTATATTAACATTGAAGCTAGTTTAGTCTGGATTGATTCGTTTTAGGACTCAGCTTTACTCTATGTTGTGTTGATGCAATTGGTCTAACTTGAGGTATAGAATTTCAAGTATGGTCTAGTTAAATGATTGTTCTTTCATGGCTTATATTAAGGATATATTTTGTAGTTAATATGTTCTTGGAAGTTATAAGATTTTAGATAAATCCATGGCGAATTTTTCTTCTATCGTTATCACGTCTTGGGTTTGTTTATGATCTGTGCAGAAAGTGTCACGGGTGATGAGTCAAGCAGCTCGACTCAATGAAGTGTTCACAGAGGTAAGAAGGGTCCCTGTGATTCGCTCTGCTCTACCATCTCCTGTCGCATGGCCGGTTTTGAGCCTTAGATGAGAAGCCTATTCCTACAATACCTAAACACAATGGAGAAATCAATCGTACAATGTGTCATTTATGTTATGTACCGTAAGTCCGTAAGAATAAAGATACATATGTGTTTATATCGTACCTATGCATAACTAGTTTACCATATTATGAAATTGCTTTGGCGAGTCTTATCACTGTCGTGGGAGACACGCAGAGTGATTATTGAAGTGATTTATGTATGTCAAGAGATTGAAAATCCTAGTTGATAAGCGTTTTATTTGTTTGATCTTGAGAATATCACAAGCTATGTGGGTGTTGGTATTGATGTCAAAGGATACTCCAAGCAATGGTTAGAATCCGACTATTTACATTACTCTCTCGTACGGAGAGTGAGAGTGAGAATTAGATTGTGCGAATATTGTTTACAAAACTTGTTTTTATGGTATCCTTAGGAATTGGTACAAATGGAACAAAATAGTCATGGAAGAAAACATAGATTACATAATCCGATGGAAGAGGCAAAGACTACAATATCTATTTGACAATTTTTGTCCATTATAAACCCCAATATTAAAAACATTTACGATTAATTATTAAGCCAAAAAAGCTCAATATTTAAAATATCTCGGTCAAAGCCTTCAAGTTAATTTCAGTTGTTCGTCTCACCGTTCAGAGTAACATCTCTCCCCCAAACCCTAAAGTAGTCAGCTTTTCTCCAAATTCGTCGCCGGAGTTCCGATTCAAAAGATGACGGAAGAAGAGGTTGTTTCTATTTCTGTTCCGCAAGTCGATCTCAAGCGCAAGCTCGAGCCTGAACAACATGACGTCTCCGATAATAACTCGAATGGAGATATTGTAGATGATAGCAACGCAGCTTCTGATTCTTCTCAGGCGAAGCGACATAAGCTCGAAGATGGTTTAGGTATTTCTGTTTCTTTGCCTTGTTATAAACTGGGGTTTTGTTTCTTTTTGATATTTTACTAGTTTTTGATTGAGATGTAATTCTTGAAAAAGCTTCTACGAATGTTCTAGGGTTACAGTTTTTGGCTAATAAATTTGTCCTTTTTAGGGGTAAATGAGACTAAATTTCTCCTTGTTCTGTTGCAGATAATGGGAAAACACAGGAAAATGGTTCTTCAATGGAGGTTAAAGAGGAAGAACACAAAGAAGAAGAAACTGAGAATCCTCATGATCCCAGTTATTCTGTACCTTTTGTTGAGCAAGTTCCAGATCCCATTCATGCCGATGGTGTAAATCAGTCAGCAGATGAGCATGTTAATCCTCAGGATAACCAACAAAGTGGTATTGAGGAAAATAATGTAGAAGAAGGTAAAGATGTCATTGGTGATGAAATTCAGAAGGAATTGAATGAGGAAGATGGTAGAGAAAATAAGGAAGTGGAGGTTGATGATACACAGTCAACTACTCGTATGATAAATGTCCCAACTTCTAAGGTGATATGATTTGGTTTCTATTTTTGAATATTCTGTGAGTATTTGCTACTGTAAATTTCTGTCACTGACGTGATTTTAACATGATTTGCAGGTAGGTGTGTTGATTGGTAAAGGCGGGGAGACTATACGGTATCTTCAGTTCAATTCTGGTGCCAAAATCCAAATTTTGAAGGATTCTGAAGCTGATCCGAACTCTGCTTTAAGACCAGTGGAGATAATTGGAAATGTTTCATGTATTAAAAATGCTGAGAAGCTTATCAATGCAGTCATAGCAGAGGTTAAAAGTTGTTTTTTCCCCTTCAGTCTACATCTTTGTCCCTGTAAGATATTTGGTTACAGTATTATCTTCTGCTATTACCTTAGGCTGGAGCAGGAGGTTCGCCCGCCCTTGTTGCGAGGGGCCATCCTGCCACTCATGCCATGGGGACTCCAAAACAGATAGAGATTAAAGTTCCAAACGATAAGGTATTTACCTCTTTTATTCTTTCTAGCATTAGTTTAATCACACCTAATCCAGCTTCAACTGACAGGTTGGTCTGATTATTGGCCGAGGTGGGGAGACAATCAAGAACATGCAGATAAGGTCAGGAGCACGCATTCAGGTGGTGACTTATATAAACGAACTGAGAGTCTTCAAATTTAAAGATACTTTTTTACCATATGGCTCATTCTATGTGACAACTGATTTAATAAGTTGCTGTGTAGCTAATACCACAACATCCAGAAGGTGATGATGGCTTGAAGGAGAGAACTGTCCGTATTTCTGGAGATAAGAGGCAAATTGACATAGCAACCGACATGATAAAAGATGTTATGTACCAGGTTTGTTTCTGATGCTATTTCTCTCAACAATGCATGTGTTTGTGTTCATGGTTGAGTTTGGTTTCTTGCTATAATGTGCCTGAAAACTCTTTCATTTTCTCAATGCTATTTATGCTTCATTTCGGCATTGTCTATTTGGTTGGGATGTTATATTAAGATATGGCGGTGCCTGTTACTGTCTTCAATTTTACTTTGCAAACACTTTGTTTGAGCTGATAAATATGTTCGCTTGCTTAATGTTTTGCCAGCATTTGTTTTAGTATTTGTAGGCACTTTTTTGTTCGTGATTGCTCCTTGAATACTCTCAAATTTATGTTGCTTTCTTGGGAATAATGCTTAGCTATCAAAATTTATATTACTCTCCATCTTCTAGTGTATATTGAATACGTATGATGTAGTCTATAGTACTCTCAATGACATCATCCACTGGGTCACTAAGTAGTTGCATGTTCTGGGAACACACCTTTAAGGAATAGTTGATCTACTGCTGTCATCAGAAGGTTAGCTTGCAAAAGAAAAACATGTACCGAGTGTCACAATAATGCTCATTTAAACATGTTAAGAACATCATATGTTCCATCCTCTGTCGGTTGCCATTATTTTTTTTAATGTTGAAGGTGCCGATCTCGAATTGGTGTTGGCTTTAAAAATGCAGATTTCGCTATTACCGTTCACATGGGGTCAGCATTGCCTTGTTGATGTTCAGTAGACTGATATCTACAGAAGAAGGTATCTGACATTGTTATTCAGCCTTGCTGGTGCTAGTTGTCGGTAAGGCTGCTTTGAGACTTAACAACTCCAGGAACATTGCTTTAGTGTAAATCTGGCAGGCAGATCTTTATTTTCTAAGACGTTTGCTCTTCCTTAATTAATGTCCTTGGA
Organism: Cardamine occulta; assembly: GCA_028015245.1. Lineage (NCBI taxonomy): Eukaryota > Viridiplantae > Streptophyta > Magnoliopsida > Brassicales > Brassicaceae > Cardamine > Cardamine occulta. Next base: position 4,822,945 of record CM051390.1, read on the forward strand.
GAAAGCTTTATCTGGAATATTGTGGACCGATGCACACTTTATGTTTACCATTGAGATTGAGAGAGTTCTGTGACATCATTTGCAGCCTTGCTTAACAAAATTGCATAAGATATGCCTGAAGTTACATGGAATGGCTTAGGGGAGAGTGTAATTGGGAAGTTGCTATCAAATTGCGCGAAGATCTAATTTCAGTTTTTTCAAGCATTAACTGCAGTTTCAATTATCCTACGGTGCCTAGCTGATGCAAAAAAATTCTATTCACTTGAAATAGTTTGGCATGTTACTTATGAGATTAGAGCTGTCGCTGCATTTTAGAGTCTTAAATGTTATGTGCACCTGATTGCTGTGATGATATCTATACTGTTTTTGCTGTCTTGCTATGTTCTTTGCTAATGGCTACAATTTATGTTGTGCCATCGATTTCATCTTCTTTATCTTTATAGAATCATGTCCTTATAATAGCATTACTTTCATTATCTCTGATAGGAAGTTTCATTGTTGTGTTTGTTTGTAGAATGCAAGGCCATCACCCTATTCTGGTGGTTATAATCAGCCTGCTTACCGACCCCGAGGGCCAGGTGGTCCACCTCAATGGGGTTCCCGTGGTCCTCATGCTCCCCTCTCAATGCCCTATGATTATCACCACCGTGGACCGTATTCATCTCAAGGTTCACATTACAGTTCTCCCGGTTACGGTGGTTATCCTCCACCGCATATGCCTCCTAGAGGTGGATATGGTCCTGGTTGGGACCATAGAGCTCCACATTCTGGTCCGTACGAATATTATGGTAGACAGGGAGCTCAAACCTCTGGTCCAGTTCCACCTCCTTCTGGCCATGCTCCATCCCCTGCCTTGGGTGGTCCTCCTCCTTCCCAAGTTAGTTATGGCTACGGTCAGAGTCATGGCCCAGAGTATGGACATGCTGCTCCTTACTCCCAGACTGGTCATCAGCAGACTTATGGGCAGATGTATGAACAACCGAAGTATGACAATAATCCTCCGATGCAGACGCCTTGTGGTGGTTCATACCCATCAACAGGTGGTGGTCAGCCAGGCTATTCCCAAATGCAGCAACCTGGTGGTAGGCCTTATGTGGTGCAACAAGGTCCAGTTCAGCAAGGATATGGTGGGCCTCCGCAGTCTGTAGCAGCTGCTTCTTCCGGTGATGTGCTTTACCAAAGTGCAACTCCAGCAGCAGCAGCAGCACTGTCATATGGCAGTACTACCATGGCTTCTCAACAACAGCAATATGGATACACATCAACCGGTGGGCCAGTGCAGCAGCAAACATATCCTTCCTACAGTTCAGCTCCAACATCTGTCGCTTACAACAATGGTACACAAACACCTGCTACTGGTCCAGCTTATCAGCAGCAAAGTGTTCAGCCAGCTTCTTCTACTCATGATCAGCTTGGTGCACAGCAGGCTGCAGCAGCTGGATATGGTGGGCAAGTAGCTCCAACCGGTGGATACAGTTCATATCCATCTTCACTGCCTTCTTATGGTACTGCTCAGACCCAAAACTATGGATATAATAACACAAGCTCGCAAGATCCTAACTACGGATATGGTGCAGCACCCGGTAGCCAACCCGCATATTCACAAGCAGCTCCCGGTAGCCAACCTGTTTATTCACAAACAGCACCTACACAAACAGGATATGAGCAGCAGACCGCAACTCAGCAAGCAGGTTATGCGGCTGCTCCAGGAAGTGCACAAGTGAAAACGCAATCGCCACAGTCTGCTTATGCTCAGTACGATGCAAGCCAGGTTTATGCAGCTCCACGTTAAGAGAATCAGCAATGTTGCCAAGTCTCTAGACATGTTTACACTTGCGCTTATGGAGTCTAAAGACAGTTTCTTATTAACGTTGGATCTTTCGACGTCTCTTGAATCCTCCTTGAATGCTTCATTGTAATCTCTGTCAACCTTAAAGCTGTTGAATTGTTGTTTATGGTTAAGCTATTCTATTTAAATTCGTTGGTCCACGCTTCAAAAATTTAACTTCTAGCTCGTGAGCCTTATTGTATTATCATAATTCTAGAGTTGGTTTCTCAGCAAACAAGAAACGTTGATGCCACACGAGATAATAACATTCGATTTAAAAGCATTGTACTTAAATCAATTTGAGTCCTATAGAGGCTTATATGTGAAGTGTCTTGAGGACGGCCTCGTACGTGTGTTGAAGGCGGCTTTTGTATTCATTACTCTTTACCATTTTCACATAACGAGCCATATCTTTAAATCCTTTGTCTTGTCTGACCAACAAATCACTTTCTTCTTCATCTCTTGCTATAAACTTTTGCTTCTCTTCTCCAAAAGATTGTGTTTGTGTCAATGCCCATTGTATTGCCCATATAGCAAGCGGTCTCATATAACACAATGACCTGTACTCATCATTCATGTTCCACGCTTCTGGTGTCTGAAACGCGCAACTGCAACAAAACACAGATTTTGAAACTTTTGTTTTGTCTAATGAAGTAGAAAGTGAATTTATTTATATTATACCAGAGACCACGATCAGACCAAACAGCTTCATAGATCCCACTTGCTGTCTTAAACCCTTTGTTTCTTTCACCTTCTTGAATCATACAAGCTGCAACAGAGTAAGTAGTCCCAGCCCAAACCTCTTTTGAAACCAACGAGTTCGTGTCCACTTGTCCATCTGGTGACATTCCATTCACTGCGCCACGTGTCCCTCCTCTCACTTTCATCACATTAAACTCATAGATCGTCTCCAACGCTTTCTTGATCCATTCTTCTTTCGTTATTGGCTTTAGTCCACACGCTCTCGCATACCTACAAAAATAAAACTCAAGAACCGCTACTTCATTAGCGTTTGCGATTGAGAATAAGAAACGCAAACGCAGTCTTACCATTGTCCAGCTAATTGATCAGCAAGAATTGAAGAGCTCGAACCGCTACCGCTATCGTCATAATTAAAGTAAGAACCGTTCCATAGCTTCTCGTAAACGCGTTTCGCCTTTTCGTATTTTGCATTGAAGTAAATTGCGACAGCGTTTTCTCCAAGAATACTAGCTAACGCAGACGCAGCTTGTACAGCAGCGACCCAAAGACCACCACAATAAGCACTAACGCCTTCAACACGCCAAGCGTCGTATGTTTGATCCGGAAACCCTTCATTCTCTATCATCCCGTCTTCGTCTTTATCGAACTGATCTAAATAAGCAACCGCGGTGTAAACAGACGGCCAAACCGCTTTCGCAAAGCTCTCATCGTTGGTTGCAACCACGTTTCTGTAGACTTGAAGAACAAACTTGGCGTTCAAGTCTTTCCAACGATCCGTGTTGAATAAGTTATATGCATTGAGTTCGTGCCAAGGATCGTTTAGACCTATATCATGAGGAACTGATCCAAGAAGCTTTCTTGGAACCCACTCGCCTGAGCTCATGATCTGTTTCGTGGTGGAATCTTGAATCAGAACCGTTGCTGCAAAGTCTCTTTGGACGCTGAGTTCGAGTTTAGGGAAGAGAGCAAGAAGTGCAAATGAGGAATAGAAGTGAACATCGTAAGTGTTGTACATTAGATACTCAATTCCTTCAAGGTAAATGAATTGTCCAATGCTCTCTTCCGCATTCGAGGATTGAGGAGAATGAATCTGATCACAAACCGCATTAATTTTCTGGAAGATGTTGTCTATAGCATTGTTGTTCTGTTCTGCATTTGAAATCTTGCTTCTTTCTATGCTTTGCTTGCAAGGCAAGCCATCTATGGTTAAAGAAAAACAAAAACATAAATCAATGAAAGAGTCTAAAGTTTCTTGAGTTGTTTGTAATTTGTAAGTTAACTAATTATACCTGTCCATATTGCTCCTCCAGAGTTGAAATAGTATAGTTCATTGAATAGAGTAACTCGGTACCTATAATATTTATCGGTTATCGATTGCCGAGAAGAAGAGAAGCTTGAAGGGAAAATAGAGTTTACCAATCAGGAAGTGAAGTGTCTGAAAGAATAGGGCTTTGCCATGATTCAATCTGAGACTCCCAATCAACATAATCTTGTTTTTTTTTTTTTTCAAAAAGAAGAAACATTGTATGAGACTTATGCAATAGAAGTAGAACCAAAGAAGAAACCGAAAACAAAAGCAAATTGTGCACGTACTAAGAATAGCGTCGTGAGCCATTTTCACTGCTGCGTCACCTAAGTTGCCATAGAATTTTGTGTATCGTCTGTTAAGTATAAGGATTCACATTAGGTGAATCATGAAACAATGTGTATACATGTAAAAATTTGAATCAATAGGTCACACACCTGTGGTAAGTCTTTTCATTGAACCGTAGCTCAGGACTGTCCCATGAGAGTGAAAACGTTACAGTGCGGTCACAACCTGAAGGAACCTTCACTTTAGCAGCTATGGCTGCTCCAATAGATGTTCCAGGTCTCGAAGGTGAGCCTGGCTCACTAGTTAATCCATCGAATGATTTGTTCTGAAAGAGAATTCAAAAACATTTAAAACCTTTCGCTGAATAGATTCAAAAGAACATTGCGGAGAGAGCGAAGAAAAAGCTTCAACCTTTTTAATCTCATCCCACATATCTCTTGATGTGACTTCATTAGGAGAATGACTAGAAACTAAGAAGCATGGACACTCTGAGACACTAACATGCTCCGTTTCTTGGGCCGCAATGGCGTAAGTAACTGGAGGATGTGCATTGGCCGTCCTGCAAGTGAATTAACATACCAATCAAATTGGCTAAATGGATAAAACAGAGGAATTTTCAATCACTCAAAGCTCAAGTAAAAGAGACTTACTTGTGATGTAAAGCAATTGCATGTACTCCATCTCTTTCTCTAATTTATCACATCAAAAATCAGTTTCTTGTGCAAGAAGCAAAGAATAGAAGCTCTGAAAATATAGATTGAGTGAAGATTCTTACATCATAGTTGAGTTCATGTGTTCTCCAGTTAAACCAGAAGATCCTCCAACTGAGTTCTGAGTATATACACAGATAAAAATAAATAAAGGACGTAAAAGATATGAGGAGATTAGATATTCGTTTGGGTTGAGATTACTTACTTCCCAAGTAAATAGCAAAGTAACCGTTGCTTCATCTGTTCCAAGGTTGGTCACCTGTAAACCCAAAAAAGCATAAAAGTGTTATGATGTTCTGAGCTAAAAAAAGAATATCCTTTTTTTCTTCTCGGAATATGCTTACCGTAAAGGTGAAAACCGATACCGGTAAACTGCTTTCCTTGTAGTTATGTGGTATAAAGGGAGAGACTTGACGAGAAACTATTCTGAGTTCAGGGTCAGGTTCTGTTCGCCAAATTCAAGACATTTTATATAACCTTATATCAATCATGAATATGAAATATCTTGATCTATAATGAACCATGATTAGATCATTTTTATACCGTTGTAGACAGTCCAAGACCTGGGATATAGAGCATGATATGTAGATTTGTCCCCTTTCATGTTCCAGTCCCATGACTCTATTCCTAAATCCTCTGTTTTACCGCTGCATCGATAACATAAGTTAATAAACCAAGAAAGTTTGTGTTCAATTCATGGAAAGCTTACTTTACAGATTCTGGCTTTGTTGGGCATAGAACAGTTGAGTAATTCACACCACCGGGTCTCGAAACAAAAACCTATAATCATTAAAGATGTAATCAAGAATCATTATAGATATAATCAAGAAGCTAAAATCTTTGGTTTTGCAAGTGTAAGTACAAGAGAGGTTTACAGAAAACTGGTTTGTGAGGATTGGAGTTTCTTCACAAACTTTAGGGAAGAGCTTGAACTGTTGGAATTCACCTTTGTAGCTTCTTCCAATGCTTCCAGAGCTGAATAAATACGCGCGATTTCGTGTATGTATTAACAACATTGCTAGAGAAGATCAAAATGTTGTTGCTTGTACAAAATAAATCTTATGTTGTGTGTTTATACATACCCAATTCCACCTAAAGGAACACCATGGTCTCCTGTTACATGACGCTTTTTGAAGATATCGTAGATCGAAGCCTAATCCAAATCGAAACATTCAGAAATTTAGTACTAATTAAAAGCACAAATGATTCAACTTTGTGTGGATATATAAAGCAATGAAACAAAGAAATTTTACTTTTCCTTTTGCTTCTTCTTCTTTAGTGTGACGCCACAATCTGTAACCTATTGGAAGCTTTAGAAAAAAAAAACACAGAGAAAGAGAAACAAGTTTTTAATATATATCCAAACATTTTAATAATATTTTGTTTTTAAATCTTTTGTTATTTTGAATTAGCTAACTATAAAAGAATATACCAGATGAAGAACATCTCTTGTAGTCATCTTGAATTCACAAGGGTTCTTCACTTTGCTGTTCAACTTCCTTTGCCATGTTACTTGAGGAAGTCTCTCATTTCCAATCTGAAAATTTCGTTAATCAGTATCAAACAACTAACTAACTTAAATTTTATTTTGCTTAACATCATTTTCAATCTTATTGCATTATTAAGTTAACAGTGTAAATCATGAGCTAATTTAGAAGGTTACACTACAAATATATGAACTATAAGAAAAAGAAAAAGAAAAAAAACTCAAGATGTAAATATCAATTCAATTAATCATACTAGATTACTAACAATGACAAATTATCTAACGATAGTAAATAGATGACAGATAGTAATATAAGCAACCGTTCAAATTCTGAGAATGATGTATTAATATCTATGAAATGAATGGTTGAAAATACTTTTTAGACACCTCATTTGATGTTGACTAATATTTTTAACTTCATCTAGTAAAAAAAACTAAAAAGATTGACAAATACCATTTAAAAAATATTATCTCTCAAAGGACTATGAAAACAGTTTAAGAAGCTCTCTATGAACAATTTACTCCGATTCAATTGAAGAATGAGTTTTTGTTAGACGGAAATTAACTACTAAATTCGTCGACAACAATTGCTGACCAAACCAAATTCTCATTTTTAATTAATACCAAAGTTCTATGTTAAGAACAATTTGTGACATGATAGAGAAATATATTAAAGATTTGATATAGAAAGATGAAACATTACCATTTGAGTTTGAAGTTCAGTCTCCATGTGACCGTTCTGCATCTTTATTTACCTAATGAGTTTAGGATTCTCTGATTATATAGAGAGTTTAAAACACATCCAACAACAAGATCCATAAACTTTAAATGAAAGCATAAAAAATCAATAGTAAAAGGGATTTTACATTATGAAAGCTTGAAAGTAGCATGACAAATGGAAAAAAAAAATCCAAGAAAGAGATCAGATTAAGGAAAAAGTTTGAAATTTTGCATGTAAAAATTGAGATGTGTAATGGTTTTGGACAGCTTTCAATTGCAGAAGCAACTCTGTGGTTGGATAGTAATAACAACTGAAATTTTACGATAAAGGCTAAAGTTTCATAGTAAATTGTGGACAGAAATAGAGGAGAAAATAAAAGACAAGAGCTTGAAACTGATAATTACAAGAGCTTGAAACTGATCATAATAATCTTTTAAGTAAAAGTGAGAATTGCCAATGGAGTCTGAATTCAGTCCAAAATGGGAGAGAGAAGGGTTTTGATGTAATGAAGAATATAAGGCTTTATCTTATCAAGGTTTCGTTTTCTTTTGGTGGAAAAATAATTGAAGAAATAAGATAGAGTGTAGGGTAAGGGGCTCGGTTGTTGTCTTTATAGATGAAAAATAAGATAGAGTGTAGGATACATTGCAAAATCGGAAAATGAAAAAAAATAAACAGTGATATTTAGAGCATCCTCATTGGTGGGATACTCTTTGAGTTTCTCATTAATATTATATTGACATTTCAAATATTTTTAAATTCAAGAAACTTACCTTACAGTTAAACCTCTATAAATTAATATTCGATTCATTAATATCTCGCTAAATTAATAAAAAGTTTTGGTCCCAAATTGCTATTTTGACCCAAATATTACCTCTATAAATTAATAACCTCGATAAATTACTAAAATATCATAAAAATACATTGATCCCAATATTATTAATTTATAGAAGTTTTAAAGTACTTTCATTTTTTACCTCCATTGGTACAAGACTTCAAGGATTTTTCATCAATTTTTCATTAAAATTCAAACTACATTTTCAATATATTCAATTGTATAGTTTTATTATATTTATTTAATCTATAATTTTTAAAATAATAAAATTATTAGTATTAATTATTTTAATTACAATATTATAATGCTAATTATTAAATAATATAACCAAAGATTTATATTTTCTTAACACAATCAATTAAAAAGGAAGAAAATATTATACATGATTTTTTGCAATGTCAAAATATTATTTTGATTTTTAAGTGCTCATATTTTTCTAGTATTTAATATTATTATATTAACTAAAAACTACATTTATTATTATTATATTAATTTTAATAAATAACAATTAAAATACAAGATTAATGTCTAATTAAATTTTAAGTATAATGGAACTTGATAGATAAATAATTTGTTTTAGTGATTTATAACAAAAAATTATAAATAATAAATAAGAACATAAAAATTTTAGTTTAATATCTTAAACTATGGTGTATTTAATTTATTAAAAAAAAACTGAACCATGTCATGTGTCCATTACATGGGATTCACATGATGTTTTACATGTAAAATTGGTTCTCACTTTTTTTTCTTAATGGAAAATTTCATGAAAAACTCTATGAGAGCCTCCCTATGAGCATCTCCACATCTTTTGAAAGATTTTCTCAACAATAATATATATATGAAAAATTTCTTTCTTTTTATGTTGTTATATCATTGCTTATGACACATTATCTACTACTTTAAACTTTTAAATTTAAAATGACATAATTCATAAAATTTATTGTTTTAGAGTGTTTGCGAGATTCATTTATAGATTAAAAATATTTAGTTAAACTGTTAAATAAAACTGAACTTATAGAAATAAAAATTGAATCATAATAAATTAGAAAAATAAACCCCAATAGTTAATTAATAAAAATAACTTATATAAACAAATAAAATTGAATCTTAATAAATTAGAAAAATAGTAATTATTTGTTGTTCGGGGCAACCTACCAACAAACTCACGGATAAGATAATTCAATGGTTCGAGTTTCTTAGAGATGTTGTAGAAACAAACTATATCAAGAGAAATCAATATATATAAATATATATATATATATATATTTATGATTTTTTTTACATAAAAGATTATAATCTTTAGAAGTAAACTAAAAACTATATACATATATGTTTTTCAACTAAATATTAGTTATGTAAAATGAAATTAAAAAGAAGAAGAAAAGTTATTGATAAAAAGATATAGAAAATATAAAAATGTACCAAATGTGTCACATCAATTATAAATTGCCCACAATTCTACTTAAATGTCAATCTCAAGTTGTTGGCACACGTATATGATTTATACGTTGAATTGAACCTGATGTGTATGACTATTTCTATGAGTGTATCTCGGATTGATTCATTGAAGGAATTGAGCTTCCTAAGCCACCAATTCGAAGGTTGTTAAGTATCGTTATGTGGTAATGGGCCATGATGGGCCTCGTTTATGTTCTATGGGTTCCTAGTGTTTGTTAGCATTAAACCCTTAACTCTAGAGTATTTAAGTTGTATTCTCATTCCAGAAACATCTATCGAATACGATCACAAGAAATGTTATTGCTTTCCTTATAGAATTCTCTTCTCATCTCTAAGTCTTCCTCAATCTCCCCATAATTTCTTATAGATCCTTTTAGGGTCTTAACAAAGGTCCATGAGAATTGTTTTTCCATCAAAAACAATCATGGCTTGGTACCAGGTTGGATACCATATAGGTGCTACTACTCCGACTCGGTCACACATTAATCTCGAGTTGGTGGGTCGTGCTACTCATCATGCGGGTCTCTTGGCGGGTATGAGGATGCAAAGCTTACTTGTCGACGTTCTAATTCTTATGGATGAAGCTGAGTTTGCATAGTTGTGCTTTGCTTGGATGTTTGGGGAGTTTCGTGTTGGACTTTTCATGGGGAATCACACTCCCACATAAAGTAATGTATCCATCTCTACACATGAAGCTTTAGGGTTTTTATGATAATTCTAAAGTTGTTGTTATGTGTGTAATGGAGGGCATGTTTCTTTTATTAATGTAGAGGGATGGATTAGTGTGAGTTTCCAAACGGTGAGTGAGAATGTTTAGTTCTAATGGAAATTGAAATGCTTTAAGACATCTTTCTTATGCTAAAAATAAACATAAAAGCACACATCAATAGTATGAATTATATAAAATGTGATAAAACTGAATTGAAATAATTAATTTAGGGGGGTTATGTGGACAGAAGAAACAGGGGATATTTTTAAAGTGATGATTATGAGTTGTTTTCTGACTCTTATTATTCAACATTCAGAGTTTTTTATGAACCATTTAGGCCCAACAATATATAGGCCCATACTAAATTTACGTCAGTCGATGTGTCATCTTCCTATTGAATTCGAAGAAAACGCAAAATTGGAGAAAAGCGAATTGTAGAAGAAGAGTGTAAACTGAAGATCTGTGAGGTGTGATTCGTTTATGATCTGTTATAAATTTCGCGACCTTTAAAGCTTTCAACAATGGATTCTTCTTCAAATTTAAATCCTCTTCGCGAAGATACCTCAGATGAACATGGAGAACCAATAGAAGCTCCAGCGTCTGTCTTCGCCTCTCGTCCTCTTCGTCCTCCTTCTACGTTCGTCAATTCGAATTCTGATTATGATCATTTTCTTTATTTTTGGTAAATATGTCAGTGAACTGTGTGAATTTTACATTGAATTGGTTTTGTTTTTTTTTCAGGAGTTCTTTAGAGAAATATTCACCTATAGATTGGTCAAGCTATTTTGATAAAGAAGATGATATATCTATCACTGGCTCTGACGATGTAACGTTTAACGAATTGATCTTAAAAATTTGCAGAACATTTTAGTTTTTAGTTCACTCTGTTTACTAATGGAACTGTATCATTTTTAGGTATTTCATGTATATATGGCAGGAAGTGAAGGACCTGTAGTGTTTTGTCTTCATGGTGGTGGTTACTCTGGGTGAGTGTTTTGATCCTTTTGAGTATTGTGTAAATCTATTAAAGATTGAATTTTTGATTGCTCTTGAGTTCAATTACTCTGGGTGAGTGTTTTTTATCCTTTTGAGTATTGTGTAAATCTATTAAAGATTGAATTCTTGATCGCTCTTGTGTTCAATGAATTCTATTTTGTTGTGGTTTCAATTTGTTTTGTGGTTGAATGTGTATATGAAAAAGTTTCATATGTTTTTGCTAGGCTCTCGTTTTCTATAGTGGCAAGTAAAATCAAGGAGAAAGCTCGTGTGGTTGCGATGGACTTGAGAGGACATGGTAAATCGGTTTCAGAGAATGAATTGGAGTTATCGCTCGAGGTATAACATTCCTTTTCTTTATAAAGTTTGGATATTGCTCATTGATTATACATTAGCTGGTGTTTGAGGATTGAAACTGATGTAATAAGATGGATATGGCAGACAATGAGCAATGATGTTTTGGCTGTGGTTAAGGAATTGTATGGAGAATCTCCTCCAGCTATTATCCTAGTTGGTCACAGGTTTTTTTCTATTCCATTTTATTTTTCATATCGGTTTTTGTTTTTGAACTGTCTTAAAGTGTAAATGGCTGGTCAATAACAAGTATCAATATTTTTCTAGTGCGCCAGTGATTCGTGTGCTTAAGATATATATTAAAGATAAAGATAACTCGTATGCACATTTTTATCACTTAGTGTAAGATAATTCTGTAGTCGTGTGTGTGTGTGTGTTTATATGTGGTAAAGTTTTCTCGTAGTTCTTGATCTACATTTATTCTACTGAACCTATGGTTATGACTTCAATTCTTTAGTGTGGATCTGATACGTGTAGGAAATAGAAATGGAGTTTTATAGATAATCAAACCAGAATTACAAGAGACCTGAGGATTTTGTTAATGAAGCTCCTCCCACTCCCCCTTAGACTCCACAAAATACTCCATAATCCCCTCCCTTACTCTAAGACAACTTATATAGAAAAGACTAGAGATATAACCTAAATTAACCATGGTTTACTCTCACAATGGCCTTGGTTAATTTGTAACCTCAGTAAATACTAAATAGTAACAACCCTTTTAACCCTCTAAGATACTGCTTGTATCAGGATCCCTTTGGTAAGGTATTGTTTTGATATACGTATGCATAAACTTGTAGGATAAAAGTATTTTAATTTCATGAGTTGGTTTCATGTTATCAACATACAGCATGGGAGGTTCTGTCGCTGTGCAAGTTGCTGCAAACAAAACATTACCTACCTTGGCTGGGCTTGTCGTTGTGGATGTTGTTGAGGTTTGCTTTCTTATAAAAAAAGTCTCATATGTTTCTCACTTGGTCTGCACTCTGGCGAGATGAACTGACCAGAGTACTTTTGTTACAGGGTACCGCTGTTGCCTCGTTGATTCACATGCAGAAAATTCTTTCGAACAGAATGCAACATTTTCCCAGCATCGAAAAAGCAGTAAGTAACTTTTAAACGCTTGATTGTATATACAAACAATATATCTAGCCTTTTTAGGCGCATTAATAGTTAGTGTTTTACTTGTGGCCTTTTACCTGTAATCTTTTATTTTGTTGAATGCTTGTTCTTTCAAGATTGGGTTTTAGCATAAATTTGAAGATTGTTTTAGCATAAAACCATTGATACGTATAAGCTGCAAATGTAAATGACTTTTATTGTAGTATGTGTTTTATGTTGGTTCTGCCATCTGTAAAGTAATGCATAATCTCTGCAGATTGAATACAGCGTTAGAGGAGGGTCATTAAGGAACATTGATTCTGCTCGTGTCTCCATTCCCACAACTCTCAAATATGATGATTCAAAGCACTGGTGCGTATCTCTGTTACTGACATCAACGCTTTGAGTTATTCACTTCCTAATGAGTGGAATACAAACCTTTGTCCAGCTATGTTTACCGGACACGTCTAGAGGAAACAGAGCAATATTGGAAAGGCTGGTATGACCTTCATAAACTAAGAATTTTAGGTTGCTAAGACGGTTGGATCATTAGTTACAAGAGTTGGCGTTATGAATATGAATCCATATGCAAACATATACCTCTCTTGAAATAGTTTACGATTTGAACAATGTTGCAGGTACGAAGGTCTCTCAGAGAAGTTTTTGTCATCTCCTGTTCCAAAACTCTTACTATTAGCTGGAACTGACAGATTAGACAGGTATATTCGTCTCTATGGAACTCTGGCTTAGGCCTCAACCTTTGAATCTATAGCGCGGATTGTAATAACGAATTCAATTAGGACGCTCACAATTGGTCAAATGCAAGGAAAGTTTCAGATGATCGTTGTCAAACACACTGGACATGCCATACAGGTAAAAAAAAACACGCGAATGTAGTGCGAATGTCTTTAATATTACGTCTATTTGTGCAATGATATGATCTACGTGCGAATGTAGGAAGATGTTCCAGATGAGTTTGCGAATCTAGTTCTGAATTTCATATCGCGTAACAGAATTGGGCCTAATGGTGTTGAGGTTTGTCTTGTTGTGTCAATGTGTTTGTAACTTTAGTCTTAAAAAGGTCTGATTATAGAATCTCTTGTTTTACAGATACCAGGAATGTGGAAACCTTCACAACAGCCTAAGACTTGAATCAGTCATCACCGGATAATGCCAAAGCCGTCGTTGTTAGCTTTATGAATAAAACCAATTACAACTCTAGCGCGTTCGTGTTTAGGATTGGGGCAATACAAGAAAACTAGTGTTAAAAAGCTATAACTATTTTTCCATGGCTCAGTTTTATGTTCGAATGAGTAAAAACCTGAAAATATTACTCTTTGGTTCCGTTAATCAAAGTTTAAATAACTACAACAAAATCTAATACGTTTCTCAAATTATACTCCAGTAGAAAGAATCTCTAAACACAAAACAACTATGGTGAATGAATACATAACACGATAACCGTGATTTGTCTCTGCACCTTTAGAATTAGCAAATTTTACAATAGTTTTTGACTGTCATCTAGTGTGAATGTTCTGTGACTTTGACTCCTGGTCTGAGGATACGAGGATCGAGAGATCCACGAATCTTTTTCAAAGCCATGGCCCTCTTCCTAAATGTTTCCAACATTCCCACAACTTCCATCACTTCTACTTTAGATACTATAGCTATCTCCCTCAACCGCTGCTCGTTTATTTGCTTAATCATGTATGGTGCATCAAGCTCTGCCCAAAAAAAACACCAAGGAAGAACATGGGATTAATTGTCAATCGAAAAAAAAAAAAATTAATCTTTCAATAACTTACTAATATATATACCTTCATCTGTCATGGATTTAATTATTTTCATGTACCGCAGCATTAAATCTGCTTGTAGCAAAACGAACGGAAGTAAACCACTAGAGAAGAAGAAACTTATTAGTCAGAAATATGTTTCAAATTTGGCTAATAACAAGAAACGAAACAAAAAACTGACTTAGAGATGAAAAGCTACCTGATTAGGAAATCCAAGTTTGACCAAAAACAGTTTATACAATTGTCTAAGCGTATATTCACCGTGATTTAAGAGACGGAAGACAAAAGATTCAACATCAAATGCTTCAAAATCCTTACTCATCTTTCCAGTTTCAGCTAATATCATGGGACACTTTGCTGCTGCAACACTAGAAAAACTTGTAATGCTTACGAGCAGAGAGCACCACCAGCCTTTGAGTTATCTTTGATATTAGTAACAATGATAACTCCATTAGCAAAACTTTTCTTAAAAGCTTGAGCTTGATCAAATGCAGCTTCTTGACCAATACTACTCTCCATTACGAATAAAACAACATCCGGCTTCATTGCTTCGGCTAATTCATGCATCTCTTCAAACAATGTAGATTAATGTTCATGGTTGTGGCCACTACTAGTGTCTACAATTATAACATCTGCATGCATGCACTCGTGTTCATTATGATATATTAGATTGAAAGTACTAAGTCAGTATACAAAATTTTCGGAAATAGTAAAAAAAATAACACATCAAAAAGAAGTGAATTTGATTATGATTTCCGTAGATAAGCCTTACTTGCTAAAGAATTATTAAATACATTATTTTTTCCTATTCTATATTGCTACGATCTGAATTGTGTGTGTTCATTATATAAATTTTGTAAACCAGATATACTGACCTTGTAATCCGACGAACATGACAATATTAGGTTCACCATTTTGCTGAATCAATGCAGATTTTCCCGGATCTAACATACTAGAGAGGTCATTGAAAATAACCTGAAGCGGTTTTAATCCAAAATGAAACCACTAAGACCACCCACATTGGGTAAAATGAGCCAGTGTCTTTAAATATAAAATTTTGAGTAAAAAAGGAGAGTGTCTTCAGGTCCTCTTTGGGGCATTTTTTTTTGTACATTTTTTTTTTTGGTATGGACCAATAATATAAATTTAAAAAAAAAAAAATTTTTAGACATTTTTTCTTTAAAATATTTTTTCTTTTTTGCATGAATCCATGGCAAATACACATATTGTCATGTGCCTAAGACGGCCTGAGTGTGTTTTATTGGATAGGATAGTGTCTTTGGCAATTTGGCAAGACACTTTAGACATGATGTTTTTAAATTTTAATATTAATTTATGTTTAAGACACCCATGAGAAGGTGTGGGATAAAGATGGTCTAAGGGATCAACAACAATAGAGATAATTTATCATCATCAGGGAGATTGATAATTTCCTGAATTTTCCTCTTCATCTCATTGACGAGCAATATAGGGAAATCGGCCTCAAGCAGAGCGCCTGTGACCTCGTTCATGCAATTCTTCAGAGTTATTCCTCTCACGAGAGGTCTGTCACGCATCTTTTGTAGGGACCCTGTTATGCGACAACTGAGTTCCAGCAAAATCATTGTTGTTTCGTCGTAACCTAATTTAGCTTTGGTTCGAAATCCAATCCCATAAAAAGAATAGTGACTGGGTTTGTTTAAAGTTTTCCACTTTTTTCTACAAATATTTTAAATATACAAAAATATAATTAGGTTTCATTAAATATGTTGTATTAATTCATTGGGGTTTCAGTTTTCTGCAACAAAAAGGATACTTTGCCATTTTTAAAAAGTTTTATATTTCATTTAAATTAAGAAATTAATATAGGTCAATTCCGCAAAATAAAATTAAAAATCATCTATAAGATAACCCTTGTTTTTTTTAAAACATATAATTTATTAGAAAATATTCTAATACTAGATTAGGACCCGTTCGATGGAAAAATTTCTTAATTTTAAAATAATTTATATTTAACCAAAAATATGAAGTTAAAAATATGTTATATTTTAAAAAAATTTTAGGGAAAAACATAGAAAACTTTTTTTGTTAGAAAAGACACTTATTTACAAAAAAAAACAAAATTCTACTTGACCATGTTCAGTAACTTTTGCTTTCATCTTATCTTTGTTTTTGCCACCACCATATAAGATCTTGAAAACTGAATCTAGTGACCGGCGGCTATGTTCTTGCTCATATTTGTGTAAGACGTTGTTTGTTGAATTTTTGTGGTTGTCCATCTGCTCTGATGTGGTTCAGATCTTATATCACCTCCCAACCAAATATATTTTTTTCCTCTTGCACCTTCAGTCGCCGAGGGCCTTCACTAGAGGTGTCAAAATGGGTTGTCCACGTCTATTTTGACTCATCCAATGTTGTCCATTTTGATTGTGGACAAAATACTGACCGTGTCCATTAACGACTAAGTCCATTAACGCATGTGCTAAATGTGTTGTTCATAGGCTGTCTATGAGCCAATCGTTTTTGGCGAGAAAATATGTTTTCGCGTTTTTAGCAGAAAAATGTGTTTTTGCGGTTTTGGCAGGAATTGTGTTTCCATGTTTTTAGCGGAAAAATCAATTTTGACCTAGATTTTTGTAGCTCATGGTCCGAGTCATTTTGCCCATGGGTGAACTTGGGCATAGACCATTTTAACCCATTTTATAAATAGACGGTCCATAATGTATTGTACATGGACAGACCATAGGTGGCCCACCTATTTTGACACCTCTAGCTTTCACCATTTATTGTCTCTTAACATTTTTCGACAATATTATCTACCTCAGCATTTTCGTCATCAGTTCTCAGTTTTTTGATTCATATCTTTTATTCTATTTTGTAAGATGTTGATTTTTGTGGCTCATTTTTTGTTTGTCTTTGAATTACCATCCACTATCATCTTCAATCTCCAGCAGAAGCCCCGCAGTTTCCTCCCTCTTCTGGATCCAAATTTGTGTATGAAATTTGTGTATCTCCAGCAGAAGCCCCGCAGTTTCCTCCCTCTTCAATCTCCAAATTTGTGTCAACTTCTCTTTATGAGTTGATAATTCTTACTTCCTCCTTTTCGGAGAGATCATTTATATACTCTTTTTCTCTATGAAAAAAAACAAAAAAAAAAATTATCAGACCTTGAATAATATAAAATAAAATATAAAAAATTAAAATTGAAAAGGAAATTTTACCTATATTTAAAAAAATTTAAAGTAAAAAATTAAAAAAATTAACCTAAATTTAAAATTTAACCTATATTTAAATATTTTAAAGTAAAAAATATCTTTTTTGTTGGTTTTTTTTCAATTAAGGAAAATAAAAATAATATAATATTTTTAATACGTGTCAAAATCCTATCGGTTAAGTGACACGTGTCGTAATTTCGTTAATTATAATTTTGAGACGTGTCGAGCTCTCGTGAGTGAAACTAAGATTTGTATAAATAAGATAAGATAACATATGATTCTTGGACCTTGGCTAAAATCTTTCTAACATTGCTCAAATAATGATATATAAATTATATGGTCGTAGCTGCCAAAAATAAATAAAAAGATGTATTATATGGCCTTCAAAATAAAACGTTGGAAAAAGGTTCAAAGTAAAAAAGGAAAATAAAGAAAATTGGTTCAACACTGTGTCACAAATCATGATACGACCGATCTAAGAAGATTTTGAGCGGGAAAATAAGAAATATAAATAAACTTAGAGAAGCTTTACGCGTTTGCACCGTTTATGACCGTTGGGAGACAGAAATCACACTTATCAATCTATATAATATTACAGAGTCATAGCCTTCTCTTTTCACTTCCCTTCATTACATTACGATCTGCTTAAACGATATATCGAGTTTTGTCTCCTTTCTTCTTCTTCCATTAAACCTAAGATGGCTCCTCGAGAGAAAAAAAAACCCACAAAGTCCGATGATGATTAAAAGAAGAAAAAAGCTTTTTTCAAACGGATATTTCCAGGGTTTAAGAAGAAAGCCACCGAGCTTTTTGTTCTTTGTGTGAACTCTATTGGCCCCGACAACGATCTCCATGTCTTGCCTGAGTCGCAAGATAACCCACAAGCCTTGCCCCAGATCGTAGCCAATTTCAACGCGTTGAGCGATTAGAAGAGAAAGATTTACGCTTGCGATCTCTATGACTTCCCTGATCTCAAGGGTTATTCTGGTGATGAATTGAGAAGTCATCTCTCTAACCTCGACTCTCACTTACTTGGAATAGCGCAGCAAAAGATAAGTATAATAAAAAGTACTTTATCCCCAAGGAGGAAAAGGAGATGGAAGATGATGATCATTTTAGGGTTTCAGACAACAACGCCACAATCTCAAATTGCAAAGTGGCTTTACCGTCAGAAGAATGATTAGGGTTTGGTGACGAGTTGGGTTATGTGGTCCGTGGCTCCCACAAAAGTGTTTCCGGTTTGGTTTCTAATCTCAATGCGTTGGGGGTTTCTAATGATTTTGGTATTTTAGGTATGGAAACAGATTTTTCTTGGCTTGATCCTTAGCCGATCTCAACGCGTTGAAGGTTTCTAATGATTTTGGTATTTTAGGTATGGAAACAGATTTTTCTTGGCTTGATCCTTTGCCGTTTGGGTATTCCGGCAGCCATCAGGAACTGTTAGGCGGCGATTACTTGGGGGACACGTATAATTTGGGGGTTTGTAGCAATGACGATTGTGGTGTCTTGGATTTTGATTTTTGTTCAAAACCACTTGATGATGCTTGGATGGTATTAGCGAGATCATATCTCAATCAAATCATATCCCAAAGTATTAGGACATCCATATTTATTTTCCCATTAAATCTGCAATGTATATTCTATAGTAATGCTCTCATCTTCTTTATAAACCTGCTGTAATCGTCATTTGTGAATATACAGAAAACCTTCTTCAATATGTCTCCTCTGAAATCTTCATGGTATCAGAGCCTGAAACAGAAAGCTAAAACAAAATTATTTTCTTTTCTGTCTTTGATCAAAACAAACGATGACAGAAGTATCTCAAAACTCGACCACAAATGAAGATGTCCAAAAAATGATCTCTCCATATGACCTGACCGCAGATGACAATCCAGAAGCCGTAATTTCACACCCATTGTTGACAGGGATGAACTATGACGAATGGGCATGTTGTATTAAGACAGCCTTGTCTTCTCAAAAGATGTTTGGCTTCCTTGATGGAACGATCGATCGACCGTTAAAGACTCACCGGATCTAGATGATTGGTGGACGATTTAGGCACTCTTGGTGTCTTGGATGAAGATGACGATTGATCCCATGTTGTGATCCAACATCTCTCACCATGATGTTGCCAAGGATCTGTGGGATCATCTAAAGAAACGATTCTCTATCACGAATGGACCGAAAATTCAACAAATCAAAGCCGAGCTGGCTTATTGCAAATAAAGAGGGCTTGAGATTGAAATATATTTTGGCAAACTCACTCGCATTTGGGACAGTATGGCTGTTCATAGAACAATAAAACTTCAACAATTCTTGAGTTAATTCATTGCAATCTTTGGGAACCGTATAAAATAACGTCATCTTCTGGTGCTCGGTATTTTCTCACTATTGTGGATGATTATTCACGCAGTGTTTGGTTCTTTCTTCATCAAAACAAAACAGAAACCGTTACTAGTTTGAAAATTTTTCTTGCAATGGTTGATTGTCAATTTCAAACTCGAGTTCAGCGTGTTCAAAGTGATAATGGAACCGATTTTCTCTGTCTAACTGGTTACTTCCGAAAGCAAGGCATACTCCATGAGACATCGTGTATGGGAACACCACAACAGAATGGTCGAGTCGAAAGGAAACATCGACACAATTTAAACATTGCTCGTGCATTGCGGTTTCAAGCGAATTTATCCATTGAGTTTTAGGGAGAATGTGTTTTAACAGCCGCATACTTGATAAACCACACACCGAGTCCTGTTCTTGGTGGATTAACTCCGTATGAGAAACTTCACAAACAACCATTGACTTACGATCATCTTAAAGTTTTTGGGAGTTTGTGTTATGCACATAACCAGTCGCATAAAGGGGACAAGTTTTCTTCACGGAGTCGCAAAATCATTTTTGTAGGTTATCCATATGGGAAGAAGGCATGACATCTTTATGATCTCACAAAAAATGAGTTTATTGTGTCAAGAGATGTAAATTTTTTTGAAGATGAATTCATGTATGTCAATGAGTCGCCTTCAGTATCATACAAAAAAGGAGAAGCATAGTTGTGGCCGTTTGATGAAATTTAGCCTGTTTTGACATAAGCTGCTTTGACGGAGCCTGTTTTGACAGATACAACAATAACTCCAAACCTACTTGGCCCAGTACATTCCATGACAGATCCTTCTTCATCATCGACTTCATTAGATCCAACAACATCACCTTCACCGGCTCGATCGGTCTATGTCTTTCCAACACCATCTTGTACTCCGACGTCGCCTCCACCACCAGTAGTTGCTCCTCTTCGAAGCACTACTCAACAAAGCAATCCACCACCTGCATTGAAGGATTACATCATTAATACGACTTAGACTCGATTACTAAACATCTCCACCTCCTTGTATCCAATCGACAACTATGTGAGTTGCAAATGGTTTTCTGCAACACATAGAGCTTACTTAGTTGTTGTTACAATTGCGAATGAACCAAAATCATTTAAACAAGTGGCTAAACAAAAAGCCTCGAACAATGCAATGGGCAGTGAGATTGGGGCACTTGATGAAAATCATACTTGGACAATAGAAGATTTGTCACCTGGAAAACGAGCTATTGGGTCGAAATATGTGAACAAGATCAAGCACAATGTTGATGGTACGATTGAGCGATTTGGTAAGGTTCAGTATGTAATCATTAAGATAGCTTGGTCTACTTACTTGTCGTGTTGATTGTCTAGTGATTCCATTTTTGTTACAAAATTCTTGGAACTCTCTAGATGTGAATTCTCCTTCTTTGTCTGTTCTTAGTGTCCTTATTCCTTTTCCTTGACCCTTTTCTATTATACTCTTCCATGCTTTAAATCTCCCAAAGGCTTCACTCTTCTCTTTTATCAAGATGGACCACATGTATCTTGAAAAATCATCAATTATAACAAAGATATATTTGTTATCTGCAACGGTAGATGGTGAAATAGGACTACACAAGTCAGCGTGTAACAGCTCAAGGGGTTTTGATGCTCGGTATGTGGTTGCTTTTGGAAATACGTAGCGAGTTTGTTTTCTGACGAGATATGATTCACATAGCTTTTTCTCTTCTCTTATTTCTGGTAAACCTTGAACCATTTGTTGTTGGGACATGGTTTTGATTTTCTTGAAGCTAATATGCCCTAATCTCGCATGCCATCTCCGTGTATTATCCTCAATCTTCGCATGTAGACATATTGGCTTTCCAATTTTTATACTGATTTTGTAAAGGCGGTTTGGTGAGCGAGTGACTTTTACCAAAAGTCTTTCATTCGGATCATGGACTGTCAAATAGTCTTGCTTCATTCTAACATCATATCCCGCTTCCGTTGCCTGTCATAGACTTAGAATATTGCTCTTAAGATCCGGAATGTAATAGATATCGGAGACAAGAATTTGTTCTTCCATTTTTTCTTGGAATAGAATTGATCCTTTTCTTTCTATTTCAACAAAAGACCCATCTCCAAACTTCACCAAACTTCACTTTACCTTTGATCTTCTCATTAAGTTTCTGAAAAATAAGCCTTGTTTCCGGTCATATGATTGCTTGCCCCATTATCCAAGTACCACACGCCTTCTTCTCCCTTGTAGTTCTTTGGTATGATTTTATCTTCGTTTAGGAACACCATCTCGTGCATATACAGAGCTTCTACATCCTCCATTGCTTCTTCTGTCTCTGCTGTGTTAGTTTCTTCTTGTAGTTTCTGTAATCTTTTAGGGCACCTAAACGCAAAGTGACCTGGTTTATCACACCTGAAACATATGACTTTCGACATATCCTTTTTCTCAGTTTGGTCCATTGATGATCGTTCGTAACTATGTCTTCCTCTGCCTTGTCCTTTGTAACCTCTTCCACATCCTCTCCATTGCGAGTTTTGTCTTTCAGAATTAGCATACATCAGCTTACTTTGTGTTTCTTCATGATTATCTTCGTCAAGAATCCTCTCTTCATAAGCTTTGAGCCTTCCCACAACATCTTTGAACCCTGTAGTGTTTAGATCCAACACTTGTTCAACACTCTCTTCATAAGCTTTTGGTTCTTTAATAGTTTTTCCGAGTGATGCCGATTTTTACGCCAACTCATATAGCTTTCCCGCAAAGTTATCTATGTTATCTGAATCTTTCATCCTAATTCTTTCAAATTCAGACATCAACGTCTGAAGTCTAGCTTCTTTAACATGCTCTGCTCCTAGATTCTATGCTTTAATCGCATCCCATATCTCCTTAGGTGAGTTTTGCTCACCTACTTGCAAGATAAGAACCTCCAGAATGGATTAAAAGATCAGCCCAGTCGCGATGTCATTCTTATTGGATTCAGTCAACCTGGTTCGATTGTCTCCCACACCTTATTGATTCGCAAAAGTACCTTCATTCGCATCACCCATACCGTGTAGTTTCTGGAACTTAGCATCGGACATTGGATGGAGGTTTGTGTGATCTTCTCCGTGTTGTTCTGAACGTCTCCCGTGTCTCGGTTCCGACGTTGGTAAGTCTTCGTGATGGTTTCTCAAAGCTTCGCGGTCTTCTCTTCGGGTTGTGATCGAAAGCTCTGATACCAAATATTAGGCTTTCTGCAAGCCCAAATCAACTCTCTATTAGTATGATATTGTCCACTTTGGGCTAAGTGATCAAGCCCGTATGGATTTGTTTTTGGGTTTATTCGCAAGATTCTCTTGAGACACTTTTCTTATCGTGTCACATTGAGAGCTTCTTTCACACCGAACATGCAGCCCACACCCACTTCCCTAGGTCCACAGTTTTCGACCTAGGCTCTGATACCAATTAAAGTCTCTCAAGATTAAGACTCACTTTTGTATAAAGAATATCACTCCTTTTAAAGTTTAGAAAATTTCTCAAAACGAAACTCTCTCAATCTTCTTAATCAATGTCACAACTCAACATTGATATTTATATTGATATTTATAGCGATTAGCACAACATTACTAATTCTATTCCTAATAGAACTTAAAATAGAAACTAGATAAGTCCTAAATTTATTACAATTATCTCTAACACTTTATCTTCTCCTAATTAGAATTGAAGCTTATCCAACAAAGAACACTTCGAAAAAGTTAATATGGAGAATCAAAACCGAAGAATTTAAATTTGCATTAATTACGATTCATATCTATTTAAGATAATTAGTTACCAAATTATGGCATTTACGACAAACTGTAAATCCTATAAAAAGAGGAGGAACAACATAACCTAATTTTTATCCAATAATGCTCTAAACAAATTACAAATCATATTACTTATATTTTTATTATTTTTGATAAAATCAGAAATCCAGTAATACGAAAGTGTTGATCCCTTCTCTCAACTTTTTATGTTCAAATATCCACAACGTATTAATGCAAATGTAAATCAGCCAAACCGGATTAAACCGGAACTGGAGCTTCAGAATTCTATCTTAAAAAAACAACAAAAGTCTAAAGGAACAAACTCGTGGCTCTGTACCTCACTCTGCATGCAGCCATGGTGTTTAGTTGTTTACCATCCATCACTATATGTCAAAATCCGCCTCAAAATTTTATTTGTTGAGTTGTCTCCTCTTTTATCCAAAAAAACAAAAAAAAAACATTTTAATTCATTTGCCTCCTCTTTTATCTTTCTTCTTCATTTCGATAGCCTTGTCCTAAAAATCTCTTATTATTTTCTAAGTAAAGAGAGAACAAACAAATAAAAATGGTGGATCTATTGAATCGAGTGATGAACCTTGTGGCGCCTCCGGCGACGATGGTGGTGATGGCCTTTTCATGGCCATTACTTTGTTTTATTAGCTTCGGCGAACGGCTTTATAACTCCTATTATGCCACCGAAAATATGGAGGATAAAGTCGTCGTCATCACCGGAGCTTCCTCAGCCATTGGAGAGGTACCACTTTGAATAAACAAAAATATTTGACTCTCCTCTAAAATTATTTGCTTTATACCATGTATTATTCATATTAATTCCCACAAAACGATATTGTATTCATGTAGTAGTATATAGAATATGGTATTGAACATTAACTTCTAGTAGAAAATATATATATTATGTTTTCAATTTATTTGTTCAACTTGGTTTAGACAGAATTTGTATTAATATTGAAAGAAAAAAAATGCAATTTAAAAAAAGTGGATCCTTCTTAAACAAGCTGATTTTGATTAATTAGTAAATGTAGTTTTCATTGCAACAATAATAACTAAGAAAGGTATTGTGTTCATTATTTTTTTGCATGGATGTTGATAATCTTGTTAATGAGATGTAACACAGCAAATAGCATATGAATACGCAAAGAGAGGAGCGAATTTGGTGTTAGTGGCAAGAAGAGAGAAGAGACTAAGAGTTGTGAGCAATAAAGCCAGAATGATGGGAGCCAACCACGTCATCATCATCGCTGCTGACGTCATCAAAGAAGATGATTGTCGCCGTTTCATCACTCAAGCCGTCAACTATTACGGCCGTGGTACACTACTAATTCTCGCCCATTTCCTCATTAACTAGGGATAGGTTAACTTGTAACTCAAGCAAGCAATAAAATTTACCTTTGACGATGAATTGTACACAGTGGATCACCTAGTGAATACGGCGAGTCTCGGACACACGTTTTACTTCGAGGAAGTTACTGACACGACCGTGTTTCCGCATTTGCTGGTATGGATTTTTTAATTTGTATATCGATTTTCGGTTTTGTATCATTTCTATAGAGAAGATATCAAAAGTTTGAGATTCTTGAACAGGATATAAACTTCTGGGGGAATGTTTATCCAACGTATGTAGCGTTGCCATATCTTCAAAAGACCAATGGTCGGATAATCGTGAATGCATCGGTGGAGAACTGGGTGCCTCTACCGCGGATGAGTCTTTATTCCGTTAGTACTTATACTAGAGCTTTAATTTGGTCATCTTTCTTCTACCTCGTAAGAGATTTTACGTAATGTTACTTATCATTGTGTAGGCTGCAAAAGCAGCATTGGTCAACTTCTATGAGACGTTGAGATTCGAGCTAAATGGAGACGTTGGAATAACTATCGCGACTCACAGATGGATTGGGAGTGAGATCAGTAGAGGAAAGTTCATGCTAGAAGAAGGTCCTGAGATGCAATGGAAAGAAGAAATAGAAGTACAAACTTATTTAACCAAACCTGTGATTCGATTAAACCTAAGTTAGTCGACTTGCTTACATCAATCATCTGCAGGTATCTGCAAATGGTGGAGCCCTAGAAGAATTTGCAAAGATGATTGTTGCGGGAGCTTGTAGGGGAGACGCGTATGTGAAGTTTCCAAACTGGTATGATGTCTTTCTCCTCTATAGAGTCTTCACGCCGAATGTACTGAGATGGACATTCAAGCTGTTACTGTCAAGTGAGGGTTCGCGTAGAAGCTCCCTTGTTGGGGTCGGGTCAGTCATGCCTGCGGACGAATCCTCGGAAATGAAACTTATGCTTGAAGGAGGGCCACCACGGGTTCCCGCAAGCCCACCTCGGTATACCACAAGCCCACCTCCGTATACCGCGAGCCCACCTCACTATACCGCAAGTCCACCTCGGTATACAGCGAGCCCACCTCGGTATACAGCGAGCCCACCTCGGTATACAGCGAGCCCACCTCGGTATCCTGCAAGCCCACCTCGGTATCCTGCGAGCCCACCTCGGTTTACAAAGTTTAATATCCAAGAGTTGTAATAAAAACTAGATGAAGAAACAACAGGCGAGGTTGGTGTAGAGTGAACTTGAGTTTTAAAACTTTCTCCAATTAGGGAAGCAAAGCAATGTGAAGGACATAGAATCAAGAATAATGCATGATGATACAGCTATATATATATGATGTTACTTGTTACATATGTCACAAAAACATTACACAAAGACACAATGTTTATGTATATTATATTGTATCTGTCAAAATGTGATTCAGACGTTAACATCTCCACAGGTATTAAGCAACAAAAAGACAGAACAAGACCGTTTTGCACCTCTAGGCTCTAAGAACCTGGAAAGAAGATGACAAGATCCTGAAGAGACCATCCGGGTTATCCGTGTGAACCTGAACGAAAACACGACCCGAATACCGGTTCATGGGTTCGGTAATAGCTAGCAAAGAGGAAGTAATGTAGGAGCAAATGTATAGTTAGTTTAACTTACCCAATGACCAGCATCTTCCAGGACATGCATTTCTACGCCGCCTCCTTCTTCAGAGGCGAGCTCTTCAGCAGCGTGGATTCGTTGAAGGTCTTTTAAGGCCCAACGGTGCAAGCTTCTTTCGGCTTTCAGAAAATTCACATGTACTCCTCTTGGAAGATTCTCAACAAAGTTCCTTTTGTTTTGTATTTGCCAAGAAGTTATGAGTACATAGTTAGGTAAGATCTCATACAAGTTTGTTCCATCAAACACAGAGAGGTCTAGCAGAAATAGATTACCATAGATTTGTGTCTTCGTAAGACTGGTATAGTTCAGCGATCCCGTCCAGGTCAAAAGCCCACGAGAAGCTAGAAGTCGATGGCCCAGTACGTCTGAGATTGGTAACAACCCACTGCACAAGAAATATGGATACATCAAGATTGTTGTAATTCGACAAGTATCATCAGAATCAACCAACGGTTTTAAAGTTAGGTAAGAGGTGATAAAAACTGCTGAACAAAATGGATATTATTATACCTGTGAGACATCATTGGAAAACCCTTCTTTGATAAGAGCGTTAAGAACCTCGCGTTTTGACAAGACCTTAAAGCAAATACACAAGATGTTCATAAGCAAAACTTTCTAAATCCTTTTGTTCTTCTGACTTCTAAGACCCTGTAGGTGGTTCAAACTTCTTATTGCAAATTAACCAATTGAAGTATCAACAGTTTGAAAATTCTTGTAACCTCCATCAAAATTTATCCTTGTATTACTACTTGTACATGCATGTTCAATAGTTCAAAATTCTCTCAGCCAGAAAAAGAATTCTAAACTTTTTGATAGAAAGGTGCTCCTTGATAAAGCAGTGTTGAACTTTTAACTCAATCATCTGCAATTCTTCAACTATAATGAGATAATCTATGATCAACTTATGAGAGAAACCTATAAATGGCATGATTCTGTGATCTTTATGAAAAAGAATATAGATGTCCAAAGCTTCGATGATGAGAGGCTGAAAGATAGATAGATAGTTATCTTAGCTTACCACTTTTGGCAATGTACGTAGAAATGATATAAGTTCTCGTGGATGATCTTCTCCATCTCCTCCTGCACGAACTTTTCCAGGAGTAGCATCCAATACCCAAGCCTAAAATGGATATGATTTAGGGTGATTAACAGAAACTCTACCAAGGGTCATGAGAATATGAACATCGGAAAAAAAACACTTGCTCGGACTGGTCGTGGAAGAGGCTTAGCTGCTTGCTCCACCATGCTTAAAACAACTAAATGGATCATAGAAAAGACTCATCAACAATATTATCACACCAGAGTAAATAAAATAATCAGGACTAAGCAATTTCATAAAGAAGTTAAGTCACCTTTTCCACCAAAGCTATGACCAACGAGGACCCGAGGTGTTAACTTCAACTGACCAACCTAAGAACGACAGAATAGAGAAAGCCGAATATTAGAGAAGTTATCTTTCACAAATAATCGAATAAAAGTAAAACATGGTCTTGAGAAGAAACCTACAAGTTTTAGAACATCAGAAGCAGTAGTAGCAACAGAGTTTGGACCTCTCTTCTTGAGAGGTGTTGAATCCCCATGGCAACGCAGGTCTACCAAGAGAAACTGTGAAGATTGAATTAAGAGAAGCAGATTAGTTATTGCAAGCCAATAAGTGTGTCTGAACATTTCGTTAAACAAATACCTGCCAAGTTGGGAACTCATGAGCCAATCTTCGAGCAAAAGTGCCTAGAGTAGCAGAAGCCAAAAATAAAAGGTTTTGTTAGCTAAATCGCAAAACTTGACCAAACGAGCAACAAAACTAAAAAGGCTGAGAAGACATAATCAATCCTTTGGAACAAATAGGTAATTAAACAAGATTGATGATCCTTTTTCTTGCCGCTAACAGGCTGAAGAGATTCAAGAATGACGTTACTGTTTTCATAATATTGAAGAAACTAAGTGCAGCCGAAACTCGTAAAAAATTTCACTAGCAAACCCATAATACTGACCCCAATTTTTCCCACTCCCTAGAATTCCATGTAAGAGAACAGCGGTAGGTGTATCAGGAACAGACTTATCCTCCTTCCATCTCCATTTCACCTACAAGTGTAGTAATAATGTCAATCCACAATCAAAAACACAGAGAATCTCTCAAACTTATATTAGCTTTCTATTGCCTCAGTGTTCAGGATTATCAAGCTCAATACATTTTCTCCCAAAGCAATCTTTAAACACTCAAATATATAACAGATTGGTTCTCAGATAACTTACAAGTGCCCCTTGAACAAGATCATACGCCTGCAAACAATAAATCAAGATATAATCAAATCATTAGAGGGTAAGCAACACTAAACAACTAAAATCTTGAGAAATTCCGATTTTAACAATCCAAGTATCAAACTTTATGTAGCAGAACTAATCAAAAGCATATACCAGAATCCGAGGAGGTTCAGCAACATCGTTCACCGTTGATTGTCTTTCGTCAACTAATGCCATACGAACTATAGATGTTCCTCTCGCTTTACAATTTCCATTTACCAATTCCAAACGATGCATATAAAATCTGTCACTCTTTAAGTATAAAAATTCACAAGTAGAGAGTTAAAAATTGAGACTTTAAACTACTTAATGTCAGAGAGATTGACACAGAGAGAGCTACACAAAACCTGAGAATTTGTCCCAATTTTGATGAATTTAGGAGAATGGGTTTTTGCTGATAAAGCAAATGTCTTTGATTGAAATCTGAATCCATGTCCGCCGCTTGAGCTTGCCGTGGAACACGAGACAGCTGACATTACGAAAGATTCAAATTTTGGAAATGACGGATTCGTAATTCAAGAGGAAACAGATGAGGAAGAAGAGACGAGACGGAGATTGATGACTAAGTTAAAGAGACGGAGAAAGCAAAAGCAATGTGCTTCTCTTTTTTTTTTTTTTTTCTCTTCTTCTTGGTGTCTCCGTCGCCTTGTTGTTTTTGCTCCGCCGTACAAACAAGGAATGACAGATTTACCCTTTTTGTTCGGCTTGACACAGACGTAGATCGAACAATTGGCGTGGTCGGTTCAGGCTTCCACCTAACTAAACACCTCACATGACTCGGTTCCTTGTCATAAACTCAAACGCGTAAACGTTGTAAACGTTATAATTAGGGTGTTTAACTCTTAATCCCAAAAAATCGAACCAAACGGAGAAAATAGGAAAATACTTGGTTCACCTCGGTGAATCCAAGAATTCACCTTCTCAAAATCCATCCAATAAGATTATGTCACATCATATTATATTTAAATAAAAATAATAAACAATAAATAAATAAATAAAACAAATTAAAAAAAATAATTTTTTAATTATTGGGTTCACTGAGTTATATCATTTAGGGTATAGTTTTATATGTTTTATTTATTTAGTTTTATTTTCTTATTTTGATTTAAATATTTCATATTATATTTAAATAAAAATAAAAAATACATAAATTAAACAAATTAAAAAAATAAAATTTTAACCATTTGGTTCGCTAAGTTGTATCCCTTAGGGTATAGTTTAATATGTTTTATTTATTTAGTTTTTCATTTTGTATTTTGATTTAAATACTTCATATTATATTTAAATAAAAATAAAAAAAATTAATTAATTAAATAAATTAAAATAAAATAAAATTTTAACCCTTGGGTTCGCTGAGTTGTATCATTTAGGGTATAGTTTTATATGTTTTATTTATTTAGTTTTATTTTCTTATTTTTATTTAAATACTTGATATTATATTTAAATAAAAATAAATAATAAATAAATTAAAAAAAATTAAAAAAAAAAATTAACCATTGGGTTTGCTGAGTTGTATCCTTAGGGTATAGTTTTATATGTTTTATTTATTTAGTTTTAATTTTTAATTTTTATTTAAATATAATATTATGTGGCACAATCTTATTGGATGGATGTAAAGGAGCTGAATAAAGAAATTCATCCATAGGGGTTGTAACGCCCGTATTCCGTATACAAAAAAGTTCTTTCGAATTTATGAACCTTAGACAAGTCTCGAGAAATTATTTATGAGGTTGAAATAATTAATTTAGACTTGTTCCGGAAGTGTCATAAATTGGTTCGAAAGTTGTGGGGTTTTTCTCAACCTAGAAGTCAAAAGCAATTTTTCTTCTTCTTCTTCTTCTTTCTTCTTCCTTGGAGCGCCATTTTTGGTTGGGGAAAAGAGAGTGAGTGAGCTTGAGAGTTTGAGAGAAAAGAAGAGAGAAGAAGAGAGAGAGAGGCTTGGAAAGCTTGGTGAAGCTTGGATCTTGTGAGATCAAAGGGTGTGGAGCTTTGTGAAGCTTGGAAAATGAAGGATTGGAGTGAGGCTTTGTGGCGTGAGCTTTGGGAGAAGAAGAGAGATCTTTCTTGAGCTTGGGGAGTCCATCTAAGCATATATCCATCTATTCTAAGGTGAGTTGTGACCAAAGGTTAACATTAAGCCATGTGTGTGGGCTTGTGGGGTTGTGCTAAGCTTTGAATGTTCCTAGGTTGCTTAGAAGCCTTTTGGTTATGTGTGGAGCTTTAGCTAGAGGTTGCTAAGCTTGTGGTGGTTAGGGAACCATAGATTTGTGCTTGTGTGCCTTATTAAGCTTTGATTGTGTTCATGTGCTTGATTTGTGATTTGTGTGTGTTGTGGTTTCTTGGTAATTTCATGGCTTGTTGGGGGTGTTCCCTTGTTGCTTGGTATGTGTTTGCCTTGCTGAATGTATGTTGGTTGTGGTTTAGAGGTTTGGTCTTAGGGTTGTGTCAAGGCTAAGTTGTGGAGTTGGAAAATCGGAGTGGCTATCGACCAGGTGTGGTCGATAAAGCAAGGTCGATAGGGTGTATCGACTAGGGCAGATCGATAGAGCGAGGTCGATAAATCTCGCTGGACATTTTCCTAGTGCTTATCGACCAGGTGTGGTCAATAGAGTGAGGTTGATAGGCTGTATCAGCTAGGGCAGGTCGATAGGTTGGTCGATAAATCATGGTGGACGTTTTCCTAGTGTTTATCGACCAGGTGTGGTCGATAGAGCGAGGTCGATAGGGTTGATCGATAGGTAAGTCGATGAGTTTCTTCAGATAGTTTTTAGGTCGGCTATCGAGTAGGTGTAGTCGATAGAGCGAGGTCGATAGTGCTATCGACCAGGTGTGGTCGATAGGGTGTGGTCGATAGGGGGTATCGATGGTGTTGGTCGATAGAGTTTGGTCGATTGATCCTGGTGTTCTGTGACTTGTGTTTTTAGCATTTCTTGATGTTGTGAATTGCTAGGTGGTTAGTCATAAATGTGTTTGATTAGCTTGCGTGAGGTTGCATGTTTAGCTGATTGTTTGAAGTAATACATGTTGTCATTATTTCGTGTTGGTGTGGTTGTTTGAATTGTGTGGGCTTTCATATAACTTGTTATTGGGAGGATCAATCTCACTCAGCGTTTGGTTTACCAAATATTGATGCATCACTTTTGTCGATGCAGGTAAAGATAAGGCGTGATCGTGGAATCGATGCGACGAGGGGAAGGATGATTAGGACCAGTCGTTTTAGGTTTTGTAGCTTTCGTAGGATTGGTAGAACCGGTAAAACTGTCGATTATGCGTTGTCGTTGTTGTTTGTTGAATGTTAATTACTTGGAAATTATTTAAATGTATGGACGTTTAATTATTAAGTAATTGTATGTAAAAAAAAAATACGGTCGTTTCATTTTGGTAAACCCAAGTATTGTCCATAAAACTTTATTTTCTCTTCTAAATCTATCCAATAAATCTATTTTATAAACATTCATGATTTTAGAAATAAATGGATTCCCTCAAAAATAGGAAAATTAGATTTTGATAGTTTTTGATCATTTTTAAAAGAAAATCAAAATCTCACTTTACTAGTTTTTAAGAAGAGATTTTAGTGTGATTTTTTCTTTTCTAAAATTAACCTAGATTAGTTTTTTTCTTCTCACAGACTTGCGTAGTACAAAACTAGAAATGTATAACAAAATCATCTTAATTGTCACCCGCTGATCCATTTTCAAGTTTGGGCTTGGATATTCACCTTATGAGCCCAACAACAATAAGCGTGACTTTAAAAAAAGCGACTCCTTCAAGAATAAAATAATTGATTAAAAAAGGAATAAAATAGTCAAGCGACTCAAAATCAACCACTACTAAACCGCCACGTGGACTCAGAGGAAAAACGTATGGCCTGTGGCATCCTCACGCCACCTCACCTTCTCTTTTGCCTCCTCGAACCTTCTTTTTAACAAATTTGCCTTTTCTCATAGAAGAATCACACACAAACAAAAAAGTCTCTCTATTCAAAAATAATATCACGCCCAAAAGAAACCGTCAAAAGCCACCGTTGAGATTTCTTCCTTCTCGCTCTCCAATGGCGTCGTTCGATGAAGCACCTCCCGGAAACTCTAAGGGCGGAGAAAAGATCTTCAGAACAAAATGCGCACAGTGTCACACCGTCGAAAAAGGCGCCGGTCACAAACAAGGTCCGAGAATCGATTCTCTCTTAGATCTAATATTTCTCTATATCCTCATCGTTTGATCTAATCTGGATCTATAAATACCTTTAAGCGCTTTGATCTTTACGTTTTTTGTTTTCTCGGATTGATCAATCTATGTGTTGTGATCATCGCTCTAATCGTTAGATTGATTTTGGATCCGCATGTGATTTTTTGAATTTGGAAATATTTTGTTACGAATCATCATAGGACCGAATTTGAATGGATTGTTTGGAAGACAATCTGGAACAACGTCAGGATATTCATACTCTGCTGCTAACAAAAACATGGCTGTTATGTGGGAGGAGAAGACTCTTTACGATTACTTGTTGAATCCTAAGAAGGTACCTTCAAATTAATTTTTCAGATCTTAGATTAAATACTTAATTATCTGGTGAATGAGGTTCTTGAATTGTTAATTTTATATTCTTGAATTTTAGAGAATTATCTGTTGAATTGATAATTAAGAGTTTAATATCATCCAAGATTCGGGTTAAACCCTTCCTTTATGTGAAATTTGATTTCATCTTTTAAAATGTTGCACCATAAGCTAATAATGTGTACAACAACAACTCAACAATGTCTGATTATTTGTTCAAGAATATCAAGATATGAGTAAACATTGTTCTTAACTATTACTATGTATAGTCTAAATCAAAAGATTGTCGACAAAATATTGTTGGTTTGATACTGAGTCCTCTCGTAACACTTTTTGTGTTGGTTGTTTCATATTGAGAGATTATATCTCATTTTGATTGGATTGGTGTGGATTTTTTGTTTCTTTGCTTGTTACAGTATATTCCTGGGACGAAAATGGTGTTTCCTGGACTGAAAAAGCCACAAGAACGTGCCGATCTCATCGCTTATTTGAAGGAAGGTACTGCATAGACAAGGCTCCACTGGATATATAGAGCCTGCATTTTTTTTTCTCCACAGATAAAATAAATCAGACCAAAAATATTGAGGTCATGAACTGGGTTTTTTGTAAGTTTGTTTTTCTTTTAAATTTTGTTAATGAGGAGGCTTAACGTGTGCCTCTTATAAAGTCGAATATTCGTTTTTGATGTGAAGAACTAATTTCCACCACGAAATTCACGAGATTCTCTATTCCAATTGCCAAATACTCTTTAAATATAATTTTTTTTACTTACTCAAGGAGCTCTGTATTATGAAGGTACAGTTGCTGGGAAAAACTTTTGCCTAACTCCTTGTGCCTTTATCATCGGATATGCTCCCAGCGTTTTTTGCTTTGTGTGTTAAGATTGTACTAAAAATAGACTGATGAAAGAGTCAGACCTCAAGAGGCATCTAGAACAGAGAGAAACACACAAATTTTACCAACAAAGCAGAAGAAAAACGCCATCAGGTCTAGAAGGGGTTTAGCTTTGGGAGCTTTGCCGTGTGCTTTGTGGACAAATTTCTTTTTAGAGATTGATTTTTGTTTATGTGTTACATTAAAATGATGAAAATCTATATTTTTTATGGGTAATTAGAGAAATTGATATCATAAAGACAATAATGTCTGCTAAACTGTGACACAATGTGATATTATCAAGCTTAGCATTCAACCAACAGAAACAAAATTCATTCATCAATAATAGACAAAGAGAGGAAAATTAAAGCTACCAACTTTACAAACATGGGATTACGTTGGAGCAAAAAACATACAAGCTAGATACTAATAATGATCAATAATCACCGAGAATATATAGGTGAATTACATGATTTCAAACCCTAATAATGATCATGCCATCAAATCATAATCTAGAACACGGGCCCCCAGTTCTCTGTCACCGGCGTTTGGTTAGTGCTACCAATAATAGAATCGGCGGGCACCAGAAGTGGATCAAAGCCAGACACCATCTGAAGATTTCAGAGGAGACAAATTGAAGAAGGTTTTCTGTATATCCACAAATGACGATTACAACAGGTTTATAAAGAAGAGGAGACCATTACTACATAATATACATTGCAGATTTAACGGGAAAATAAATATTGATGTCCTAATACTTTGGGATATGATTTGATTGAGATACGATCTCGCTAATACCTGCCCTCAAACTGGAGCATGGAGATCTCTAATGCCCAGTTTGCCACAGAAGTCTTGGAAAGCTTGGCGACCGAGTGGCTTTGTGAAGATATCAGCGAGCTAATAGCGTGATGCGACATGATTAGTAATAAGGTTACCTGACTTTATCTCATCTCGAACAAAATGGCAGTCATTTTCAATATGCTTTGTCTTTTCATGAAAAACTGGATTTGTTGCGATGTATATGGCTGACTTGCTGTCGCAGAAAAGACGCATTGGTTGATCATGTGTAATACCAAGATCTCGTAGTACCTGTTTCAGCCATTTTAGCTCCTTAGTAATATAAGCCATTGCACAGTACTCGGCTTCTGCCGATGACATGCTCACTGTTTTCTGCTTTTTTGTTTTCCATAAAACTGGAGAACCCCCAATTTGGACAATATATCCCGTTACAGAACGTCTAGTAAGAAGACAACCTGACCAATCAGAGTCACACCACCCAGTTATTTGAAAATCATTGGTGGCATGAATCAGAATACCTTGGCATGGACTTCCTTTTAGATAACGAACTGTCTGCAAGGCAGCTTCCCAATGATCAGCTCTAGATTTTTGCATAAACTGAGCCAGATGTTGAACACTGAATGCCAAATCTGGACGAGTAGCAGACAAGTAAATCAAATGACCAAGCAATCTGCGGTACAGCTCAGGGTTTGGTAAGTATGCTGACTTAGAGAGAGCAAGCTTACTATTCTGTTCCAATGGAAATGAAGCTGGTTTTGGACCTAAAAGTCCAGCCTCGGAGATTATTTCCAGCGCATACTTCAGTTGATTCAAATAAAAGCCTTTGGTGAGACTTCAATTCCAAGGAAATATTTCAAAGGACCCAAATTTTTCATCTTGAAACAAGAAGCTAGATAAGCTTTGAAGATGTCAAGTGCTTCATTAGAGTTACTGGCGACTATCATATCATCAACATATATGAGTAAGTTGATGTGAACTCCCCCTTTATCAAAGCTGAACAACGAATAATCAGAAAGTGACTGTAAAAACCTATATTCACGCAGAGCGGTGGTGAGTTTCTCAAACCAGCATCTTGGAGCTTGCTTTAGCCCATAAATCGATTTCCATAAGCGACAAATTTTCTTGTCATCTGAAGTATAAAATCCAGGAGATGGTTTCATATATACCTCTTCTTGAAGATCACCATGTAAGAAAGCGTTGTGAACTCCATCTGATGAACCGGCCAATTCTGTGCTGCTGCAACTTGTAAGAAAGAGCGAACAGTCGCCATTTTTGCAATCGGAGTAAATGTATCTCCATAATCTTCTCCTTCAACTTGTTTGTTTTGATATTTTTGGGTTTATAATTGTAAGGTAAGTGAGTTACATCAAGTCTAAATAAAATTAATATTTTGGGTATATTGTATTTCGAGTATTTTGAGTATTCATTTTGTTTTCGATTTGGTTCATGTTCGGTCTTTCGGATATAGGAGTCTAGGACTCATTCAGATTTTTGTCGGGTTGGTACCCCTTTCTGGGTTGGATTCGGTTCGGTTTTTCAGTTTCAGGTATTTTGTGCAAGCTTATCTCATACAGTGGTCAGAAAAATAAACGACAAGATGAAACCAAAAGCTATTGGATATGATATATGTTAATAATAAAATTTTAATATAGAAAGTTAGATTAATTTATTCATGTAAAAAATAAACTTTTATAAATAACTATATTCTCTAATAAAAACATATTTTCTACTTTTTTCCTAAAATGTTTTGAAATATATCATTAATAACAAATATGTCATTTAATAAATTTATTTAAATTTAATTTTTTAAAAAGTTTAGAAACTCGTCTGATGGACGGGTTTTAATCTAGTATAAATAGAAACCACACATAGAAGAAAAATGCATTCGAAATTTCCGGGAAAAAAAAAATAGAGAATACATATTTTATTATTTACTTTGCTCATTTGTGGTTATTAAAATTATAAAGACTTTATAATAAATAAAAACATTTGTTCGTCAAACTTAACATACATTTAAAAATTTACAATTATTATAAAGTCTAAAAATGAGAGAAAAAAGTTGCTTGATTGTTAGACAAATTTACATGACCGTTTTTCAGAGAGGTCATCTGTCTCTCGATAGTACCGAGTTTTGTAGACAGATCGGTCATGGTCTGAGTAATTTCTGAGAGAGATTCCTGGATGGTAGCGATAGTGGCAGGAGCATTGTTGACACTAGTTTGGTCTCCACCATTACCACCAGCCATGATGAATTTGATGAGAAGAACTGTTCTGAAATGGTAGATTTGTAGCTTGAATGTCTGATTCTCCCCACAGACGGTGCCAAAATGTGGATGCTGGATTTCACACCCAATAATATATTAAATTATTATTAAAGTACAAATAGAATTCGCTAATAAGAATAAACTGAAATATAAAATAGATTTGCTAAAGGAAAAAGTGTAAAATTATATATATTGATCTCAAGTAGCAAAAAGATTGACCCCTTTACATGATCATGGGTCTATATTTATACATGAATTAAGGATTAAATGCTAAGAATAAATAATAATAAATCCCATGATTTTCTTTTAATTCGCCGGTTTTGATTTGGTCTTTAATGTCGTAACGTCTTGTATTTTGAATAATTTCTTCCTTCAACTCGCAGATTCACCTCGCCTCGCAGATACTCCTTGCTTTGCTTGCTCTTTCCTTCCGCGAGACTTCACTACTGGTCGGACCCCAGTTCGTTCCATCGAGCCCTAATATGGTTTGCCCGTCCTTTCTTTCTCCGAACTGACCCAACTTTTATTTTGACCTGCTGAAGTGGTTGACACGTAACATGATTGGAGAGAGTGGATCCTCAGTGCAGATCTGGTATCAATAACGGTGATAGAAAAATAAACGACAATATGAAACCAAAAGTTATTGGACGTGATCTAATTTTTAATTTGTTAATAATGAAATAGTAATATAAAATTTTAATTAAATTATTCATGTAGATTAACAAACTAATGTAAATAACTCATTTCTCAAATGAAATATTATTTCTTCTTCTGTTCCCAAAAAATTTATAAAATATATCATTGATATCAAATTTTCAATTTAATATTTCTATTTAATTATTTTAAAATTTAGAAATCCGTCCATAGGACGGATCCTAATTATATACAACACGTATAAAAATTCTAATTAACAGGATCATGACATATGTCGATCAATTGTAAGGTTTATATAATAAGAAAATAATTTTTAACTCATCTAAACTTGTTAAAAACATGTTTAAAATTATATATGTAAAAAATAGAAAGTAAAAATTTATCTATTTGATTATTATTTTTTTTCTTTTTTTTTGTTGGTTTTTTTTTTTGATTAAGGAAATAATATTTTTACATGTGTCATAATCTGATCGATCAACCGACACATGTCATGATCTTGTTAATTATAATTTTGACATGGGTCAGCTTCTACTGAGAGCAATCAAGGTTTATATAGTACTAGATAGTACCCGCATACATGCGGGTTCATTAAAAATATTTTATAACCCATAAAATAAAATAAATAAAAAAGCGAAACATGAAAAATAAACTAAAATAATCCATAAAAAATTATAAAATTAGATTGGTTTTTAAACTCCGTTTTCTTTTGGTTATAACTAAATGATATTATATATATACATATATATATATATCTAATTGTTTCTTCTCTTCTTTGTTTTGAATAATTTTATTATTATTTAACAACTTATATTTCTAGGTTTTTAAAATTTTTTTTGATGAATTGGTTTCTATCCTATTAGAATTATATTTTGATTACAATGTTGTTTATATAGTGGTGAAAATTTATAATCTTTTGGTTTTTAGGATTTGACAATGTGTTATTACTTTTTTTATGGGAAAAATCATGTTGTTTTGATGGAAAAAATCATGTTATTTTGCCTAGTAAAAAAATCATATTAGAACAACGTCGTTTTGGTCGTTCTATTTGTTAGATATTGAAACGGTGATATATATAGATATGGGTTATATTACGGGTGATTTTTAAGATCAAAATTTGATTTTTACAACTTTGAGGTGAGACTTGAGTTTATTGATTATTTTTAACATAAAACCGAAAAAACTATAGCCTAAAACTTTTAAAACCACTACCTAATACAGCATATTGAATAATTAATAATATAAATGTAGACCAAGATGTCTAGATTTAATCAGAAAAAAGCCAAATGTCTAAATTTAATCAGAAAAAGCCAGATGTGTTAAACCTATTATTAATTCAAATCTTTATTCTTTGTAGAATATAAAAAGTTAATACAGTTCTATAGTAGTAAATATAACTTTGTAGGGACAAAAAGTAGATACTGTTCTCGATTAAGGATCTAAGAAAAAGGCTGAGAGATTAGTGGACAGAGGTGTTTCGCTCCAGAAGTGCAGATGCATATTACTTCTACTAAAGTGGTTAATTCACCAAATAAAAAATATATAATAACAAGGACTAAGTAATCTTTCTAACTTTCTTCTTGAATAAATTTATCAGAGTATTATATAAATGAATAAGAATATAAAAAAGTAGACGTAAAAAAAGAAGTAGATGCACATGTCTAATGCATGCGACTAATTTTAAATTTAATATTTCTTATTTTTAAATTGGTATGTAAACTTTGGTACGAATTTTTTCTCAATTGGAGACCGATAATTAACAATTGCAATATTTCTTATAGAGTTTATTTTTTTGGTTTTAATGTTAAGTTTATATTTCTTATAGATTTGTTTTTGTTGATAACATGTTATAAGGGTAACTTTATCAACATTTTGTTTTTGATAACATATATCAACATTTGCATCTATCAACATTTGTTTTGTTGATAACATATTATAAGTATTAAATAATATAATTTTTTTAAAATTATGATAGCGGTTATAATTGTAACTAAGTAAACGAAAATATCAAAAATTTATAACAAAAGAGTACGAATACAACAAGAACCAAGAACAAACAAAACTTCAATGAGGAAAACACCTGCTTGAACCAACAGAAGGATCCCGATGAAGAAACACTGATTTCAAACCGTGAAGCTCGGACATTTGCTTGCTTGCCTCAGCTTCAAGGAACTCGAGTCCTCATCGTCGTTGCTAGCTAGATGAGGAACGAAAATGGAAGCAGAGAAGTGAGATGAGGAAGAGAAGTGAAATGAGAAAGGTTATTGTGTCCATTGATTTACTCTTACACTACAAGAAAATTACCGCAATTCCGACGGAATTTCCGACGGAATATAAATCCGTCGGAAAATTCCGACGGATTCCCGATGTATTTCCGATTGACAAGAAAATTGACGATTCCGCCGAAATTGCCGGAAATCCCGGAAATTTCCCGACGGATTTATATTCCGCCGGAAATTACGCCGAATTGATAATTCCGGAAATCCGCCGAAATTTCCCGACAGATTTCCGACGGATTACCGACGGGTTACCAACGGATTACCGACGGATTACCGACGGATTTCTGACGGATTTCGGACGGATTACCGACGGAATTTGTTTTTCGGCTTGTCTAATCATATGTCAGACTAAACCTTAGGACGAGACACGTGAAACCACAAAAATTTCCGACGGATTTCGATTTTGGTTTAGTCATTTATCCGTTTCTCTTGAAATATGTTTGTAATATGCTATGTTACTCATTTCAATCATAAAATAATACCAAAAACCTTGTTATCTATCATATATACTAAAATTAAAAAAAATCATACAATCATGTTTATATGTTAGACAATGATACATATACTTAAGCGATGATTTATAAACATAACAAATAAAATTTTATAATTTTGGTATATTTAATATGTAACAAGGTATTTGTTAGTATTTTATCATTGAAATGAGTAACAAATCATATTGCAAACATATTTCAAGAGAAACAGATCGTATTTACCATTGAAAACCACAAACCCGTCGGAAATCCGTCGGAAATTTCCGACGGATTTCCGACGGATACTATATCAAATGTGTTAAATATGTTGCATATGAGTTTAATTATATTTTTAGATTATCCGTCGGAAATCCGTCGGAAATTTCCGACGGATTTCCGACGGAATATGAAAATTTGACCGCGTAACTTACCCGCGTGAATTAAATTTGTTTAAATTTTTTGCTATCCGTCGGAAATCCGTCGGAAATTTCGAAAAACATATAGGCGCGGATGTTCGAAATATTTTCGAAAAACACCGGCAAATATTAAAATTTTCGCCATTTCCGACGGAATTCCGACGGCTATATCCGTCGGAATTTTGTTTTTATATATCACTTTTTCTTCTCACCGAATTAATTTCTCATTTTAGAAGAAGAAGAAGAAGAAGAAGAAGAAGAAGAAGAAGAAGAAGAAGAAGAAGAAGAAGAAGAAGAAGAAGAAGAAGAAGAAGAAGAAGAAGAAGAAGAAGAAGAAGAAGAAGAAGAAGAAGAAGAAGAAGAAGAAGAAGAAGAAGAAGAAGAAGAAGAAGAAGAAGAAGAAGAAGAAGAAGAAGAAGAAGAAGAAGAAGAAGAAGAAGAAGAAGAAGAAGAAGAAGAAGAAGAAGAAGAAGAAGAAGAAGAAGAAGAAGAAGAAGAAGAAAAAGAAGAAGGAGAAGAGAAAGAAAAAAAGGAGGAAGAAAAAGAAGAAGAAAAAGAAAAAGAAAAAAAAGAAGAAAAAAAAGAAGAAGAAAAAAAAGAAAAAGAAGAAGAAGAAGAAGAAGAAGAAGAAGAAGAAGAAGAAGAAGAAGAAGAAGAAGAAGAAGAAAAAAAAGAAGAAGAAGAAGAAGAAGAAGAAGAAGAAGAAGAAGAAGAAGAAGAAGAAGAAGAAGAAGAAGAAGAAGAAGAAGAAGAAGAAGAAGAAGAAGAAGAAGAAGAAGAAGAAGAAGAAGAAGAAGAAGAAATAAATAAGAAGAATAAAGAAGAAGAAGAAGAAGAAGAAGAAGAAGAAGAAGAAGAAGAATAAAGAAGAAAGAAGAAGAAATAGAATAAAATAAAAAGAAGAAGAAGAAGAAGAAGAAGAAGAAGAAGAAGAAGAAGAATAAAGAAGAAGAAGAAGAAGAAGATAGAAGAAGAAGAAGAAGAAGAAGAAGAAGAATAAGAAGAAGAAGAATAAATAAGAAGAAGAAGAAGAAGAAGAAGAAGAATAAGAAGAAGAATAAAGAAGAAGAAGAATAAAAAGAAGAAGAAGAAAGAAGAAGAAGAAGAAGTAAAGAAGAATAAAGAAGAAGAAGAAGAATAAGAAGAAGAAGAATAAGAAGAAAAATAAGAAGAAGAAGAAGAAGAAGAAGAAGAATAAGAAGAAGAAGAAGAAGAAGAAGAAGAAGAAGAAGAAGAAGTAATAAATAAATAAATAAAATAGAAGAAGAAGAAGAAGAAGAATAAATAAGAATAAGAAGAAGAAGAAGAAGAAGAAGAAGAAAATAAATAAAGAAGAAGAAGAAGAAGAAGAAGAAGAATAGAAGAAAGAAATAAGAAGAAGAAGAAGAAGAATAAATAAAGAAGAAGAAGAAGAAAAAGAAGAAGAAGAGGAAAAGAGAGAAGAAAAAGAAAAAGAAAAAGAAGAAGAAAGAAGAAGAAGAAGAAGAAGAAGAAGAAGAATAAGAAGAAGAAGAAGAAGAAGAAAGAAGAAGAATAAATAAGAAGAAGAAGAAGAAGAAGAAGAAGAAGAAGAAGAAGTAAGAAGAAGTAAAGTAAGAAGAAGAAGAAGAAGAAGAAGAAGAAGAAGAAAGAAGAAGAAGAAGAAGAAGAAGAAGAAGAAGAAGAAGAAGAAGAAGAAGAAGAAGAAGAAGAAGAATTATTTTTAAATTTTTTATTTTAATTTTAAATTTAATTTTAATTGTAATTAAAATTTTGTAATAAAAAATTTATTAATAATTATAATTTTAAATCTTAATTTATATTTATTCCAATTAATTTTATATATTAATTATAATTAATTGCAACTAATTAATATTAATTACAATAAATTAAATATTATTAATAAAATTTTATATCCGCAGAAACCGGCGGAAACTGGCTCGAAATATGTCCGCCGGAAACTGGCCGGAAATATGTCCGCCGGAAATCGGTCGGAATGCGCTCGTGGAATTCCGCCGACAATTTCCGACGGATGGATATCCGCCGGAAACTGCTACAATTTGTGACGGATTTCACGGAATTTTTATTTCGACGAGATAGACGAAACTGCGGAAACTGGCCGAATCGCCAATTCCGACGGATTTCCGACGGATTTTTCCGTCTGTTCTAGCGTGTTTTCTTGTAGTGTTATCAACGGTGAATAATAAAAGAATTTGATCCGTACCTCTATGGATTAACCAATGAAAAATCAGTATTTTTTTTTTTGCATTTTAAAAATTTTAAACTTTCGTTATTTTTTTTCCTTTTTAACATAGAAGATTAATTTTGCAATATGTGGTAAATTAATGTAAGAAAAACTATATATTCTAAACCTATTTACAGATCAATTTGATGACATACTTGTAGTTGATTTTTATTTGCAAAATGGTATATTTTGGTTTTGTATATTTTTTATTTAATTTTTGTGCTTGAGTGTTAAGTGTAAAAGTTATAATTCATAACTTAGGGTTTGAGATTTAAGTTTTAAGATTTGGGATTTGGAGTTTAGAATTTGAAAATGAGTTTTGGTATATTATTTGATGTTTATGTTTATGAATTTACCATTAAAATTGAGTGTTTATGATTAACGGTTAGAAGTTTAGGGCTATAGAAAGATAAAGACGAAGAACACTCTAATAACCTCGAACACCATGTGGTTGTATTAACGGCTCTATAATCTATCCTTTAAACTCATCTTTTTATCCACACGAAAGAATTACCCATCATCCGATACATAAAGAGTCAACCCAAAAATGTTTTAATTTTTTTTTTTGTGTGTTTTGGGAAACTCTTTTGAGATGTTACTATATGTTAACCAATAAATTTCTGCATATTTACATGATTCTGTCTATATACTCTCTCATATGTTATGACACAAAAAAATATCAAATGTTATTTTTTGTTGAGATAAACTGTGAATTATAGTTATACCAAAATTGTTTTTTTTTTAATTCTTTTTAGAGAATCTTGGCCGACCTATACATAAGGTTTCAAGAGGCCCAATAAAATAAAAATAAAAATAACAAATTGAATCATGGGAATTCAAGGAATTCAAAATCCAGTTACTCATATCATATCATATCTAGACCACTTAGATAGTTAGGCATGGACAAAATCTAACCGTAACTGTACTTCGGACCATAACCGGACCGTTTTTAATCGTAACCGGACCGTAACCATATAAAATGGTTAAAAACCATAACCGTTAACCGTAAAAATAGATTAGTTATAGTTAACCATAAATTATTAACCGTAATCGTTAATTAACCATAACCGTATAAAAA
Source organism: Cardamine occulta (assembly GCA_028015245.1). Classification (NCBI taxonomy): domain Eukaryota; kingdom Viridiplantae; phylum Streptophyta; class Magnoliopsida; order Brassicales; family Brassicaceae; genus Cardamine; species Cardamine occulta. The sequence continues at coordinate 4,867,464 of CM051390.1, forward strand.
CTATTAGTTAACCGCATGGTTAACCTTAAAATTATAACCATAACTGTTTTGAAAGTAGAAAAAATGTACACATAATTAATCATAACCGTAAATTTTTGTGTAAACTAAAAACGCTACTAATAGTAATCTTTATCTTTATCATCAAATAATTGAATCGTATTTAACCGTAACCGTTTTAATCGTAACCAGTTTAACCGTAACCGTTTTAATCGTAACCAGTTTAACCGTAACCGTTTTAACCATATATTAAATGGTTAAAGTTAAAGTAAAAAAAAATTATATCCGTAACCGGTGGTTAATTAACCTGAACCTTAATAACCGTAACCGTGGTCATGCCTAGAGATAGTAGAAAGTCTTGCGGTTGATCTGAGCAAAAATAGTATCTCTGGCTACGGTCGATAAAAAATATCAAATACCACCGTTATCAGATTTTCCGGTCGAATTCTCATGTGAACTAAACCGACCAAACCCATGAGGTGTTTCAAGTAAACTGGATCAGTTTCAACATCATAAGAGAATAATCTATTACGCGAATACTAACACGTAATAGATTCTACGAGGTATTGCTTCTCTGTTTCTTTGGGTTTCCATGGTGGTTGCCATTATACGTGAAATTATTGCTACACATTGATCATTAATTTTGCATCTAAGAACATGCTTTGTGTAAATTGTCTGAACCGTGATTATCTATTAATCTGAGATAAAGCCCAAATTGTTAAATCTCTTGAAATTTGATAACTTTGAACAAATAACTGATTCATTCATTATTGCTCTGAAGCAATCTCAATAGGTTTGTTTTGTTTTGCAGGAATGGTGTCGTTTCAGGGAAAGCAATATTTGTGCCTCCGTTTGATGAATATATATTGGAAGAAGAAGAAGCTGAAGCTGCTGCAAAGGAAGCCATTGAAAAGAAGAGCTTCTTTGTTCTTTGAGTTGCTGCTCCACCGAAAAATATATATTAAGAAGAAAAAGTAAAGAGAGATAGAAGCAGAACACACAAGAGAGAAGAGAATTGTAAATGATGAGAAGATATTGTCACAGCAGAACTCAAAATTTGATATGCTTCCCTTTATATATAAGCTTTGAGACGAATTGTCTTGGAGGGTATGATCTTAATCTTGAGTATGTTTTGATTTTCAATAATTTCTTGATTTAGGGTTCTTTAACTTGAAATTTAAGTTTCTGATTCTGCAAATTTGTCTTGAGATTTGTTTTGAACACATCACTTCAACTTGTGGACACAAGTAGGTTAACTGCAACACAAAGTTGTTTTCGTATGGTGAATTTGGTACTGAGTTGTTCAATTTTGGGTCTTTTTAGCTTCTGCAAAAAGTGTTTACTATTTGCGGCAGATAAGTATGGAAGGAAATGACCTTAATGCAGGCAACTAATAGGGTAAATAAAATCAAATTTTGATGTGTTTTGGATCGAAATCATTGAAATTTATCTAACAGTGCCATTTATGTATGCAGAAATGGAAGATATTGTACTGTTAATACGGTTCTTTGCAACACAATCCAGCTTTTGTTCCCTAAGAAGTTGAAGCACAAAGGGCTGGTTCTGCTAACTTGAAAGGCAAGGAAACACCGAGTCCTAGAAACCCTAATCAAAGGCTAAGAAGCAAAAATAGAGAAACAGCATCGATTCAAGATATGCTACAAAGAGAGGATCTTTCGAGATGGTTGTATCTAAAGAGAGAAGCTAGAGGAGAAGAGGCGCGAGTGTGACGTTGGGTCAAGATAGAGATGTTGATTAGCGATCCTTGGACACAAATGTAAATGTTTAGAATTCAAAAATCAATGATCATTATATTTATTTCAATACCTAAAATTTGGTGACCATTTTAACTTGAAAATTGAAAGTTTTCCTAAATAATATAATATATATTTTTAATACATAAAAACTTAATACTTACACATAAATTCATTTCCTAATCTTATGCATATCCTGTAAAATATAATTATTATGTTTAGAAACTATACAATTTTTTTTTTAATTCTACCTATACAATTATTATTTTTAAATGGAAAAATGAAAAATATATTTATTTAGTGGATACCATAGGTTAAAAATCAATGTTTGAACCTACCTTAGTTCTAACCCGCAGTGTCTACCACAAGAAAAGAAATGCCAATGACGAACAACAGCTGGATAATCTCTATACTGAGTTATCCCCGAGCACCTCACGAGTAATCAAGAGTTACAATGTTTTTAAAGTATTTTATGGCAAGCATCCGCACACATCTTAATTTCTATTTAGAATTTTATAGTGATGAAATATGTTTTCAATTTAAAAAGATGAAAAGTACTTAAAACACCAATATAACTTAAAGCAATCACTCTAATGTTGAACCATAAAAGTTCAATTAGGGTTTTTGATGTTATAGCTGCACCTTTGGAAAAGGTTGCCTACGTATCCTTGAAAAGGGATTAAGCCATTCGTAGTTTACGAAGATTTGGAGCGTGTTTTGGTGTGTTTGAGGCGGTTTGTGCCTCAATTGCTAGATCATTGTGATGATTTTGTAGATGATTTCATATGATTAGATGATATTAGATGACTTTCTAAAGAGGAGAAAGCTCCTTATTTATAGTGATTTGAGGAGGTTTAGGGCTTCCTTTTTCTTTTTGAATTAGGGTTGTCTTTTCGTCCAACCTTTCTTTTTTCGAGTTGATTTTCTTTTCGGAGTTGATTTTTTTTTCTTCGGTGATTAGGTCGGTCTAAGTCTTCATGGGCCAATTCATTTGGGCTTTAAGGGAAGTCGGTTTTGATTTGAGTCGGGTCTAAGATAGGGTTCTAAAACCGGTACCAACATCTACTAACAATTACACTCTTCTCTAACACCGACACAAAATTTATAATTTAATTAACACACAAAAAAACATAAATTATAATCCAAAAAATATTTCACCCCGGCGATAGCATGGATTATTAATCTAGTCATTTATTAGTTGATATCAATATTTTTATGCAATCTCTTTAAATTAAATGAGATTAATCGAGATAATCATAAATTAATTTTCTAAGAATCTAGTCGATGTCTTGTCCCGGTCAATGCAAGCTTGTGATGTGCTACATACTGTGGAAGACTTGAACCTTTTTTTTTTTTTTTTTTTGACCAGTGGGAGATTTACTTAGAAGAGTCTTCATCTTGGGATAATGTTCTTCTCCAGATAATGTTGCCATGTTGGTAGAGATTTATGAAAATAGAGAAAGTGGGACCCACGATCTCCGACAGAAACATCCTACGTGGGTCATTGTCGGAACGACAACAACGAACAACTTCATTTTTTACCGTTGGATCAAATCTCCACCTCATGCAAATTCGTTAGTCTGTTTCCTAACAAATACACATATTAAAAATAGAAAAAAGAGAAACAGCGATAATATTTTGAGTTGTCTCCATAGAATCTAGGGCTTACCCTAATTTCTCGCGACACAAAAACCAATCCATCTCTCCTGATTCCTCAAAATTTTGATATCAGAATTAACAAAAGTCTGTTTGTTATTTTTCTTTTCCGGATTTTCCGTTATCAGACGAACAGTTTGCTGCAACTTGTTTTGTCCATCTTGCAGTGGGATAACGGAAAAAAACAAAAACAATTGAGGATTTTTTTTGGTTTTGTAGCGTTCTTCATCATCATCTCTCTTGTTTCTTGATTCACAAGTCTTATCTTCTGTGATTTCTTTATCGCATTTGGTTTCGATTTCTAAATTTTGCTATTACTTTGCCTCCAAAGTCTTTTAATTCCTCATTGTCTCTCTCCTTCCTCTGCCACATTTTTTCCTGAAATTTACATACTTTTAAAGGTTTAAACGATCTCTCTTGTTTCTTGAATCACAAGTCCTTTCTTCTGTGATCTCTTGTTGTGTTTGGTGGTTTGATTTCTTAGTTTTGCTATTACTTTGCCTCCAAGTCTCTGATTCCTCATTGGCTTTCTCCTTCCTCTGCCTAAATTTCCACACTTTTAAGGTTTTAAAAAATCTTTCAATTCATTTGGGATCATATAAGATCCTGGCACATTACATTTGAAGAGACTAAGGTTAAATCTTGATCATCATCCTCTGAATTCTTCGTTATAAACTTGAGATTCCTGGGTTTTTGAAGCTTGGGGATCTCATTTAGGATAAGATTTGTTCTTAATGCGGATAAGTGATACGCAAAGATTGTGAATTTCCTGATTGTTATGGGCTGCATTTGCTCAAAAGGAACAGCAGAAGAAGAAGTTAATGATCAACCTGAGAAACCTAACGAAAATTGGAATAAAGCATCCTCAGTTCAATTGATTGCTCCTGTAACCTCCAATAAAGAAGATTTTTCACATAAATCGGTTGATGGAAGCTCTGGTGGACGCAAAGCTGAGGTTTTAGCACATAAACCATCCGCTAAAGCCAGCGGATTGATTGTTCCTGTAGATGATAGTGATGGTAAAACAGTAATTGTAGAAAGACCCTCAAGGTCTCATAGGAGATGGCCAACTGCAGATATTGGGACAGGAGGTGGAGGTTTCAATATGTTTCAACCGAGTAGTATCATCAGCACAAGTGTTCCACATAGTCCTGAGGCTGAGCTCATTGCTGTTGGATGGCCTTCTTGGTTAACTTCTGTTGCAGGTGATGCCATCAAGGGTTGGATTCCACGGCGAACAGAGTCTTTTGAGAAGCTTGATAAAGTTAGTTTCTTTCTCTCCTGCTTTGCACATAGCATAAGCTCTGTTCGGTTTGATCATTATGTGAGCATTTTCTTTTGTAGATTGGACAAGGGACTTATAGCAGTGTGTACAGAGCCAGGGACCTTGAGACTGGTAAAATAGTAGCCATGAAGAAGGTTAGGTTCGTAAATATGGATCCGGAAAGCGTAAGATTCATGGCTAGAGAAATCCACATTTTGCGCAAACTTGACCATCCAAACGTTATGAAGCTTGAGTGTCTTGTGACCTCAAAAGTCTCTGGCAGCTTCTACCTTGTGTTTGAGTACATGGAGCATGACCTTTCGGGCCTAGCTCTTAGACCTGGTGTAAAATTTACTGAATCCCAGGTACGTTCAACGCTTTGAATGTAGCATAAAAGGTAAGCATGGAGTAACATAAAGACAAATATTTTTTCTTGTGGTTTCTTGCAGATCAAGTGTTACATGAAACAACTGTTTAGTGGGCTTGAACACTGCCATAGCCGCGGAATACTCCACCGCGACATTAAAGGTTCAAATCTATTGGTTAACAATGAAGGAGTCCTCAAGATTGGAGATTTTGGTTTGGCGAATTTTTATCAACCAGAACCAGATCAACCTTTGACAAGCCGTGTAGTTACCTTGTGGTACAGGGCACCAGAGCTTCTACTAGGAGCTACAGAGTATGGACCCGGCATAGATCTTTGGAGTGTTGGTTGCATTCTCACAGAACTCTTTTTAGGGAAACCAATCATGCCGGGAAGAACAGAGGTGACTTACTTTTAGATTCATTAGACAATCAGTTTTTTTTTTTTTAATCCATGACTACTTCTGATTCAAGCAATGTATCTTAGGTGGAGCAAATGCATAAGATCTTCAAGTTATGTGGTTCACCATGTGATGATTACTGGCAAAAGACAAAGCTACCACTTGCTACAAGTTTCAAGCCACAACAACCTTATAAGCGTGTCCTTCTTGAGACCTTCAAGAATTTGCCATCTTCTGCTTTAGCTCTTGTTGACAAGCTTCTATCTTTAGAACCAGAGAAGCGTGGCACAGCTTCTTCGACGCTAAATAGCAAGGTAGCCTTGTATTTCTTCATCTATAAGTTCTTGATTTTTCTCTTCAGTGCAAACTCAATTCTTGATTCTCTTTTTCTCTAGTTCTTCACAAAGGAACCACTCCCTTGCGATGTATCAAGTTTGCCTAAGTATCCTCCAAGCAAAGAACTTGATGCAAAGGTCCGTGATGAAGAAGCAAGAAGGTACGAGAGAACTGTTTCCTATATTACAAAAAGATTCATGTGAATTTATTCCTAAACAAATGTTCTATATAAATTCAGGAAACGAACTGAAACTGTAAAGGGTCGTGGACCTGAATCAGTGAGACAAGGTTCAAGAGACTTCAAGAGTACTGCTACAACACCAGAGTTTATTGCTTCAGGGCATTCAAAAGACACAATCACCACCAAGACGTTCAATCCTCAAGAAGATAGTAGAACCGGATTGAGAGGAGAGATAGGAAGATGCAATAGAGAGAAAGGCTTTTCTCATACTAATTCAATGATTCATCCAAGCATGACAACAAGATGGAGTAAAAATGAGAGCTCTAGGAACAATGTAGTTGAGCTCAAGTCTACAAAATCTACCAGCGTACCCATGTCTGGGAGATACTTGTCTCCTTCACATAAAGAAGATGTAGCCTTAGAACCAACAACGGTAATCAAATAACATATTAGCTCTTAGTGTTTTTCGCCTTTTAGATTATGGATCTTAAGATGTTTTCTAATGTGGTTTCAGATATACATAAGGAAGAAGAACAGAATGCACTGTTCAGGTCCATTGATGCCTCCTGGTGGAAACATTGAAGACATTCTGAAAGACCATGAAAGGCAAATCCAAGAAGCTGTAAGGAAATCGCGGCTTGAGAAATCTGCAACAAAGAAAGACAACAGAACATGTGCATAGTAGAGGAAATACATGGATGAAAAATTCGCTAACACCAAAACAAGAAAAGCATTACTTGAAACGAAGATTGACCATGGATACCTAAACTCTTCAAATAATTTTAGCAAGCTATGCTTGTGCTAGTAAAATGTGTTATTATGTGGTCCTTGTACATGTCAATTCCTGTCTTCTCTGTCTCAGACACATTTCTTGTGGTTGAGGGAAGTAAACAAGTGTGTGTATATTTAGCAATCGTGTTTAGTTGTGCAAGTCAATCTTGTAGATAGAAGTTTTTTCCTCTAATTAACTGCAAAACGCAAAGAGATTTCACATAAGCGTATCATTTTCATATATAAACTAAGTAAGCTATGCACTTGGCTTAACATATATCACAGAAGCCTCGGATCTATGAAAAACATATCTCTTTACTCTATCTAGTTTCTTCCACAGTTTTCGGTTTTTCTTGGTTCTAGTTTCTTGAAACTGTCTTTTTTTTTACCTGAATTCAACCACTAGCCAGTCAGTCAAGCCCAACCCACATGAAAATTGGTGGTATTTGTGTCTTGAAATAATCGCTAGTCCGTAAGTACATAACATGATTGTATACACTTTAAATTATTAAAACAAGAATTATGTTGATTATGAAAATCCAATGGGTATCTAAGATAACAACATGACTAATTTCTTCCATTATTAAATCCAAAAATTTTTCCTTCAAAAATTTTAAGAAAGAAGTAAGGGACAAGTTGATCATATATTATCCATGAGACAATGATAATGGTAATGATGATTAGATCATGATTAATACTAGTTCTTTGTATTATCTGAGAACACCGATCGATTGAGAAGAAGAAGCCTCCGGATCAAAATTTACCAATTCTTTCAGAACAATTATTGATTCACACATCAATATTTCATCTTTATTTATTTGCAGTTCTTTGTACCGTCTCGCTTGTGACACAATATTATTGCGATCAAATGTCTCCTTTTGCTCACTTGGATTCATATCCATTAAAAACCCCTTGTTTTTTCTTTGTTCTTTTGTTTTTTCTGGAAGGAAATTTAACAATGAGAAACAACTTTTTTTATTCGTTATTTTGATTAATAAACTTAGCATTCGTGTAAATAGTTTGTAACGGATTATGTCGTTGTTTATAATTTCTAGGCTAGAGTTAGTGTTTGAATGCTTGAAAAATAATTATATACAAAAGAATCTGAAAGTTGAAAACAAAACTAAATCTTACATAGCCCTGAATCTCAAAGTTTGAAACGATAGCTCTGAATCTAAAAGTTTAAAACTGGAATCTTTAAGTTTCACTTGCAATGATCAATACATATATCAAATAAATAAAAATCCAAAGCGCAAGTTACCATTAGTGCCACCTCTTTCTTAGCCCTTTCACATAAAATCCAAGATGTTCACAGACGGTGGCTCAATCCAAATACTCCAAAGAGGGCATAGCTACCATTGCCATCTTATTTTTTGGTTTAGAAAGCTGCTTACGCAGATAGCAGCTATGTTTATCAAACAAGTAGGATATTCATCTCTTCGAACGTAAACCCTACTTAGAGAAGTACACATTGTTTCTTATCCCTAGGAAATCCACTCTCGTCTCTGAGGAGAAGAGACTCGCAAAGATTTCCAGGCCATCAAGAGTTATAGCAGTCATATCCTCCCATATCGAAGACAATTTTATACACCAACGGCGCCACGCACTACAAGAAAACAGCCGGAATCAGACGGAAAATTCCGTCGGAAATCCGTCGGAAACCGGGAATTCCGTCGAAAATCCATCGGTTTTTTCCGTCTGAACTATGTCGTCGGAATTTTGAAATCCATCGAAAATCCGTCTGAATTTCCGATGGATTTCCGACGGAATCTAGTTTCTGGAAATCCGTCGTTAGTCCGTCGGATATCCCTCGGAATATATTACGTCGGGTGTCCGTCGGAAATCCGTCGGAAATATTCCGACGGATTCCCGACGGAATTCCGGTGTTTTTAACCGACGGTGACCGACAGATTACCGACGGAGATAAACCGACATAATTCCGACGGATCTGCACACCGACGGAGATAAACCGACATAATTCCGACGGATCTGCACACCGACGGATTTCCGACGGAATTCCGATGTTTCTGAACCGAAAGAGACAGACAGATCCCCGACGTAGTACCGACGGATACAAACCGACGGATTTCCGATGGATTTAAAACCCGACGGATTTCTGACGGACTGCGAATTTTTTTTTTAATATAATATTTTGAAAAATAAATTAATTTTAAGAAAATTAAATTTTTAAAAAAGAAATGACATATAAAATTTAATAGTATTGAAAATTAAAATAGAATATTATTGTAATTTTTTAATTGTTCAAAAAGAAAAAAAAAACATAAAATTGTTTATAATCAAAAATGAAACTAAACGCCCGGTGGACGTGGTGGATATTGCGAAAATAATTCGTTCATCCGTTGGATCATTGCTTGTTGATCAGCTTCATATTTCGCCTGTTGCGCTTCTCCGGCCTCTTTAAGGCGTTGCATATCCGCCTTCAGCTCCTCCATTTCTGCGTCTTTTTCTGCGAGCCTCACTCTAAGATCGTCGCTAGGATCCCCGTAAAAGCGTGAAGTAGCCGAGTAAGATGTTGAATCGTCGGGAAGACCAAAGACCCGACCTTTGGTCTTCGGAGTACACTGCAGAAATGAAAAGTTGAATAAATATTTGAAAGTTAAAAAAAATTGATTAAAATTTTAAAATTTACTTACCGCGTATACGAATTCGTTGATCTTCTCGATCGGGACTTCGGTGAGATGCGGGGTTCGTTCAATGATTGGTTGACTAAGAAGATAGTCAGCACCCATCGTCCTGACATTGCCAACGATCTCCCGAGCTACACCATCTTGGATTTCATTGGTGGTCTTGTTGGTGTGAGCAACTTCGATCAATTTGAGGGCAGAAGGTTGGACACCATCTTGCCGAAACTACAAAATTAACAAAAATAGTAAATATTTTGAATATAAAATTAAAAAAACAACATAGTGATTAAACCAAAAACTTACAAGTTGTTTCGCCTTTGTGACCAAACTGGTTGCTCCTAGATTGTGCGTCGCTGTTTCGGCATGCAGAGTGGGTTGTGGAGCTAGCCTTCGTAGCGTCTTCACTCCAGTACGCTATCAACCCGTTCCATAGGGCCGGGTTCATAACCAACTCCCTTGGAACAAGATTCCTCGACCACAACGCCTTCCACTCGTTCATCTTCCGTGAATACATGATTGCCGCTTTTTTGTGGAAGTCCCTTCTAACCAAAGCGGTAATGTGACTATCCCAAGTAAATTCTTGCTGAAAAAATGGAAATTAAATTAAAATAAACTAATAAACTAATTAAATTCAAAGTAAACAATAAAGAAAATGAAAAATTTACCGCAAATTGCCAAAACCACATTTCCTGCTCTTCTAAGGGCATTTGGGTGTACGTCAGATACGGATGCTGAAGAAATCCATTAAGCATCCGGTTGATAGACTTGGAAATCCCATTTTCCGAATCTTTAAACCTTCAAAACAAATTGTTTTGTAGACTTTAAATAGTTTATTAAAAAATATTAAATAAAATTTAATATTTTAAAATTGGAAAATGAGACTTACCATGTGTCTGTCCCAACACAATCCAGATGAAGACGAGTGAATCGCTCTCGTCCAGGTAAAGCAACGAAGTCCTCGACGCTCATTGCAGACGGTGCAGTAGGGGGTGGTGTCGATGCAGCAGGGGATGGTACAGGTGATGCGGTCTCCGGAATATGGGTAGACGCCATAGACTGACTCCTCGGCGTAACTCCCCTACCCCTACCGGAACCTCGACGTACTCGGTTCCCAGCACCCTCATAATATAATCCGTAATCCCTAATAAATTTTTTAAAAAATGATTACAAATTTATACAAAATGTGAATAAATTTGTAAAAAAGATTATAAATTTATAAAAAATTTATTAAAAAATAATTAAAAAAATTTTAAAAAATAATTATAAATTTTTATAAATTCTCCAATATAAATTAATAATGTAAAGTAAATTTAAATAAATAATAATTGATTATAAACTTTTAAAAATGATTATAAATTAATTAAAAACAATTTAATTTTTCCTAACCAAATTTATATTTTATTCTAATCTAAATATATAATGTAACGTAATATTAAACTACAAATTCTACAAAGTAAAAAAAACTCCAAAATAACATACCACATTCTCCAAAAATTATTCTCCTAAATTCTCCAACATAACAAATTCCCCAAATTCTAAATAATTCAATAACAAAACAAAATTTCCCAAAATTTAAAAATTAAATCTAACCAAACAAATCTTAGAACTAAAACTAGAAAACATAAATCTAACATCCAATAACATAAATCTAACATCCTAAAACCTAAATCTTACATCCAACAACCTAAATCTAACATCAATCTTAAAACCTTAGAAATCTCTAATTTTTATAGTTTTGAAAACTTACAAATTGGATGGAATTGATGGAGGATTGTTAGACATGTTGATGCTTGATGATTGATGTCGAAATCGGACGGAAATCGGAAGTCGAAATCGGAAGTTTTGAGTTTTTTTTTTTCGTTTGCGGTTCAGATCCGCGAGGAAGAAGATGACTCTATTTATCAAATAATTCCGACAGATTTCCGACGGAATATCCATCGGAATCTTTTAATATTAAATGACACGCGGTCTCAGGAAGATTCCAGCCTTAATTTTCGCGTATCCGTCAGAAATCCGTCAGAATTTACCGACGGATTACCGACGGATACGCAAAAATTTATTTTACCAGGAAATGAAAATTTCATTTGCCGCGTTAAATTTCGCGTGTCCGTCGGAAATCCGTTGGAAATTTCTGACGGATTTCCGATGGATACGCGAAAATTAACGCATGGACACGTGTAACGGATCAATACAAACGGATCGTAAACGATCACGAAACCACGAATCCGTCGGAAATCCGTCAGAAATTTTCCGACAGATTTCCGACGGGTTTGAGGTTTCGTGGTCATTTACGATCCGTTTGTATTGAAATTTGGTTGTAGTAGGGTTTGTTAGTCATTTCAATGATAAAATATAAACAAATACATTGTTACAAATGAAATATACAAAATCGAAAGAAGTTTAGTTGTTATGGTTATAAATCATCGTTATAAGATATGTATCATGTAGTAACATGTAGACATGATAGTAGGGATTTTTTTAATTTTGATATATATGATATGTTACAAGGTATATGTTAGTATTTTATCATTGAAATGAGTAACAAACCCTACTACAAACATATTTCAAGAGAAACGGATTGTAAACGACCACAAAACCACAAACCCGTTGGAAATCCGTCGGAAATCCATCGGAAATTTCCGACGGATTCGTGGTTACACGTGTCTCGGTTTAAGGATTGATTGACATTTGCTGCGGTAGAAAAATGTATTTTTCTTTGTTATCCATCAGAAATCCGACGGATAACAAAGGAAAATACATTTTTCTTCCGCAGCCAAAATCCGTCGGATTATGTGTAATTTGGTTTAGATGTTTCTTGTATAGTATTTTTTATTGTTTTTTGGTTTAATTTAGGTTGTTTTTTATTATATTGGTTTGTTTATGCTTTTTAATGTTTTTATTTATTTATGGTTTTGTGGTTTTAATTATTATAAATTGTAATATTTAAAACACGAAATAAAAATACAAAATATAAATAAAAACAAATGTTGATCATGTACTAATCTGAATCAGATAATGATCCTTCAGAAGGAATATTGTCTTCGGCCTCATCAAATTCTCCAAGTTCTTTCTCAGATTCTGAATGAACTCTATCATCACCAATTTCCGTCAAATCAACCACAAGGAATGTATCAAAAGAATGCTCAACATGATCCATTGGAACACTTCTAGTTGGTTGTAAAGCATCGTGCTCAGAAACTCCATAAATTTTTCCTCTTGGATTAATTGGAGTCACTGTAATCCAAGGATCTGAACGCCGTGTTACCCTAGGGTAACGAATATAGCATACCTAAAAAAACAAATGTAAGTTATGAAGTCAAATAAAACATTAATAGAATCCAAAAACTTTAATAATATAAAATATTTATTAAAATATCCGAACCTGGTCTGCCTGTGATGCTAGGATGAATGGGTCATACCTACGAAGTCTTCTTCTAGAATTTACTGACGTGACGCCAAATTGGTTCACCTTAACCCCACGCCCAACTTCTGGATCATACCATTCACACATAAATACAATGCACCTCAAGTCCAACATCCCTGGGTAGCGAACTAGCAATATTTCTTTGAGAATCCCATAGTAGACAACATCACCAGATTGAGCCGAAATCCCATAATCTGCAGTTGGTCTTGACCTTCCTTCATCGTGAATCCTAAACACAAATCCCCTACTGCAATACCTAGGATATGAGGTCGCAATGTAGATTGGGCCAGTAACTAACTCTACTAACCATGTCGGAAAAACCGATCCACCTCTAATTCCTTCATTAACCTAAGAAAATAATTTCCACAAAATTAATATAAAACACTTACGTAATAATTGAAGGCATTTATATATTAATATTATAGCCTACTTACGTAAAATTGTAGCCAAGTGATATAATCATTCTCCTTATGCAGTTCAAGTTCTTCTTCAGTCTTTTCCGGAAAATGGCTACGTATTATTGCCATGTAAAGCCTGAAATCAAACAACATTATATAACCTTTGAAAGCAATTACTTATGGATAAACTAATTTAGTATTTAAATAGATTTAGTTTTTTACCTTTCGTACTCCGCCATCTCCTCACAATTTGTTACGATATACTTATGCAAGTGAGTCCACTCCTGTTGTGAAAATTTGCGTTTCTTCCCTTTTCCACTTAATCGACCAACTTGCGAAAACAACTCAGAGACCACCAATGGATACATGGCTTTCTCCCCTCTATCATAATGGCGAGCAGGACGTTTACTCTTCGCACGAACTTCCGATGGAAAGTAATATTCCGCAAAATGTGAGGTTTCTTCGTTGATGCTCTGTGCGACAATTGACCCCTCAAATCGACTTAAATTTTTAACCTTCTTCTTAAGATGGAACATGTACCGCTCAAAAGGATACATCCAACGGAATTGAACAGGACCACCAAGTGCAACTTCATGGGGGAGGTGGATCGGAAGATGTTCCATAACATCAAAAAAGGACGGCGGAAATATCTTCTCAAGATTGCAAAGGATCAAGGGTATATTGTCTTCTAAATTGCGAATCCCCTCAAGTGTAAGTGTTCTTGTGCATAAATCCCGAAAGAAAGCACCAACTCCTGCAAATAAAAATACACAAATTTAAATATATATAAAATAAAAATATCAGTAATTTTTAAAATACACATGAAAATAATTTATACCTGCAATTGCTTCGTACACATCTTTATGAAGGAGCTTCGCAAAAGCGAATGGAAGAAGTCGCTGCATCACAACATGACAATCATGACTCTTCATTCCGATAAACTTTCCTTCTCCATAGTCAACGCAATTACGCAGATTAGATGCATATCCATCAGTGAATTTGACATCGTCTTGAATCCAATCAAAATTTTTTTTCTTTTGTGCATCCAACCAATACGGAGCAAAAGGATATTTACCATTGGGAAGAATTTCAAGAAAATCACGATCGCAAATCTCGCCAAGTCCAACCTAGACTTCGGATTGTCTTTTGTCTTCCCGGTACATTTTAAACCGTATTCATTATGTTATCAAAGAAGTTCTTTTCAACATGCATCACATCGAGGTTGTGCCTCAATAAATGGTCCTTCCAGTAAGGCAATTCCCAAAAGATACTCTTCTTGTGCCAATTATGAACTTCCCCGGCTCCGTAAACAATTTCATGTCCATTACCTCCACATTCAGAAGTCATCGGAGCACCAAAATCTCTCAACTGCTCCAATAATTTACTCCCGTCTTCCTCATCAATTGGAGCTTCAAACACTTGTTTATTTTTCGTAAATAATGTTTTAGACCGACGATACGGATGCTCCATCGGTAGAAACCTTCTATGGCAATCAAACCAACACGACTTTCTTCCGTTCCTCAATTGGAATGCATCAGTGTTGTCTGAGCAATATGGGCCCGATAGTCTTCCATGAGTTGTCCATCCAGATAACATTCCATATGCTGGGAAATCGCTAATGGTCCACATAAGAACCGCCCGTATCCTAAAATTCTGCTGGCGCGAAACATCAAACACTTCAGCACCGTGACTCCATAGCATTTGTAACTCATAGATCAATGGCTGGAGGAATACATCTAGTGATCTCTTTGGATGCTCAGGGCCGGGAACAAGAACAGAGAGAAATAAAAACTCTCGACGCATGCACATACCATGGGGCAAAAATTGTACGGTGCACGATTACGGGCCACAACGAAGACTGCCTTCTATGCCTCCCAAATGGGTTGAAACCATCTGTACATAACCCGAGGTACACATTTCTTCTCTCATACGCAAACTCCGGATACATGGATTGAAAATGTTTCCTCGCTTTAGCGTCTGACGGATGTGTAATCTCTCCATCTTGACGATGTTCTGCATGCCATCTCATTTGCTTCGCCGTGCGCCAGATTGATATAACCTCGTCAACCTCGCAGTCAACGGTAGGTACCACATACGTTTAAATGGAATTGGAACTCTCCCACTAGTATCCTGAAACCGTGGTTTACGACAAAATCGACAACTTCTCCTGTCTTCATCTTCTCTCCAATATATCATACAGTTGTCGATGCACACATCTATTACTTGATACGGCAAACCAAGACCACCTACAAGTTTCTGTACCTCGTAGTATGATGCCGGTGCAAGATTATCTTCAGGCAAAAGATCTTTCACCATATCTGCAATCGCATCAACACATTCCTCTGCCAAATTGAAGTCCGTCTTAATGGTCATCATTCTACTAGCAGATGATAAAGGTGAATGACCATCTCTACACCCATCATATAATGGCTGCTTCGCTGCGTCTAACATATCAAAAAATCTTCTAGCTTCTACATTTGGTTCTTCAACCCTATCCTCATCTATTATAGTCGAAGACAAATTCTCTCTAAACGCATCATTCACCATTCAACGGTACCAACACCAAAATCTACTTCCGTTCTATGTTCTCTTAAGCTATCCGCAATATAGGGTTCACTGCTACTACTACCATATTCAAAATTTCTTTCTCCATGTAGATACCAAATCTTGTAACCCGGCATAAATCCATTGCTATACAAGTGATGCCATACTAATTCTATCTTAACATTACAAGAATTGCGACAAATTGAACATGGACATTTCATCTTACCACTTGTTTTCACTCGCGGTTGATTTCCAGCAACAGCCATGAACTCGCATATACCTCGTGCATAACCATCGTTTAATAACTTCGACTCCGGATCAAACATTTCTTCATCCATCCACGATCTGAAATCTCTAGAAGATGACATCTCTCTCTACACGTTTTAT